>ML777502.1:1056252-1103123 GCA_009831015.1 Picea engelmannii
TGGGTTTTCTTCCCCTAGAGGGTTTCCCAGTATAAATGTCATGTCTCTTGTGAATGTGTATTTCTCAGTGATCTTGTTCTTATGTTACTCTTATCTATTGAAATGCAAAGAACTATAATAATGGAATAAACATTAACAACTAGGAGACAGATATGAGTGACCAAAGGGAAGTGGTAAGGTCCCCATGGAACCAGAGGTAACCTTCATGCAGGTTATCATCAATATTTTAGCTAGTCAGCGGACCATGCTTGAATCCTTGGCAAAAGTGGCTGATAGATTGGCGATGTTGGGCACCATGGGCACACAATCTCCACATGTAGCATAGGGGAAATCAGGGTCATGCAGTATACCCAATCACCAACTCACACATACACCTCTACGAGTAGGATTCCCAGACCTTTGTTTCCCAGTTTTCAGAGGGCACCCCCGGTAGCAGCAAAACTACCGATAACACAGAGGTCGTGCACTCATGCAGATGACATTGAAGAGTATCAGAGGGAGTATGTAGCATTGGGCCATGACTTCCATCAGGACATGACCCTAGTCGAGTATTGTGGACTCAGACTCAGGAACCGCCCCAGAGAGCCACATAGAGGAGGGTCGCAACAACAAGAGGGGCATAACATTGATTTCATCCAGAAAGTTGGTAAACTCACCATACCTTCTTTTGACAGATCATCCAAATGCACTACCAGAGCTTGGGTACAGAAACTAGACACATACTACAAGCTCAACCAGATGACCGAGATAAAGGCCATCAATTTCACTACCTTACACTTCGAGGATGAGGCACACAAGTGGTGGTATCATGGATTGGTGACATTGGGCCACAGTGGCATCACCTCCTACAGGGAGTTCACATAGAGACTCATGGAAATATTTGACAGGAGGGATACAAAGATCCATTTCAAAGATCTATCCTAGTTGAGACAAATGGGCACAACAAAGGCATTCATCTCAGAGTTCCAGCGAGTAGCAGTGGCAGTGAAGGCATACCGGCCTCGACTAATCATGTTATTCACAAAAGGTCTCAAAGAACCCTTTAGAGGATGGGTGAAGGCATACCAGCCTCACACCTTGCAGGATTCCATCCTACACACTAGGTATTTGGCGGAATTAGTGCCAAAAACTAGACCCTTTTCCAAACCCTTCATACCATAGAAGGATCGAGACCGGAAGACATTCTAGAGAGAATGGAAGGGAAAGGAGAATATGGATGATGAGACAAGGTGAGATCTTATGAGGAAGAAGCTTTGCTTCAACTGCAAAGATCCTTGGGTCCCAGGCCAGAGGTGCATGGGCAAGGGAGAAATTCACTATATTGAGGTGGAAGAAGAGAGTTTGGACAGTGAGGAGGAGGAGCAAGACAGTGGATCCACCAGCTCAGAGGAGGAGTTAGAGCAGGAAGAGGAGCAACCTCCCCGCAGACCACCGACACCAGCAGGAGCCCACCCACCGGTAGTTCCACAACCTCCTGAGCAGGCTAGCAGACAAAAACCCACAAAGGGAGGAGTCACAGTGACCCTTTTTGGTGTTCCCAGGTACGACACCCTATGGATCAGAGGGACTATTCAGGGGCAACAGGAAATTTCCCTAATAGATGGTGGGGCCACTTGCAACTTCATTGATGCTTCATTGGTATTGATACAGGCCCTTAAGACAAATGATTTTTAAAGATTTGATGTCACAGTAGAAGATGGCCATACAATGGAGTGTCTAGACAGAGTTCCAAACTTGGAGATCAAGTTGGGAAACTACACCGTGAGAGACACATTTTATGTGGTTTACCTATCAGACACAGATGTTGTTTTTGGAGTCCATTGGTTGATCACTTTGGGAAAAATCATCACTAACTACCAGACCTTGGAGATGGGATTCAAAGACAGTGATGGGAAGAGGGTTTTCCTGAGGGGTATGTCAACAGAAGCACCCCTGCCAGTCTCATCCAAGAGGATGGAGAGGATCTTTAGGCATGTGGAGGAAACATTTTACACAAAGTGCTTGATCACTATGCAGAAGGATTATGAGGGTCGACACCAGTATCAAACAGAAATCATGAACTTGTTGGGACAACATCAACAGGTTTTTGGTTTGATTCCACCAGGGAGACCTCCAGATAGGGGATTTGAGCATAACATTGAGTTGGAGGAGGGGGCCAAACCCATGATCACCCCCCCTATCATCATCCTAAGAGGTTCAAGGATGATATAGAAAAAGAAATAAAGGAATTGTTGGTGATGGGACACATCATACCTAGTAGCAATTCATTCACCTGTTCAGTTGTCTTAGTCCCGAGGAAGGATGGTACCATGAGGATGTGAATTGATTACCGATCCTTGAATAATAAAACCATCAAGAACCAATATCCTATCCCTCACATTGATGAGTTGATGGATGAGTTGCATGGGGCAATTTTCTTCTCGAAGAATGATCTACGCTGTGGATATCATCAAATCAACATTAGAGAGCAGGACATAGAGAAAATAATATTCCAGTGCCATTTTGGCCATTTCGAGTTTCTGGTTATGCCATTCGGTCTAACCAATGCACTAGCTACATTTCAGTCTTACATGAACCACATATTCAGGGGGTATTTGAGGAAATCAATTTTTGTTTTCTTCGATGATATTTTGGTCTATAACAAGACATGGCAGGAGCATATGGGGCACTTGGAGCAGGTGTTGAGCATCATGGAGGTGCAGTCACTATACTTCAAAGAGTCCAAGTGTGAGTTTGGGATGATAGAGTTTCTTTACTTGGGTCACATCATTAGTGCACAGGGGGTTCAGGTAGATCAGGAGAAGATCAGGGCCATTTTGGATTGGACAACACCCGAGAGTTTGACAGAGTTAAAGAGCTTCTTTGGACTGTGCAGTTATTACAGGAAGGTTATCATGGGTTTTTCATTGTTAGGAGCACCACTCATATATTTGACCAAGAAGGGTGTATTTCATTGGACAGAGGAGTCACAACAAACATTTGAGAAGATGAAGCACTAGCAAATTTGGGTCATTTTGCGACGACTATTTCGACGCTCTTGCGATGTTATGTCGTGGATATTGCGACGAATATTGGGTCTCCAAAACATCGCTTCACCTGATGTGGAACATGTGATGAACCTGACACAACGTTGCAAGAGCGACGACAGTAGGGAGTTCTCACAAAAGTGACAAAGAATAAATATCGTCGCTAGAAAGACTAAGTAGGGAGAGGGTCAGATCAAGGGAAACAACTATTGATCTAAGAGGAGGGGCTTCCCTCTTTCTTGGAAGAGAGGTGATTTTCAGGCTAAGAGGGAGGTTTAGTGAGTTGAATGTGAGGACCTCACAATATATCAAGGCCTTGTGATAACTCTAGCTCAACACCTTGGAGGCAAACTGAATGGTTGTATATTCCCACCTTTTCCTCCCATACTTGGATGAGTACATGGTCATATACCATGGATGAAAGAGGGTGGAATGTTGACCATGTTAATGATTGGATTCTAGTTTCCCTAAAAATTAGTTTTGAGGCTGCATGTATTCTTGTCCAAAAGGTTGGGAGAATGTGGGGAGAAAGAAGAGGAACCTCACTTATTTTCGAGAAAAGGGACACAACACTCCATATTGTAGGGGAAGGCTAGTATAAGAAGTAGCATTTACCAGATAGAGGGGGGATAAAAGTAGTCTTTGACCACTTCTAGAATGGGATCATCCTTTTTAAGCAGGACAAGGACTAAAATATCTTCAAGGGAATTTTATGTATTTCCATCAAGGACATGGACAGTTCTGATATGGAAAATTTTGCATGGAGGCATTTCTCCTATACCTCTTCATGAAAGATTGTGAATCTATGGTGCATGTACAAATATGTGAGATGTGGGTTATGATAATATTTTGAATTCTCCAATCACATTCTCCATTGACCTTGTGTAAACCATTCCATTTGGTATTTGTTTCACTAAGTGTAAAGAACAATGTTGGAGAATTATAAGACGTAAGTTAGGTATGAGCTATTTGTTACCTCTTTATTCCCTTTTATTTTAATGTTATCCATATTTTGTATTGATCAAATGAGGAATTAACCCATAAATGATGCCATTACACACAAATGCAATCCTAAGGCCAAATAAGGAGAAAAAACAACACACGCTAATTAATCTAGGATTCAAGCATGCAAACAAACCTTCTTACAAAAAAGCGCTAGTTGGTGATGGAATCCAACATCGTAGAATCGATGCACGAAGGGGATAAGTTTTGGTGGGTGGAAAAATTACGTTGACAACCTGCTTAATGAAATAACACCCTCATGCAAGTTACCGCACCGAGCAGTGGGAAACCCTCCAAGGAGTTTGAGTGAATCTAGACAGCGTCAATCCTAGGTACAACACCAACTTCCCCGTGATGTCACCTTGTGTAGGAAGTCTAAAATATTATGGCCTCTATGGTACCACCTACTATACCAAAGTAGAGGGGGGACAGTTGAAATTCGACACCAAGACCAACAAAGCAGGGTTGATTACTCCGAGGGCCCCAATGCAACCTCGTGATTGACCCTTGTGTTAGAAGGGCTTCCCAAAGTCAGTGATATAGCAACTGGATTTCACTCCCTAACTCAAGGATTTATGTTTGTTTATCATCTTTTGAAAGTTATTCTCACAATCCTATTCCAAATCTCTACACCTAAGCTAAGATGGGTTTGAAGAGCCCTAGAAAAGTTGCTAGATAAATTTTAATTAGCGCTTGAGGTTGTTGTTACTCAAAAGAGTGGTCGTGAAGCTGATGGCGTTTTGACTCGACTCTTTAAACCATGCAAGAGGAAAATGAAATGCAAGAATTTCAACTTCGATGAAAACTAGCTATGGGAAGGAGAAATAGGTTTTAAGAAAAGAAATAATTTCTTGATAGATTACTATGTGTGCAATACTGCTAATGACAAAAAGTATGAGCTAATTATCTGGATAAATGGAAGCAAAATGACACAAATTTTAAAAATACCATGCAAATGTCATAGTTCACTTAGTACACCTATACAACATTGAATCAAATGTCATCATTTCTAACATAGTAAACTTTTATGATTATAGAGACCACCATACACATCTTGAATATTCATAAGGATCAAAACTGCAACTATGCCTTCCAATATATACATCCTCCATGAACAAGCTTCTTAAAAAAGGTCTTCAAATAATGCAACAAGTTTCCATGCTTCATGAGTGGTAACACCACCCATGAAGGAGAGGAGAGTGAAAAACTAGGAGGGGATTTCCTCTTTAGTCAAGAAGACTCGCAAAGGATAATTAGAGGCCTAGAAGCCCAAGAGGCAACTCTACTCTGCAAAATCTACTAGGTGAGAAAATTATCAAGTTTGGGGTTCACGTCTTAAGAGTGATAGGGAGAAGGAGGTTATGGAGAAAAAATGAGAGAGAGAAATGGGAACTAAAAGGTTGGTCTCTTGGCCTTCCCATTACCCCCAAGATCTCCTATTTGTCCTTGTGACACAACTCTCAAAGGGTATTTTGGCGAAAGAGGAAAGTATGCCATAATCAACCTTTTGATCATTGGTTATTGAATGGGCCAGTGACAATAATTCCATAATCAACCTCAAGATAAGGTAAATGTATTTTGATTCAAAAGGCATCTAGGTGACTTAGTGTATTGACCCAATCAAAGGGCATACTTACACTGAGTCAGTGAATGATTTAATAGATGGATTGATGGTTAAACAAATATATTATGTAATTTATATCATGAAGGATTAGTATGTTAAATCTACTTCTAATGGAACTATGATTTGGTGCAATGTATATTCATTTGAGTATTATATTCAAGATGCCATGCAAAACTGGTAGGAATGCAACCACAAGTTGTCCTCTAGGGACCCTATTTTAGTGAAAGTAGTGAGTGGGATCAATGTGGAGTTCCAGAATCCCCTAATATATGATGGAACTAATGATGTTGAATACTTTATGGATATAATAGAATAGGAAGTTCCTATGGAACAAGTGATTTTATCTTTAGATGTTGTGTTATGAAGTGCTCATGCTAGATGGTGGACCACGCATAAATAAGCATCCAACAATTGGGAGAAGGTAAAACCTGTGTTGCAATACCAATTCCTCTCACCACCAAAGTTCTAGATCATTAATATTTGAAATGTACATGAAAACACTGAAATTGAAGTGTTTTGAAATTTGCAAAGATTGAAATGTAGATACATTCTTGGAATTTACACTTTTTCAATGTGATCTTCTCAATAAATTTATAGAGTAATCTACATGCAAAAGTTTACCTTATTCTAAGGCATTATAATAGCAACCATATTCCACTTGAAGGATATTGTCTAAGGAATTATAATAGCAGAATGTGACAGAAGCAATGCCATCCATGAACCATTATAATAGCAACCATATTCCATTAGAATAACAACCATATTCTAAAGAAGAATGTGACAGAAACAATGCCATCCACGAACCATATTCTAAACAAAAATGTGACAGAAACAATTCCATCCATGAACCATTTTATTCTTGTAATGCTTTATATGATTGGGAACATGAGAATGGAGATCAAAGAGATGTTGATATTTAACATATAGGTTATGATATTTATGAATAATTTGTTGGGTTTACTATTCATATGGATGAGGGGTATGTTCCCCACAACCCGGTAGATGTAGTGTTTTTGTCTTGGAGATCAGTGCAACTATGTTACATATAGAGGATCGTTTATGTGGAAAAACAATGACCTACAATGAACTTCTTAGAAGCTATAGTGAGCATATAAAGGATCGTGCTCAGTGCAGGAGGATCGTGCTGCATATAGAGGATCATTTATGAGGCAACACACTCTCTTAGAAGCTACGGTGAGATACAGTGAGATTCTTAGAATCTACAATGAGCATTCATGAGGATGCTACAATGAGATACAGTGAGCTACGAGATGACCTGTCCATGATATGAAGCAAGGTTTCTAGCCCTGGGAAACATGGGGTTTCTAGCCTATAATTTGCTTGGAAACCTTGGTAAGCAACAAAGAAAATAACTCATAACCATTAACTAATTAGTAAAAATATTAGATATTGGAGACCCATTACTGATTTCTACGGCATGATGTCAAACCCTGAATATATCCACTCCATAGGTTTGGCTCCTCTGCCTTTTTTGATGTCCAAATCGAAGCCTCTGTTGATGTCCAAATCGAAGTTGCACTGTTGTTGTCCAAATGGGGGCTTCTCTCATGTGCTTAGTTCAAGAACATGTGGGATTTTTCTCTGCTAGTCGATGGACGCCTAGTATTGGAATGACAGGGTTTCACTTTGCTAGATGGGCGCGCATGATGTTCTAGTGCTTGTTGTTGTGAATGGGCGTGGACAATTATTTTGTTTGAATTTTTTTCTTTATATATATATATATATATATATATATATATATATATATATATCATGGTGTGGGCCAAGAACCTAACTTTTTAGGCCATAGAATATAGTTCTATGAACCAACTGTTTAGTGTGAAGTAGATGGGTCTCATGTATTCAACACATGGACATCATTACAAGGTCATAGGCATCATGGATGGGTCTTGGGTCATTATTCATAGTTAAAGGGGGGAAACAAGATCCTTCGGCCCTAAACCTTAATTAGAAAGATCAATCACCAAGGATGAGTCCTCAAACCACCACATATGACCTTTATAGGGTATCATTAATGTCCAAATGGGATATGGGATCCATGAGTAGGTTATTTATGAACCAATAATTAGTATTAAGGTCTAATCAATGTCAAGGGAGAGAAATAATGGCCTTATGTCCTAAATGAAGAGTCTCGAGTCAAGCAACAAAAAGAAAAACCATGAAGATTCTCAAGTTATGTTATTGAAATCATACTTGAACCATTACACATGAATTTAATAGGGTATCTTTGGCCTACTAGAGGGATATGGGTGGGCCATGATAAAACCACAATAAAGGCCTTAAAAAAGAACATGTCTTAGTTCCACACATGGGATATTTATTGGGTACATGGTTAGAGTTTTATAGCACTTGAATGGGATATGAGGGCCCTAAATGTCACTTCTTAGGCTCAATCATCATGAAAAACAATGACCTTGAGACATAAATGAATTGTCTATTTATCCCATGCCCATTAATGAGGTATTAAACCACCATGCATATGCCCTATGAAGGGGGCCTTTCGTCTTTGAGTAGGTTATGGGTGTCATTTGTGAGGTTTTGTGCTCTAGGGATGCGTTTGAGGGCCTTAACCATGGTTGGGAGAGGAAATAGAAGGCCTTAAGAACTAAAGTGAAGATTTTAGGGCTTTGCACCATGAATGATACCTTGAACCACCACACATGCCCTATAAAGGGAATATTTGGCCTCTAATAGTGATATGCACACCCTTAGGATGTTTTCCAAACTAGGGATGGGTCTTAGGGCCTTGATCTTCATTTGAGGAGGAAAACAAGGTTCTTAAGCCTTGCATGAATCTTGTAGGGCTCAGGGGCCATGAATATGCCTCAAATCACTGCATGATTTCTCTAATGGAGATCTTTGGACTTCCATTAGGATATTGGCATCATTAAATATCTTTTACACCCACGAGATGGGTCTAGGGGCCTTGACCATGTAGTGAATAAAGGAAAACAAAGACCTTAGCATATAAATGAAACTTCCACATCTCAGGGGCCATAAATAAGGCCTCAAACCACCACATAGGCCCTTTAGAGGTGATATTTGGCATCAAAGTGGCATATGGACACCCTTATGAGATTTTGTGCACTAAGGATGGGTCTCATGGATTTAACCATGTTCATGGGAGAAAAACAAGTGCCTTAGTCCTAAATGAATCTTATAGGGTTTGAGGGCCATGAGAAAGTCCTTAAACCATCACAAAGGGCCTCTACGAGGAATATTTTCCCTTTGAGTAAGATATTATAGACATTAATTGCACAACAAGGGTGGGTCTTAAGGCAATGAATGTTCGAGGGAGGAAATTTAAATATTTAGACCATAAATGAAACTTATTTGGCTCATGGGCCATGAATAAGGCCTGAAACCATGAGAGAATGCCTCTATAGGATATCTTTGTCCTTCAAGTGGAATATGGGAGTCAATATGATGTTTTTTGTAGTGGGGATAGATATCAAGGCCTTAACCATTGTTAAGGGATGAAAATTAGGGCCTTGGGAGGTAAATGGTGCTCGTAAGAACATGGGTTATGATGAGGATACAAATGAGGCCTTAAACCATCTGTGGTCCCTCTAGAGTGATTCTTTGTCCTCTAAGTGGGATATGGGTGTCATTATGACTTTTTTAGCATTAGGGATGGGTTTTGACCATGGTAGGGGAGAAACAAAGGGCCTAAGGGGAAAAACGAAGGGCCTAGATGTCCTGTAAGTTGATGAATTCAACACTAGAATGTTGTGTTCTCATAATTCAATACCTAAATCCACCTAAAAATTTCATTTGAGGGTCATTTTATCTGGAAAACTCTTACTCAGGTCTATTTCAACATAGATGTAGGTGTATGTACACAATCTCGTTATAAATATCCAAAATTGATTTTATGTAACTACCCAAAGTATTCTCAATATCCTAAAAAATTGACATATACCAAGAATGAAATGGAAAATTTGGGATGTGTACCCAAAGTGTCATTCTAGTAATTGACATAGAGTTAGGATCAAAATTTGGAAATTAAGGAGATATAAAAATCTCCACTCTTCCCCAAAACCAGGGACACTCCTCTAAAACTTGCTTATAAGCAACATGATCGAGAATATGAATTAAAAAAACACCTTTGGAGCAGAGAGAAATCTCATAATTCTTTTTCTTTGTTGAGTGGATCCATTGGTAGAATGCCGGTGAAGGAGGCCAATAACCATTAAACCATTAAATATGCAAATGACAAGATTTTTGGAGATGAATGATCTCCGACTATGTGATCTCCACCAATGGCACAACTTTATATTTTTCCATGATATGTGTATAGGAAAAGGAGGGATTGAAGCATTTTTTTTGTAGTTGACTTTTTTTAACCAACTCTTTAAAGGACATGTGTTTGGAAGTTGAAAGCACCTCATGTTATAACATTATTTTGTTACCAAATGACCATGGATTTGTTGTTGCCCAAGATATTAGCCATTGAATATCTTTGATCCACACAAAACATATGTTAATTTTTTTTTTGCCTCATACCCACATTATTCCTTTGAGAAATGAACTGGTACCCATGCATTTCCTTTAAGAAAGGCAGGGTGTCTTCCAAAAATTGTAAAAAGTAAAAAATGAACATTAATTATGCACTCCTAAGAGGGGTTTACGAGATCCGTGCAACTGTACAACCCTAATTATTATTTCCAAAAAACTTAACCAACTAGTGATAGTATATTTTGGGTTCAAATGTTGGAGAAAGGGACCCAAACATTCTAGTACCCTTATGCTGGAGCATTATCTTGAAAATTTACGCTTGGGTTTTTATGACTGGTTCCTTTTGTAGAAGCCCTTTTTTTGGGGATTGACTCTCTTTCTTAGACTCTGGGATCTAAATCCTTGTTGATTTTCCAATGCACATATGGCAAGGAGTTTGAAGCAGAGTTGAAGTCTATATGTAGTCCAAGTAGGAGGAACCTGAACTCTACTGACAAAGGTGACAACAACATATCATGTATTATTTCATCTCTTTGTAGTTGTTTTTTAACCTTAAATTAATATATGTGGATCTCTCTTCTTCCCCCCGAAAACTATGTTGCAATTTACTTGAGTATTGATAGCATGATTTCAGGAGGAATTAACCACCCGATGTTAATTAATATTAGTTAGTTACAAGTTTTCTTGTTTCATCATCATTGATATTATATAATTTAATGGTTTGAGGAAGGTTGTGTATTTCTATTTTGCATATTTTTAGAGAAGTTTGGAGTATTTAGGACCTTATTCAGACAAATTGAAAGAGAGTCAATCCTTGAAACAAGGGTTTTTGCAGAAGGGATTGGTGATAAAAATCCAAGGACAATGTTTAGGATAATGCTCCAGCATAAGGGTACTAGAATGGCCAATCCCCCTTCTCCAACATTTGAACCCTATTGATATTATCAAAATTTGGTTAAGGTCATTGGTAACAAGAATTAGGGTTTTATAGGTGTACAGAACCCGTAAACCCCACAAAGGAGCCCACAATTAATTCACATTTATTATTTTTTACAATTTTTGGAAGACACCCATGCCTTTCTTAAAGGAAACATGTAAGTACCTACACACTACCCAAAGGAAGAGCACACATATGAGGAAAAAATCAATTTAGCATATGTTTCATGTGGAACAAAGATAGGAAATGGATACTATCTTGGCCAACAAGGCATCCATGGTTAGCGGTGACCAAATAAAGCTATAACATGCCACAACCTACCACCCCTCCATGCAATTGAAACATACAAATGAGGATTGAATCTTTTCCTATGTGGTAGAGGAATAAATGATTTTGGTCCTCAAGCTATTTACTCTCATAGATTAGAATCCCTTGTGGTAGCTCCAATACACAAAATTCGTATCAATTTGTCACACGATTAATCAAATGTTTAGCATATTCATTATCAATTCGAAGATAGATGATGAATGTAACATTTCACTTTTTGTTTTTTATGATTGATGCTACAATTTTTAGAAGTTATATAATAAATGACCACTAAAATGAACGTTGTATTGAAATATTAAGTGATCATAGCTTTCAACATTATGGTTGAAGTGAGGACACTACTTTGGGTAAACCAATATTGACTTTCCACAACAAACTTCATGATAAGGTTCAACATTTTTTAAGAGCATTCTAGATTTTATGATTTATGGAAGTAAGTTTCCATTGGTCACTACATACAACAATGAAGACAATATTGGAAACAAGGAAAGTTGTTTTATTGATAATTTAACTTGTTTTAAAGAAATCTTAAAATTGATTGTAGAAGCTTGCAACCACTTTGAAGCAACACTTCTTTCAAATTTAGAGATCAATATGATTTTTCAAAAAGAACGATATGTAGATAAATGTTCAAGAATAAATATTCCTTTAAAAAAAGAAGAGAAAAGATAATGTATTTGACTTTGTTATGTACATGATTTCAACATGAAGTTTGAACATCATGTGAAATATGGAATTGAAATATGAAAGAATTTGTATGTGGATACTTCACCTGTATAATAGAGTGATATATATATATATATATATATATATATATATAAGCAGTTCACTAGCAAATTTGGGTCATTTTGCGACGGCTATTTCAACGCTCTTGCGACGTTATGTCGTGGATATTGCGATGAATCTTGGGTCTCCCAAACGTCTCTTCACATGAAATACTAGATCAACTTGAAATTAAAATTTGATACTTTGCAAGCTAGTTGTAGCTTGAGTCAAATACAAATATGAAATTTGGAATCATTAACATATCTACTCGAACATATGAAAAATAGGGTTTATGGTTTACATGATGATATTATGATGGAATAAAGTGGGTGTGTGAGTGAAATTTGATTCTAGAAACCCTCCCATATTGTTAAGGCATGCAAATAGTCTATCCATGACAAATTTCAGTGCATACAAAAACAATTTGAAAAAATTTCAACGTTGGCCCCATTCATAGGTCACCATTGCCCATGTCTAGTCCTAGTACAATTTCCATTCCTCGTTCCTTGTTCCTTGTTCCTTGTCCTTGTTCCTTGTTCCTTGACCATGGTGTAGTCCCCAAGATCTATTATTTTTGTACAAAACATACTAATGGCATAAAATGTCCCACACAAAGACCAAATATCTGCTACATAAGTCTTTTGTCTTTTTTCAAGGACTATGTAATGAATCTCAATTATAAGAATATTCAAATAGGACCTAAGAGCCTTATGTTTTTTCCTTATGCTTGGATTCATTTCATATTTGGTTTATCAACTTGAAATTAAAATTTGATACTTTGCAAGCAAGTTGTACCTTGAGTTAAATACAAATATGAAATTTGGAATCATTAACATATCTACTAGACCATATGAAAAATAGGGTTTATGGTTTACATGATGATATGATGATGGAATAAAGTGGGTGTGTGAGTGAAATTTGAGTCCAGAAACCCTTCCATATCATTAATTCATGCGAATAGTCTATCCATGTAAAATTTCAATGTATACAGAAACAATTTGAAAAATTTCAATGTTGGCCCCATTCACATGTCACTGTTTCCTGCATCTAGTATTTTTATGGTGTTGATTAAGAAATCAATTAAAAAGAGGGATTTTTCATCACAACTATGACACAAATACATTGTATATAAATTGATGTAGAAACTGAAATAAAAATGAAGAAAGAATGATGGAAACTTAAAATTTGCGTTAACGAGAAATTGTGTAATTTGAAAGAAAATTAGGGTTTATGGTTTACATGATGAATTGATGATGGAAGAAAGTGGTTGTGTGAGTCAAATTTGAGTCCATAAATCCTCCCATATCGTTAAGGCACGAGAATAGTCTATCCATGTCAAATTTCATTGCATACAAAAACAATTGGTAAAAAATTCAACGTTGGGCCCATTCACAGGTCATTGTTGTCGGTGTTTAGCCCTAGTATAGTTTTCGTTCCTTGTTCCTTGTAAAATTCGTTCGACATTACAAATTTCCCTGCATCTAGTAATGCAAGGGAGTATTTTTATGGTGTTGATTAAGAAATCATCGAAAAAGAGGGATTTTTCATCACAACTATGACATAGATACATTGTATATACATTAATGTAGAACTTGAAAGAAAAATGAAGAAAGATTGATGAAAACTTAAAACTTGCGTCAACCAAATTGTGTACTTTGAAATAATATTAGGGTTTATGGTTTACATGATGAATTGATGATGGAATAAAGTGGGTGTGTGAGTCAAATTTGAGTCCAGAAACCCTCCCATATCATTAAGGCATGCAAATAGTCTATCCATGACAAAATTCAGTGCATACAGAAACTATTTGAAAAAAAATTCAATGTTGGCCCCATTCACAGGTCACTGTTGCCGGTGTCTAGTCCTAGTTCAATTTCCATTCCTTGTTCCTTGTTCCTCATTCCTTTACCATGGTTTATTACCCAAGATCCATTATTTTTGTACAAAACATACTAATGGCATAAAATGTCTCACACAAAGACCAAATATCCGCTACATAAGTCTTTTGTCTTTTTTCAAGGATTATGCAACAAATATCAATTCTAAGAAGATTCAAATAGGACCTAAGAACATTATGTTCTTTTCTTAACCATAGGTGACATAAAAATATGATTCAATAGTCAAATTGTTACATTTCATTGTCATGGATCATGTGTACCGAGGGCTTGAGCCACCACAGAGGAAACATACAAAGAACATTTGTCTTATGAACAAGATATGGTACTATCCATTTTGAGGTTTGGAATAGATATTTTTCTTATAGAATACACTACATTGCACCATATAATCCCTACACTCCTTGCAAACCATGTAACACCATTCAAATTAGACACAGTCTTGCGACAAATTAGCTATACTATCGACGAACGTTTTTCATCGATAGTATAGCTAATTCATCGCAAGATTATTTACATTCGTCTCTTTTGTGACGATATCAAAGGATGCTTGGATTCATTTCATATTTGGTTTATCAACTTGAAATTAAAATTGATACTTTGCAAGCTAGATGTACCTTGAGTCAAATACAAATATGAAATTTGGAATCATTAACATATCTACTAGAACATATGAAAAATAGGGTTTATGGTTTACATGATATATGATGATGGAAGAAAGTGGGTGTGTGAATGAAATTTGAGTCCATAAACCCTCCTATATCATTAAGTCATGTGAATAGTATATCCATGTCAAATTTCAATGCATACAAAAACAATTTGAAAAAATTCCAACGTTGGCCCCATTCACATGTCATTGTTGCACGCCTCTAGTATTTTTATGGCGTTGATTAAGAAATCAACGAAAAAGAGGGATTTTTCATCACAAATATGAAACAGATACAATGTATATACATTAATGTAGAACCTGAAAGAAAAATGAAGAAAGACTGAAACTTAAAACTTGCATCAACCAATTTGTCTACTTTGAAAGAAAATAAGGGTTTATGGTTTACATGATGAATTGGTGATGGAAGAAAGTGGGTATGTGAGTCAAATTTGAGTCCAAAAACCCTCCCATATCATTAAGGCATGTGAATAGTCTATCCATGTCAAATTTCAGTGCATACAGAAATAGTTTGAAAAAATTTCAACATTGGCCCCATTTACAAGTCATTGTTGCCTGTGTCTAGTCCTAGTACAATTTCCCTTCCTTGTTCCTTGTAAAATTCGTTCGACATTACACACGCCCCTTCATATAGTATTACAAGGGAGTATTTTTATGGCGTTGATTAATCAATCAACGAAAAGAGGGAGTTTTCATCAAAACTATGACACAGATACATTGTATATACATTAATGTAGAACCTGGAAGAAAAATGAAGAAAGACTGATGAAAACTTAAAACTTGCGTCAACCTATTTGTGTAATTTGAAAGAAAATTAGGGTTTATGGTTTACATGAAGAATTGATGATGGAATAAAGTGTGTGTGTGAGTCAAATTTGATTCCATAAACCATCCCATATCGTTAAGGCATGCAAATAGTCTATCCATGACAAATTTCAGTGCATACAAAAATAGTTTGAAAAACTTTCAACGTTGGCCCCATTCATAGGTCACTGTTGCCCGTGTCTAGTCCTAGTACAATTTCTGTTCCTTGTTCCTTGTTCCTCATTCCTTGACCATGGTGTAGTCCCCAAGATCCATTATTTTTGTAGAAAACATACTAATGACATAAAATGTCCCACACAAAGACTAAATATCTGCTACATAAGTCTTTTGTCTTTTTTCAAGGACTATGTAACGAATCTCAATTATAAGAAGATTCAAATAGGACCTAAGAACCTTATGTTTTTTCCTTATGCTTGGATTCATTTCATATTTGCTTTATCAACTTGAAATTAAAATTTGATACTTTGCAAGCTAGTTGCACCTTGAGTCAAATACAAATATGAAATTTGGAATCATTAACATATCTACTAGAACATATGAAAAATAGGGTTTATGGTTTACATGATGATATGGTGATGGAAGAAATTGGGTGTGTGAGTGAAATTTGAGTCAAAAAACCCTCCCATATCATTAAGTCATGCAAATAGCCTATCCATGTCAAATTTCAATGCATACATAAACAATTTGAAAAAAATTCAACGTTGGCCCCATTCACATGTCACTGTTGCCCGACTCTAGTATTTTTATGGTGTTGATTAAGAAATCAATGAAAAAGAGATATTTTTCATCACAAATATGAAATAGATACATTGTATATATATTAATGTAGAACCTAAAAGAAAAATGAAGAAAGACTGATGAAAACTTAAAACTTGCGTTAACCAATTTATGTACTTTGAAAGAAAATTAGGATTTATGGTTTACATGATGAATTGATGATGGAATAAAGTGGGTGTGTGAGTCAAATTTTAGTCCAGAAACCCTCCCATAGTTTTAAGGAATGAAAATAGTCTATCCATGTCAAATTTTAGTGCATACAGAAACAATTTGTAAAAATGTCAACGTTGGCCCCATTCACTTGTCATTGTTGCATGTGTCTAGTCCTCGTACAATTTTCGTTCCTTGTTCCTTGTAAAATTCATTCGACAGTACACACGTCCCTGCATCTAGTACTACAAGGGAGTATTTTTATGGTGTTGATTAAGCAATCAATGAAAAAGAGGGTTTTTTCATCACAACTATGACACAGATACATTGTATATACATTAATGTAGAACTTGAAAGAAAAATGAAGAAAGACTGATGCAAACTTAAAAATTGCATCAACCAATTTGTTTACTTTGAAAGAAAAATAGGGTTTCAACAAAAATTCTATAGAAATGACAAACATGTTCATCGAAACTTTGTTGATGCAATACTATGACAACAATATTGATGAAATCTTATACGATCATGATGGTATAAAAATGAAAGAGCTTCTCCTGGTTTCATGAATAATTTATCCTCTATTGAATAAGGCCAACCACGTGAAGGTGGAAGCTCATATGGCCCCTCCCCTACCCCTCACATCACTCTCAATTGATCCCCAATACCCAATCTATAAAATAGAAAATAATCGAAAGCAACGTCCTATTAAGATTCATGCATAGAAACTACAAAAACAAAAATTAATGAAGGTACATGAAATTATGTGTTTGTAAATGATATTTTTTGTCTACCACGTACTTTAGTATATTGGAAACTATTTTCCAGTTTCATATAATAATTAAACAACATGTAACATAGGATATAAAAACATCGCATACAACTTAAAAACATGTAATTAACCCATGACATTATAAGTAAATTATTTTAAGAGAATAGTTCATACAAATTAAAATATTATATAGTCACGTACCTAATACAACCTCAACATCTATGTAATCATCCTTATTCTATATATTGATCTTCTTCATCGAAATCGACATTTGTATCATCATCCGGTTCAAAAACAATGTTGAAAGGATTGTCGATATCATCATCGACATCAATGTCATTTTCGAGCATATTTTCATCGACATCATCATCAAGAATTGCAATATTGTCTCTTATGACTGGATCATGATCTTCTTCGTCTTCTTCATCTATCGACCCTACATGATCTTTCATCTCTGTCTGATCTATTGAATCATCTTCTTGATTTTCAATATCATCTTCTTCCTGTAAATGCGTATACTTAATTGGCCTTCCTCTTGGATCATATCTAACAACAAATGACCAATCCCTCTCACATGGAACATTTGAGTAAAAGACATGTTCACATTGTCTTGGAAAAACATAGCGATCACGTCCTCTTTCAAACACCATTGTTTTAATCATTGGAAATCCGTTGGCATGTTGAATAACAGTTCTTTCCTCCTTGTGTTCATGAATCTGTAACCTATACCATTTGACATCGAACATAACTAATTTGAAGGAATTAAATTCATACTCAAGTATATCATTTAAATACCCATAATATCTATTTTCAGATTCTTGGGGATGTCTGTCACTCCTAGAGGAACCATTAGTGACATGGATTACTGCAATTATCCCACTATCTGAATTTTTTCTGGTTTCATCCAATTGTTTGATGCGAAATTTACGACCATTGCACCACATAGCCTTGCATTGTTTCAACTGCAATATGCCAGATATGTAAAATATGCATTGTCAATTAATAAATTAACATATATATTTATATAACTTTGAAAGTATCTGAAAAATACAGTACACATATAGTCGCATTAATATAATATAAAATAACTGAAAAAATGGGTGAATTTGCTTCCCTGTCCATCTTTCAAACCATATGCTAAATCAATTTCCCTTTGCATAACATTGTCATCTCCATTACGATGAGCTTCTATAACCAATTCAGATAGTCGTTGCCATGATAACCTACCTCCATTATGTTGTTTACATATTTCAATCCATACATTCATCCAGTCAAGATTATTTGCAATGTATAAATGCAGTGCATCCCACTCTTGAGCAACTGAATCAAAAAATCATAATTCACCAATATTAAATATTAGTTATAACGTCCAATATGAAGGTTATAAATATTAATAAATTATGAAATAAATTATATTAATATATTAATGAGTATGATCATATACACAAAAAATGGAACTTTATATGTATTATTAATATAAATCTACACAATTATTAATATATTACCTCTCATTTTTTTCATTCTACCTTTCCCCAACAGATGCTCCTGATCTTCAAATTTTTTGATGGAGTTCACATCCCAAATGCGATCCACTACATGCATAGTTGGCATTGCTAATTTAGGAAGATATTGACTAATATACACCATGGATTGATATACCAGATATCCCTCCACCATATAACCCTTATGACTTTCTCTTTGTCTAACCAACACCTTCAATGATTTCAAGTGCCTCTCCACCATCCACATTGACCTTGTGTGAACAGGTCCACAAATTTCAATCTCCTCAACTTGTTGTATGAGGTAGTGTTCTTGTGCATTGAAAAATGTTGGAGGTATATACTTTTTCATTTCACACATTAGACGAGGAATTTCTCTATTCCAATACTTTATATCATCTTCATGGATTTCTTTCAATGAAAACCATCTACATGAGATCATGACACAAGAAAATAAAATGTTTCAACATAACATAATATAATGTATTACATTACAAGTAAAACACGTGTCATTAATTACAACAATAATTTGAAATAACATTTTTCATATAAATCACAACTACTTACCTCATGTATTTTCCAAGATCATATATAACTTGTTTGACGTTGTTGTCAAAGTCATTTGGGAGAGATAATGGTAGAACATACTGTAACAAAAAAATGAATCGTTATTTGTTTCGACCAAAGTAGACAAAAAAAATAAAAATAAAATAAAATATGTATAAGGACAATATATATAAATATGTATACCAAAATTATTACCTTAATGAAGGTATGCCAATCATATTTTTTATCCCACCAAATTTGCCTTTCTTCATTAAGATATTATTTATGTTTGAAGCAAAACCCGTGGTAAATTTAATTCTTTGAATGACCTCTTTTACATGATTGATTTGTTTCTCTATTAATAACCATGGAAGGTTATTTCGGTCTAGTAATCCATCTGATCTATTTGAATATTAAATCACACTTCGCATTACATGATTGGCTTCCTGAATGTTAGTACCATTTTTTTTTTTTTTTTGTCCCTCCTACCATCTATGATTCGCCATAACGTTTCTGTCACATTCTTCCCGATATGCATTGTATAAAAAAAATGAGCTATTTTTAGCACCTCATAGTAGGGAAACCTCATGAATTGAGCGGGATAACATTTCATTCCTTGTGGAATCCCATTATTAATACCTTCATGATGATGGTGACCTTCATGAAGCATAAAAGAAATCACAAAAATAATTATCAAATATGGTAAAATAAATTCAATGATTAAAATAAACATTCAAAACATTACATGATCTACGATACATAAAGAAATTGAGTACCTTGACGATTTCTATTATATTCCAACCTCCATAGCTGAGGTGTCATTCTTCGTGGTTTTAAACCAGTCTCTTTTTTCCCATTGAAAATATGTTTTTCAGTAGTACGATACCTATGGTTCTTAGGGAGGAGGTGCCTATACTTATCAAACACCACCTTTCCTAAACTTTTTGAATGACGATACTTTGTCTTAGGACCACAAACTAGACATGAATATTTACCCTTTGTTTGAAGAGCCGCAAAAAATGGATTAATGTCAATTATATGATGAGATTATTTAAAAATTAAACATGCACCATGATAACATTAAAAAATGATATAGTATTAAAGAGAAATATTAGAATGCTACATACCAAAAAAATGTGTTAGTCTAGGGGCATCATGAATTGTCCATAAAAGTATTCCACGGAATTAAAAATTTTTCTCCCCGATTGGTTTACATATGTCATACATTATGATGCCAACCCATACCTTTAGTAGCTCGCCGATAAGAGGTTCAATATATACTTTCATATCTTTAACCTGGTACTTACCTAAATGTTTGAAATTACACATAATTACTATAGGAATGATATCATGTATATATAAGTAAATAAATAAACAAAAGATATTATGCAAAAATTGAAACAAATGAAAATGTTACATTCAAAAAATTAATGTAAACAAATACTTGGAACAATCATTGTCAACATTATGTGCTCCCTCTTTATTGACATCTAAGGAGGAATGTTATTGTTGATAACAAAAATATGCCACACTGAGTAAATAGACCTAATCTCTCCCAATGGATTAACACTGCCCACTGCCAATGAAAGCCTAACATTACGAGGTTCATCTTTGAAATCTGCCCATTTTTCCTCAACTTCCCTAAATGCAGAACCATCGACATGCATTCAAAGAACACCATATCCACTTATGTTACATGCATGGTAGTCTATAAATTGTTCTATGCTTTCACACCTAAAAAATCACTGCAAACGTGGAATTATGGGAATATGACGAAGAACATTTCAAGGCACCCTTTTTGTTATTTGATCGGTTCAATATCTACTGATAAGACATTGCAGACATTCTGTTTTCGAAGCATGTTTTCCATAAGATATAATATGATCATTAGGACATGAATCTATAGTTTGATAATCCATTCCAATGTCTTTCATAATGGAATGCAAACCTTGATATGTGCAAGGTAAAATATTTGACGATGGTAACAAAAATTCACCTAACAATCTACAACATAACAAATAACCATGGATGATTTTAAGGATGGAAATTTATTTTAAAATGTAGAAACCTTGGCGAATCTAACTAATCCTTCATATGCCAACTATAAATGTTTAGCTATATTTTTGTAAAAATATTCTAATTTCTAAGGATTTTATATAGTTTTTATAAACTTTTGGCGATTTTTAAGGTAAAATAATTTTATCCTATAGAATTTGGGCGAATCATTTTTAAAATAGCGAATCTCGTTTTTGTAAAAACCATGGAAAATTAGCCCATGAGCGAAATTTAGCCCCTAAAATCATCCCTGCAAATAACTAGTTAATTTAAAGAATATTAATCGTAAAAATTGCATTCTTATTTTACACATTAATTAACACTAAAAGAAAATAGAAAAAATCAACATTTATGTATAATATGAGATGAAACATATTACATACCTTAGGATCTGTGTCATACAAGTGTTCGACAAATTATTCATAACCTTTAAGTTCACTAGCAACAATGTAGCGGAGAGAAGATTTGCTCTTGATACTTCATAAAGTCGTTTATTTTCCTTTTCTAATAGAGATTCATCATAAATACCAGCACTGTCCCCATCCTCATCCGGCTGCGAAAAAAAAACTTGGATCATTTGATTTGTCCCATCATCTTCTTCCATGGGATCATTAACTTGATTTGTCCCATCATCATCTTCCATGATATCCTCATTTGCTAGGTCATGTTCCTCAGGTTGTACAACATCATTTCTACTACTACTTGGTGCAATATTCTGTGTAAAGTTAGAGGGAAACTCTAACTTTATAATTACAAACAATCATGCAAAATTATAGTATACTATAACAAAGATTAAAACAATATATATAATATATATAATTTTATATAAAATTGACAATATAAAAATAGATAATGAATATATAGCTAATTACCATGGGACGATATTCATTCGATCCGCCATCAATGTGCCCATATTTCCTCCAATGTTTTGTAGCTGTTGCTCTTAAAATTCTTATGGGACGTATGAGGCAACAATTTTTGCAAGGGATATAACATCTACCATCACCCTTTTCACCCGCTTTACTTTTTCCCCCACTAATTATATTCTGCGACATTCCTCCGCACAAAAATACACTTTCGGAACTGTCATTGTTATAACAAGATTGTCGCAACATCTTTAAATCTTCAAATATTTATAGGTCAATTTAAGTCACTATCATTGAAATAGCGGTGAACAATGACCTAAATATAACTAGTTATTTGTTATATTTAGGTCACTTTGTCAAAGAGTATAACGATTATAACAGTCATATCGTCGCTCTTGCAATGAAAGTTGACCATATCAATTTAGACTTTGTCAAATATTATAACATTCAATATGGATAGTATCAAAGAGTTTAACGATCAATAGTTAGCATCGCTCTTGTGATGAATACACACGTTCATTGAAATAGTGACGATCGTCCACTATCTTCATGATCATCGCAAAAAAGACGAAAGTTTGATTCCGTTGAGAGAGCGACGAATACGAGCTGGATTTATAAAAAAATTGAAAATTGAAATTTTTCTCTTGAATTTTGTGATGGAAGGGTACTTGCATTGCAAATTTTTCAATATGTAGTAGTGAAGGAGGTTATGAGCACATGCCTTGTTCTATCCCTTCTCGACTTCTCGCAGCCGTTCATCTTGGAGTGCGACAGATCAGGGGTGGGGATTGGAGCAATGTTGATGCAGGGAGGCCATCCCATTGTGTTTGAGAGCATGCATGCCTTAACCAAATTCAGGCAATATCTGGTGGTTTGCATATTTGTAGTGAAGATTGATCGCAACAGTCTCAAGTATTTCTTGGATCAGAAAGAACTTAGTGAGAGACAACAAAAGTGGGTCTCGAAGATCCAATCCTTTGACTTTGAAATTGAGTATGTCAATGGAAAAATGAATGCCATGGAATATTCCTTGTCCAAGAGGCCACTAGGGTGTTCGATGATGGACATTTTCACATATTGGAAAGCACATTTGTTGGTGGAATATTCCAAAAATAAATTTTATTGTGAGGTGATGGATGGGCAGGTGGTTGATGATAGATACCTGGTACTAGATGACGCCATTTTCTACAAGGACTGGATCTACTTGGTTCCAGAATCTACCTTAAAGTGGAATATTCTAAAGGTGTGTCGTGATTCTCCTGTAATAGGGCACCAGGGGTACTTCAAAACTTATAGGAAGATCGAGGAGAGATTCATGTGGAAGGGTCTCAAGGATGATGTAATGAATCACATCCGAGAGTGCATGACTTGTCAGTAGAACAAGTCAGAGAAGACACACCCAACAAGGTTACTTCAACCTCTACCCATTCCAGAGTATAAATGGGAGAGAATTTCTATGGATTTCATTATAGGCCTCCCTCACATGCAGGGCAGGGACTGTATATTTGTGGTGGTCAATAGGTTGACTAAATTTGCACGTCTCTTTTCCATACCCACATACTACAAGGCCATACAGGTAGCATAGTTGTTTTTCAGAGAGTTATTCAGATTGCATGGCCTACCCAAGCAGATAGTCAGTGATAGGGATGGGCACTTCATGAGCGCATTTTGGCAAGAGCTTTCTCAGTTGACAGGCATAGAGCTAGCCATGAGTACCAAAAACCATCCATAGACATATGGACAGACAAAGATTGTCAAGAAATGGGTGGAGGGGTATCTGAGGAACTATGTGGGAGCACAAAAATGCACATGGGTGAGGTGGTTGCACATGAGTGAGTATTGTTACAACATGACTCACCATATTTCTATCAGGATGTCACCATTTAGAGAATTGTATGGATACAATGCACCCACTTTTGTGGAGACCGTATTTGGGGATAGCAGGGTCCCGGGGGCCAAATATTGGGTGGAGGAGAGCCAAAGGATTCTGTGGGAAGTGAAGGAAAACTTACAGGCAACACAAAATCAAAAAAATATCTATGTAGACATTCAGAGGGTCAATGGCAGTTTCGAGGTTGGGGACTTGGTTTTTCTGCGGTTACAACCATACCGACAGTCCTCCTTGAAGAGGAGCGAAGTAGAGAAACTGAAGTCGATATTTTATGGGCCATACAGAGTCATCAGGAGGGTAGGTGAGGTGACATACGAGCTAGAGCTACCAGAGGGTAGCAAGAATCATAACGTCTTTCACGTTTCTTTCCTTAAAAAGGCAGTGAGACAACATATCAAAACTTCATAGGAGTTTCCACCCTTAGAAGAGGAGGGCTAGTTGGAGTTAGTGCCAGAGGAGGTGCTTGAGCAAAGAGAGTGCATTTTGAGGAACAAGATAATCAAGGAGTGCTTGGTTAGATGGAGGGGACTTCCAATGGAGGATTCCATGTGGGAGGGGGAGCATATTTTGCAGCACCCAGGATTGATGTTGCTTGAGGACAAGAAATCTCGAGAAGGGAAGACTATGATGTCCTGTTCCCAAGAGTAGGTTAGCAGGGATTGACTTAGTAGTCTATTTGTTCCTGTAGACTATAGTCAGGCACAAACAGGGAACGAGAGGAGAAACAAGGGAGAATTGTTGGCTAAATGATGAATTAAGCCAAAAAACATAGGAAAAGTCACTTAAGCCTAAGTCAACGGGGAAATATAATGAAAAGGTGTTAAGGAGGGAATTAATTAATTAATTACTCAACTTAGGAGGAAAATCACCTAGCTTAAGTGAGGTCAATGGTGAATTAGATCGGGAAGAGTATAAAGGGAGTAATTCGACCTAATTCCTCATTATGCTATGTTATGATTTGATGTTGAGAGTTCCTAGAGGAGGAGGAGATTCGAATTCTATTGTTTTGTGGATTTCTGGAGGAAACCACCACCATTGATCGGTTTCAGTGTTGAGAAACACACCCTAGCCCATCGGAGATACCATCCAAGTATTTCACCATGCGATTCAGGAGTATCCAGTTTGCAGTGTGGCACAACTCAGTCAGTGAGGGTGCAAGGTCGGATAAAGGGTTTATGTAGCTGCATGAGATCATAGCTCATATTACAGATTCCTTCCGACCCAGTTGAGATCCAACCAAGGTGCATAGATTGAGCCACCTGCCATCAGATCCTGACAGTGGAATCCTTCAGAGTGCACCATTCAATTGCATGAGATCAGAGCTCGGCTTGCAGATTCCTTCCGACCCAGTTGAGATCCAACCAGGGTGCATAGATTGAGCCACCTGCCATCAGATCATGACAGTGGAATCCTTTAGAGTGCACCATTCATCCATCCAGGGCACAACTCTTGTGGAAGGACAGTTGGGGTTATAGATGAACCATTAGAGCATATCCAGGGAAACCCTTCCGACCCATTTTTTCATTTTCCAGGGAGAACATTTTGAGTCATATAGCAATTGATTTCATTGGTGGAATCATTTGGGTGCATCTAGAGATCCCAGAAGGTGTGTAGATCCCCAAGGGATGAGATCTAGAGCATTAAAGGATAGATATTCCATCTGACAATCACTAGGATAAGTCTAGAGGCTAGGGCGCTTCTATTGAGACAATTTTCATCTCATTCTGATGGTTATATCCTTCCAGACGAGTTTTCTAGTTTGTAGCGATTATCGTGCTTCTCTAGAACCATTGATTTTGTCGATCTATCTGTGCATGCATCAGATCTACCTTCATCTTCTGGTCATGGGTATTTTATGTTATTTTCTTATATTCCAGTGACGATCCATGAGACTAGAAGATGACTATTTTCTATATTTCCAGTATTTTATTGTATTTCCCTGCTTAAATATCATAATACATATTATTGGGTGGTTGTTGTTCCTTATTTCCGCATGCATCATATATATATAATGTTTAAACCATAACGTATAACATGTACATGTGACAATCACAAAACATCTCAAGCACATAACTAAAACACATCCAGAAACCCCCAGAGTATTAGATCTGAAGATAAAACGCATCTAGAAGCCCCCAAAGTATCAGATATGTGAGACAAAACACTAGATCAATAGTAGATATTCAGATTAGCTGGATCAAGGATATTTCATTGTAGTGCAAGTTACAGTGCTAGTTGCAACACCAGTTACAGTGTCAGTTGCAGCACCAGTTGTGGTGAAATTTTATGTGAAGTATTGAGACTAATTTTTGGTTATCCTAGTGTGCCCTAACCCAGAACATCTCCTAGTGCCCTCAACCATAAAAAAATTTAAAGTTGAATTTTTGGGTCAAAATCAATGTTTGACTGGTCAAAGTGCAAGTTTCACTGGTCAAATTCAATGTTTTACTCGTCAAAGTCAAGGTTTAATTGGTCAAGGTCAAAGTCAAAGGTAGTCATGACTTCCTCCATAAAAGCAGAGTGGTGCGGTAGAAGCGTGGTCTCTTGGTAGAGCATGGAAGACAAGGATTGAAATCATCCTTGCAAAGAACAAAGTGAAAAATTATGGAACCACAAACTGAAGAGAAGGTGTCAAAGGATGAAGAGTTTGATTTTTGGAGCTTCCAAGCACATGATGTGGAGTAGGAGAAACAATAAAAAGCAACTAATGCATATCTGAATCTCTGGAAAGAGAAGGGATCTTTGTCCAAGAAGAAATCATAGAGCTAGAAAGATCTCAGATCTAGTACATTCAAAGGAACAACACACTCTCCAGGTTAGAAATAATAATTGTCTCAGAAGAAACGAAAATCAAGTGGAACAATAGTCAGACTATAGGTTTTCATATTAGGCAGGTTATCCTATGTATTCCAGGAAGGTTACCATAGAAAATCAAGACTTGAAAGGACTCAGAGGGAGTCAGACTTTAGATGGAGTAAGTGATTAGGAAGAAACAAGTTTTTGTGACACTTTGCAAGATGCATAGGGACATGCAACAGACATAAGCATGGTTTGAGGATTCTCTTAGTTAAAGGGAGTTGATGGCAGAATTTGAAAAGAAGGATCTTGTAGGCCTTTGTGCCGAGTTTTAGGCCTTAGTGTCAATTTGTAAGCCTTTGTGCCAAGTTGTAGGCTTCATGTCATGTTGTAGGCTTCGTGCCAAGTTGTAGGCATTGTGCTGAGTTGTAGGCTTCATGCCGAGTTGTAAGCCTTGCGTTGAGTTGTAGGCTTTTTTTTCGAGTTGTAGGATTCATTCCGAGTTGTAGGATTCATGCTGAGTTGTAGGCCTTGTGCCAAGTTGTAGGCCTTGTGCCAAGTTGTAGGCCTTGTGTCAGGTTGTAGGCTTCATGCCAAGTTGTAGGATTTATGCTGAGTTGTAGGATACTCCAGTGAGATGGTCTGGTATGTTGAGTTGTCTCTACACTAGTGAGATAGTCTGGTATGCTAGTAGAGTAGTTGAGAACTTGTATGGATGTGATGGTGTTGCTCATAATATGATTTGGATGATCATGAGATAGCCTGTGTAGCTCTGGTGATGCTACCAGTTTGCAAGAGCATGTAGGTATTTCCCGTTCCATGTGAGATGGATGGATAATGATGATAATAATGATGGTACTCACGACATGGGTGTATTGATGGGTGAGCACATCATGCAGGTGTATCTCATGATGATGATGGTGACATACACTATGTGATGTAGCTCTAGTGTTCTGTAGTGGGTTGTGGCTCCTAGACAATATTGACAGGTCCACATGGGTGTAGCTATGTGTGATGTATTGACGCTACCCATAGCATGGTCTACGTAACCATGATGAGAGGATCATGGCACAGTGAGCAAGGCTATGAAGACCAGAAGGGAACATCATGGTTAAATACCTCCCTAGATAAGAGGGAATGTTGATGTTTTGGTAGCTGTGGTAGGTATTAATCAACACGGATAAACCTTTGACTAGAATAGAATATTCCAGAAGTAAGAGAAAACCTAAACAGATGTGTGAAAACCCTGGAAGACAAGTCATCTCGGCAGAATAAGTAATATTGAAGTATTATATGTAGAAAAGGACAGGTGGTCCCTTCTTGAAGAGACACATGTTCACCTGGCCAGATTAGTATAAATAGAAGGCACTTGAGCTCATTTGGAAACACACTCAAAAAAGTGGTGCGCAAGTCTAGAGGAAGAGTGTAATTGCAATGACTGTAGCTGGGTACTGGTCTCAGTCTGTGGTTTGGGACCGTTTGCTTGGTGCACTACCTTTGGAGGAAGGTGTGCTCTCTCTCTCTCTCTTGGTTATCCTTTGGGCCCAGCGCTGCTTCTAGAATCATTCTATCTATCAAAGGTTACAGTGCTCAGGGGTGGCTTTGTGCCTATGGTTGGGTGAAAATGATGTGACATTGTCTATGGTTAAACGAGCACAACATTCTAACACTATGGATTATTCATATGGATATAAGCGTTGATATGACATGTTAGGGGTAGAATTCAATTGAAAAGGAATAAAATTTGAGGTTTACATAATGTATGGTGTGGTTTGTGGTTGCATTGTTGCATACACGTTTAATATGGTATCGATCTTGACATAGTGCATAGTATAGAGTATAAAAGTTATGAAAATTAATTGGTATGAAGTTTCGAGTTGGAATGCACATATGGTATTTGGTTTTGAATGACGACATGATGGGCTGTTCATGCATTGAATAGCAAGGACATGCTAATTTACTCCCACGGTTTCGTGTTTTACCACCTCATTTTGCTTTGGGTTATGGTCATTTCATTTAGTTGGGTATGTGGAGAAAGAGCTCGAGCTTGGATTGAAACCATTCTCTTGGTGGTTGCAACAACCATCTCAACCCCAACACTAGTAAAAAATCTCCTTGGCAAGGTATGCACTTGCCAGTCTGTTGAACATCTCTTGCATGTGTTTTGCAAAGTAATCAGTTAGCAGTGATTTTTTTTTTACTGGTATTGAATGTGTGTGACTCCTCTTCCCTTCTTTTTTCTCTTGAATGGAAACATTTTGAATTACAGTTTGAGGATTTCTATTTGAAAAGGAAAATAAATACTTTGTTACTACCCATTGTTGAATGCATTCTTCACTCAGTTCATATTTTCATTTTCTATTCTCTAGATATTTATTAAAGAATGGATGGTTGGTTGAACCCATTGTTGTTATATTTTTTTTAGGTCAAGCATCTACCTGGGTTTGTGGTTAATAACAATTAGTCAATTTTTTATGCGACCAAACTTCAAATTGTCCTCTATCTTGCTTATTTTCATTATGGGTTCAATCCATATGGCCATAATAGATATATGTAGAGTATTTTTTGGAGTTATGGTTAAACCCATGACTGCATAATGATTTCTAAGTGTGAGGCTATTTAGTTCAAATTTGAAAAAAACTTACAATATTTTGTTGTTGGTAAATTACACAACCAGGATTGAAGTGATTTTGTTATGTTGAGTTTGGGTCAAGTTTTGAACCCACACCCATATAATGGATACTCGATTTTGGATTGAGGTTAATATTTTGATTTAGGTTGTTCACTGTAGCAAACATTATATAACCAACAAGGGTATTATTTGAATCCATTTTTGTGTTGGCCTTGTATTCAGGTTTGAAATTGGGCTTGCAAATGTTTGTTTCCAACACATATTTAAATATGGCATTAGGTTTGAACTCTGGTCATATAAACAATTATGTTGCATGCAATGAGAAAATAACATATATGTTACGATTGTATCTATGCTAGGACTCATAGCTCATGGTTATGGTATAGTTTTGACTCGTTTTGTTTTGGGTTTGTAAAAATTATATGCACAACTTGTGCTTGGCACTTCCTCTATTCTTTGATGAGGCTGCATGCCCATAGTTCTCTTTACGGTTATGATGCTACCACCTTTATTACTTTTGGTTATTCAAATATACATTTTTTTGGATTAAAACCATTGTTGATGTTGATGAGATTTTAAAACTTTACTATAGTTGTTGGTTCTCATCCGTAATATGTTTGAACCCTTGGGTAACTCAAAAGAATAATAGTTGACTAGAAAGTAAAAACGTTATAGTCCAATATTCACCCTGTTACACATTATTTTCATCACCCTCGTGACCACTAATGGTATGTGTATTTCCTATTAGAAGAATCAACACAGGTTGATCAGTATTAAGGGTGCGATGATTTAGAATGGAAGAAGGTTTCACCATAGTGGCCTGTGACATTGTCGCAGATTGCTCAGTGTTAAGGGTGCAGTGATACTTGTACAAAGGAAAAACGTGAAATTTCTCAAAGGTTCTAGAATAGAATCTTTGAAAGGATGAATTGGCCTCTAATCGATTTAGATCTCACCCGATTTTATGATTTAGTGGGATCATCCTAATCCCTTCATCCCTCCATTCACTCTATATAAGGAGGGATCTCTCATGAGAAGAGTTAATCTAGCTTATGTGTAAAGAATTCTACTGAAGATTGTGCTAGTGATAGCTTTTCTTGAGCTTTCCAAGTCAGGTTGTGTGTAGTATTCATTGAAAGCATTCGAGCAAGAAGTGTGTGTGTGTGTGTGTGTGTGTGTGTGTTGAGGAAAAGGGCCATCATAAGGGACCTTGAAACATCAAGGCACATGTTGTATTCTCCACTTTCATCAATATAATATAGTAATACATTTCTTTCCTATAAAAGTGTCTCTATTTTTATTGCATAACTTCTTAATCATATGCATAGTTTCCATTAGAATATATATATATTGTTGCCTTCTCTTTGTTGGTTTGTGTTTCTCAACAGGTTCGACATCCTAGAAACCTTGAGACAGAGCAAGGATGACACTAGAAAGGATCAAACAATGTTTAAATGGTATGTCATTTATCCCTCATTAAACTAGTATACATTACAATGGAAACCTAAGGAAAAGTTTGTATTTTGTCATGTTTTGTTCTAATTTCTTATTGAAGTTAGGGAAATTAGTTCGTGTCAGCACTTTCCAATTCGTCCAGTAACAGAATTGGTGACCATACTGGGGAACGCCCTCTTTTGGTCTTTGCTTCTTTCTTTCTTTTGGATTTCCCATTTTTATTAATTTTTCATTCTCTGAGTCACTAGGTGATCTAGTTGACTCTTAGGTCCTGAAATTTCACTAAAAAAACCCTGTCATCTTTTTATTTTTCTGAAGTTTCAGTGTTCAACGCACCCTACTGTGAGAAACAGTGCGACATCGCCGCACTATATCTTTCTTTTGCTTGCGTCGATACCTAAAAGACATATTGTGTCACACATTGACTTGCGATGATTGTGAGAAAATATTAGGTGATAGTATTTTTCTTTGCCCAGACTCTTTATAATTGCTTGGGGTGAAGTTTTGGTTATGTTGGATGATTGTTCACATCATGGTTTGCAATTTTTAGTTGATATTGATCATTTTTCAAGTTTTGAGAGTCTTTATCATAAGCTTCAATATATATCTTTCACTTGTTGCTGCAAGGATATAATCTTTGGGTTTCATCCTTGAGTTCTTGTTGGTCAAATTATTAATGATTTTTCTCGAGTTTTTTTATTTTTGTTTATTAGAAAACAAATTTTGTTTTCATTAATTAAACATACAAGATTTCTTGCTTTTGCACTTTTGTTTGCATTGTGAGTTAAGTTTGGGAGTTGCACTGTGAATGCATTTGTTTTCTTGAAAAGCTTTTTCTTTCTCCCTGTTTAGATCTCTGCATTTTATTAAGAAGAAAAATAATTGAAAAATTATCTTTCTTTTGTAGTGTTCACAAAGAAACATTTTTTCATTCTAGTTTTTGTTTAAAGGAGAATTTGGAAGATTTTATTTCTCTGATTGTTTGATATTAATATTGGTCAAAGTTTAAAGGAACTGTTATCTTGCAACTTGTTGTTCTTTTGGAAAAAAAAAAAACTTCTCTCTTATGTAATTAGAGTTCATTGAACAAAAGGATTTTCATCTCATCTCTCTTTGTGTATTTTTGGGTCAAGGTCAAACACTTCATCAATTTCATCTCCACTTCCTTTTTTGAGTAAAACAATAGCCATTAAAATTAAGCGTAATTTTAAAATTTATCTTGTAACTTTTATTTTCTAGGGATCTTGTACACCAACAATTGCTAGGACATAGAGATTTGGAATAGGTTGTGAGGAATACTCTCCAAAGCATCAAAACAAACAATATAATCTTGTGATTAGGGAGAGTTAAATCCACTTGCTACATTTTGTCCTAGGAAGCCCTTCTAACACAAGGGTCAGTCACGAGGTCGCATTAAGGCCAACGAAGTTACTAACCCTCTTTGTTGGTCCTAGTTTAGTGAATGCATGTATTATTGGGAGTCACTTGAGAAAAAAACCATGTGCGATCCTTCTCAAGGATATTTCGGGCTTAGTTACCCTGCCCTTGTGCGTATATCAGATTGTTGATTGTTTCCCTAGGCATCATTGTCGTAATTGGTAACCTTAATAGCCTACATATTTAGGGTCTTTACCTGAGGTTATTGTGAAGGGGAAAGTATTCACAATACTTGGAATTGATGTTGGCTAAACTCACTTGGGCTCCTTGGAGGGTATACCCACGATTATTTGTGGGAGCTTGCACCAGGGTGTAAGTCTGTTAAGAATGCGATCAATGTAACTTTTCTACCCGCTGATGCAAGAGCATCACTCCATGTCAGTAGCGTACCAACCAACCAACACATCCAACACACATTTAATGAAGAAAGGGAGAGGCACAACCCTCTCAATTTTGAAATTCGTAATTTCAATAAATGTTGTAAGGATTTTAATGCCAGATCATGCCTTTGTACAGATAGTGGTTGAGGTTTCCTTTAATGGTTACCTGCAACTAAGTCTAGATCAGTCAAGTTGTTGACATCCATTTATGTAATGTAGTCATAGGAGCCTCTCTATGATAGCGATAGCTCAGAGACTTTGAGGTTGAGGATAAGCTCATGGGAGCCCTCATTTTGGAAGAGAAAGAAAATTAGAATAGAGAGCTAGGAGGAGAGACCAGAGCAGAGAAGTCTCAAGAGAGAGAGTTGAGACTTGTTACAGTCCAGCCTTTGTAAACACCTTGTATAGGCATTTCTGAATTAATAGAAGAGCAATTTTTCCTGCCATGAATTGTCTGTATGTGTTTGCATGTTTTTATTCATTTCATGTTTTAAATGCATAACTGGTGAAGTAATTCAGAAATTTCAATTTCTTCTCGTCTTTGAGTTTCCGAGTGCAAGGATTGCACATAGTCCGCAAGGTGTGCGCTGACAGAGGTGAGGTAGCCTTAGAAAATATCAAGAGGGATAGTGTTGAACCTTCATCAGCAGAGGTGCAAGGAGTGCACAGGAAGGAACTCTGTTTCGAGTTCAGGGAAGATAGAACTACTGAAGATTCTGTAGAGCTATGCCAAGAGGGCATTGAGCAAGTTCATAGAGTGCACCAGAGAACTCTACTTCGAGTTCTGAGGAAAGGGAAGTATCAAAGAGAAGACACTCACAGGGTTGTTGAACACTCTGTGGAGAAAAGCTCTGCAAGGTGTGCATCGAGCCGAAGAACGCCAAGAGGGCGTGAAGCATTTCTTTACAAGAAATACTTCGGATCTGAGTTACTTGAAATCTCAGTAGCACAAGGAGTGTGCGGGAGCGGACTTTTTCTAAGTCCCAAAGCTAAGAAGGAACATTGCCTTTGCACATAGAGCAATAGAAGCAAAGGAGAGCGCGCTCGAATTTCATTATTTCGGAGTTCGGGGTTTGGAATGGCAAGTGATTTTGGAGTCACTGCATCGTGAACTTCCGGTTCAAAAAAATCTGAAAAGGCTAGGACCTTTGGATTGAGGGAGGCCTATAGCCATCAGATCTAGTGCCAAGGACCGATAGCCATTGGATCTGGAGGAAGGTGCACAGATTTTAAACTCTGGGAGGTTGCGCAAAAGAGGAGTTGAAATGGATGGTGGAGATGCTTCGTGGAGATGTGAAAAATCCCGTGGGCCGTTGGATCTCGCAGAGCAAAGAGGGGATTAGGGTAGAGTATCTTCCAATACTCTAAATCTCAGAAAGGATAGCGACCATCAGATCTAGATCAATGAAAGTCGTTGATTTCATACAAGAATTCCCATATCAGAATTTGAGGATTGGAGCGACAAGAGATTTTTGGAGTCACTGCATCATGGACTCCCGGTTCATGAAATCCCAAAAATATCTGAGACATTTCATGAATTTGGGGATTTGGACATCAAGAGATCGAGAGTGAAGAGTCACTGAAATCATGAAAGGAGAGTTCGTGAAAGGACCAGGACCGTCCATCAAGGAGGACACGTGGCGAGCGATCAATGTGTTGGGGAAAGGCCCGAAAGATTTCGAGCCGTCGATCCAGTGGGATCATAGCCATTGGTTGTAGAAGGGTCTGGACCATTGATCTCTCAGAGGGATAGATTTCGACATTTCGGGGTTCAAAAGTTTGAACGACCTAGAATCGTTTGTAGCTGGAATCACAAAACCCCGAAAGAACGAACGCCAAGACATTTCGACATTCCGATAACTAGGGATTTGAAAGACAAATAATAGGGGGGAACGCTTGAATCATGATTCACCAAATCACGAAAGCCAGTATCACTTTGATGTTAATCCCTTTTCGGCATTCCGGGGACCGAGTGTTCGAGAGGCCAGGAGTCGGGAGACAGGGAGTCCCGACTCATGAAATCGCAAAACCACGAAACATGAAAGGTGTGGAGCATTAAGGGAGGAGCCAGCTGTGGAGTTGATCCCTTTTCGGATTTTTGGAAACCAGAGTTCAAGGGTGAAGGAGTTGTGAGATAGGGAGTCCTGGCTTGCGAAATTGTGAAACCCCGAAATGCGAAAGCTGAGCGCATGCATAGGTTTTCTCAAGGCCTATGCCAGGGAATTAAAGGGACTTGTGGATTCGTTCAGAGGGTTCCAACAGAAGCTTGAAGAGCCATTTTGTATCATAAGAAGATTGATCTAGAGACTGGGAGGTTAGTGGACCCTGTTGAGGTAGGGGGTCTGCATCATGTGGTATCAGAGATGATTTTTGTCTGTAGATTTCAGACAAAAGAGAAAGAGGAGACTGTTACTTTGTTCACAAAAAAAGGAGAGATGGTGGGAGAAATTTCGATAACATCAAGTGGAATTAGAAATAGAGATTCATCTGTATACAACAGGTGAAATAAGTAGGGTGTTAATGCTCTGTGGTGATTGTTTGCAGGTGTACAACAGTCAATAGACAACTAGGCAAGCTGTAGGAGGACATGGAGATGCTCTCAGGTGTAGAGTGATCCATAAGTTTGCTAGGAAGGTAGACAGAAGGTAGAGATGACTACTGAAGGTCATGAGCATGGTGGAAGAGGAGACCACCAATAGAAAACCAAGGCAGATATTGACAAAGAACTCATTGAGATAAGAGCGAGAATGGATCATCTTGCGTTAATAATGCAACAAAATGCAAGAACACGATGGGTGTATGAATGGCCCATGATAAAGAAGGTGAAATGGTCAGTCAAGGAGTTGTTGGCCAAAAGACAACAAAGGCTCTTGAAAATATGGCTGAGGTATGCCGAATGCTTCAGTGACACATAGTTGGTTTACATCCGTGAGCCAGAAATTGGAGAAATCCTCAGTGATGAGGAAGAGAGATCAGTTTTAGGTCTCATAAACTGCCAGGAGGGCAGAGATGAATTTTTGAGTTGCCAGGTGGGAAATGAAATGAGATCATTGGAGGATCTCATAGACTGTCAGGAGGACAGCCATGGAAATCATATTGCTAGGAGGGAAATGGTATGAGATTAGCAGAGGATCTCATAAACTGCCAGGTGGGTAGAGGTGAACTTTCAAGTTGCCAGGTGGGAAATGGAAAGAGATTAGTGGAAGGTCTCGCATACTTCTAGGGGAGCAGTGCTAAAAGTTCATATTTCCAGGTGGGCAATGAGATGGGATCAGATGATCTCATAGACTTCTAGGTGGGCAACAAAAAATTCCCAAATTTCCAGGTGGGCAAGGGGAAAGAGATGAGACTGTCTGAAAGTATCATGAACTCAGAGGAGAGTTCAGATCAGCAAGGAGTGCTGACAGGAGAGAATCAGAAGTGAACTATGATCATTGGAGGAATAGAGGTGTTCCTACTAAGCATCCCAGTTGAGGCTAGAGCATGTGTTGCAGATGGAGCAACAGTAGGAAAACCAACATAAACTATCATGGAGGAAGAAATGGAGCAGACACTAATGTTTACCCAAGGAGAAAAGGAGGAGCATTCAAAAGAATGGCTCAAAATTTTCAGCCAGGAAGCTGAAACAGAGATGACTATAGCATTGAAGCTTGCAACAAAAGAAGAGGAAGAAGACAACATGGATTTTTCTAACCTGTGTGAAGAATTTGAAGCCCTGAAAAGAAGGGTGATGGTGCAAAGCTTGCACACCCAACATGATAAGTTGGAAGAAGGTAACGAAGTATACCAGCCTGGGGAGAAGCTGGAAGAAGCTGGAAGTATGCCAGGAGGAGAAATGGCAGCAACATAACTGCCACAAGAAGAAGACGAGCAACAATTTAGTGAGGAGACTGCAGAGCTGGAGTCTACAACAGAGTGGCCACTTAGTGCCACAAGGAGAGATAAAGATAGTATGGGAGATCAAGAAAATTTTCCCATTGAGGAGACAGAAGTGCAACAGAGAAGGCTGCATACAAAGAGCCAGCCACTGGAGCAGCTGGATGAGGTAATTGAAGAAATCATAAGGTTGATGTTGAGTTCAGTAGCAAAGACTGCCAACAACGAGAAGCTGAGCAAAAGGGAGCCTGCAAGAGCAGCAGGGCAGCAACAACAACAACAACAAAGAAGAGGAGAAGATGGACAACTCCAAGGGAAAGTTTGGGATCCAGGTGGATTTCAACACTGAAGAAGAGGAGCTCATGATCAGGAGATCATGATTTTTCTAGCTAAGGAGTATGATGCAGGAGAATCGCTCCATGTCAGCAGTGTGCCAGCCAACCAGCACATCCAACACACATTTAATGAAGAAAGGGAGAGGCCCAACCCTCTCAATTTTGAAATTCGTAATTTCAATAAATGTTGTAAGTATTTTAATGCTAGATCATGCCTTTGTACAAATAGTGGTTGAGATTTCCTTTAATGGTTACCTGTAGCTGAGTCTAGATCAGTCAGGTCTGCGACATCATTTATGTAATGTAGCCGTAGGAGCCACTCTGTGATAGTGATAGCTCAGAGACAGTGAGGTTGAGGATAAGCTCATGGGAGCCCTCATTTTGGAAGAGAAATAAAATTAGAATAGAGAGCTAGGAGGAGAGACCAGAGCAGAGAGGTCTCGAGAGAGAGATGAGACTTGTTACAGTCTAGCCTTTGTAAACACCTTGTATAGGCATTTTTGAATTAATAGAAGAGTAGTTTTTCCTGCCATGATTTGTCTATATGTGTTTGCATGTTTTTATGCATTTCATGTTTTAAATGCATAACTAGTGAAGTAATTCAGAAGTTTCAATGTCTTCTCATCTTTGAGTTTTCGAGTGCAAGGAGTGCACATAGTCTACAAGGTGCGCGTTGACAGAGGTGAGGTAATCTCAGAAAAGATCAAGAGGGATAGCGTTGAACCTTCATCAATAGAGGTGCAAGGAGTGCATAGGAAGGAACTATGTTTCAAGTTCGGGAAGACAGAACTACTGAAGGTTCTGTAGAGCTCTTCCAAGAGGGCATTGAGCGAGTGCATAGAGTGCACTAGGGAAATCTATTTTGAGTTCTGAGGAAAGGGAAGTGTTGAAGAGAAGACACTCACAGGTTTTTTGAACACTCTGTGGAGAAAGGCTCTGCAAGGTGTGCATCGAGTTGAAGAACGCCAGGAGGGTGTGAAGCATTTCTTTACAAGAAATACTTTGGATTTGAGTTACTCAAAATCTTAGTAGCACAAGGAGTGTGTGGGAGAGGAATTTTTCTAAGTCCTGAAGCTCAGGAGGAACAATGCCTTTGTGCACAGAGCAATAGAAGCAAAGGAGAGCGCACTCAAATTTCGCTATTTCAGAGTTTGGGGTTTGGAACAACAAGTGATTTTGGAGTCACTACATTGTGAACTTCCAGTTCATGAAACTCCAAAAAGGCTAGGATCATTGGATTGAGGGAGGCCTATAGCCATCAGATCTATTGCCAAGGAATGATATCCATCGGATCTAGAGGAAGGTGCATAGAGTTTAAACTTTGGGAGGTTGCACATGAGAGGAGATGAAATGGACGGTGGAGATGCTTCGTGGAGAAGTGCAAAATTCTGTGGGCCATTGGATCTCACAGAGTAGTGAGGGGATTAGGGACGAGTATCTTCCAATACTCTAAATATCAGAAAGGACAACGATCGTCAGATCCGGATCAACGACAGTCATTGATTTCATACAAGAATTACCATATCGAAATTCAGGGATTGGAACGACAAGATATTTTTGGAGTCACTGCATCGTGGACTCCTGGTTCGTGAAATCCTGAAAATATCTGAGCCATTTCGGGAATTCATGGATTCAGACACCAGGAGATCGAGAGTGAAGAGTCGTTGAAATCATGAAAGGAGAGTTCGCGAAAGGACCAGGACCGTCCATCAAGGAGGACACGTGGCGAGTAGTCAAGGTGTCGAGGAAAGGCCCAAAAGATTTCGAGCCATCGATCCAGTGGGATTGTAGCTGTTGGGTCCAGAAGGGTATGGACCATTGATCTCTTAGAGGGAGAGATTTCAGCATTTTGGGGTCTGGGAGTTCGAAGGACCTAGAATCGTCTGCAGCCGGAATCTCGAAATCCCGAATCGTGAAACCCCAAAAGAACAAATGCCAAGACATTTCGGCATTCTGGCAACCGGGGATTTGAAAGACAGAGAATGGGGGGGAATTCTTGCATCATGATTCCATGAATCGCGAAAGCCGATAGTGCTTCGACGTCAAGCCCTTTTCGGCATTCCGGGAACTGGGTGTTCGAGAGGCTAGGAGTCGGGAGATAGGGAGTCCTGACTTGCGAAATCGTGAAACCTCGAAACACGAAAGGTGCAGAGCGTTAAGGGAGGATACAACTGTGGAGTTTATCTCTTTTCAGCTTTTCGGCAGCCCAGAGTTCAAGGGTGAAGGAGTCGTGAGACAGGGAGTCCCGACTCGCAAAATCGTGAAACCCCGAAATGAGAAAGCTGAGCGCGTGCAGAGGTTTTCTCAAGGTCTGTGCCAGGGAACTAAAGGGACCTGTGGATTCATTCAGAGGGTTCTAGTAGGAGCCTAAAGATCCATTTCGGCTCATAATAAGATCACTCCAGAGACCGGGAGGTCAGTGGACCCTGTTGAGGTAGGGGGTCTTCATCACCCGCTATATCCCAGCCCCTTCTTGTATTTATCTCGCGACACTGGATTTCATCACCAAATAAAGATTTCGATATAAGAAGGCTTGTTTGGATGCTTTCTATCTAGATATTATTAGTGAATGTTGTTTGTTTTCTCTAGTTGGCCATATATATTTTTTATTTTATTATTGGGTGTGGCTAACATTGACCCTCTCCGTTCACATAGGATGCAAGGATTTCCTCTAGAAGAATATGCCTCTTGCCTCCTAATTCCCCAGAGGGTCCTTTTCCTGAAGGAACTGTCAACAATATCTGGGAGGACCAACTACAAGTTTACAAGGCTCATCGCTTCCTGTGAACCCATTATTGATTGTTCTCCATGATCTTGTTATGCTCATAATTAACTCTTCAGGAGACGTTAGTGTTGAAGACTATCCTAGACTAACTTCGGGACTTGTCGTAGAATCCAACATGGATGAACAACCCATTCCTAGTGAAGGATTTAGAACCCCTGTTCAAAGTTCTGTAATTTTTAATACCATTTCAATCCCAGTCTGTTCTTTGTGGAGAACTCCCTTGGGGCGCAATATTTTTGATAAATTGGGTATGAATACAAACCAACCTACATCGCCATGCATACCTATTACTTATACTACTTATATTGTGACTCCAAATCATTTTACTGGCATGACAAGTAATATTTCTACTGTTTCAGACCAGGTGTTGGTTGGTACACATACTGTTCTTCCTAGCCAATTCACTAGCTCTACAACAGTTCCAAAAGTTTCACCTTTTTCTAATGGAAGTTTGGTAAAAACTCAAGATCCTATTGGAACACCACTTACGTCTAGACCGAATCTGTCAATTCCACCTACGGTATAATTCTCTTAGTGGTTTTACTGCTAATCCTACCTAGGTTCCATTTGGAGGACCTAGTCATTTTGTTCCACCTCAGTATAATTCTCTTAGTGATTTTATGGCTAACTCTACCCAGGGTCTATCTGGAGGACCTTATCTTCCTGTACCACCTGGAGGATCTAATATTCCTGGACCAAGTAGCTCAAATCTTCTTGGAGGAACAAATCATCCTGCTACTTCTAGTTTTCAACTTCCTGTTGGAGGATACTCATCTGGGGGGAAACCCCAAGTTTGGGGACATAATACATTTTATGGGCAATCTATACCTGGATCACAAGCCCAATCTTGGAATTTTTGTTTTCAATGAAATCAACAACTACCTGGGGGGAAAGCTTCTCTAGAAAATTATTTTGTACCCTCTTATCCTGGACAACCTTTTCTAGGCATTGTAAACCCTACCTGGTGTCAAAACTTTCAATACAATTCCCCTTTCCAAGGTGGCATGTCGAATCAACATGTTAATATTGGTTGCTTGCCTCAAAATCCTCCTCTATCTAATTTGACTAGACCATCTAACTATAATCTTCTTTTGCAAACAGATTATGGTCCTACTGGTATACCTATGGGATTACCTCCCCAAAGTTATCAGTTTCCTCAAGTTAACATAAAATTGCCATTTTTAGCTGCTTTGGATTCACCAGATTTATCTAGAATTCTGAATGATCCTATCTTACATTATTCTTTTTAGCCAGTTATACCTGCCAAATTACTGTCAGACAGTCCAAAGTTTGATGATCGGCCGGGAGAAGATCCAAACAATCATGTCATGACTTTTCGTATTTGGTGTTCATCCAAACCATTGATGGATGACTCCATACGACTACATCTTTTTCCAACACACTCTTACGGGTTCAGAAACCAAATGGTACATTGAATTGCCGAGAGGTTTCTTCAATGATTTCAATACCTTATCCATGGATTTCTTGACACATTACCAACTGCCAATATAGTATGAGACAAAATGGAAATTTTAAGTTCATTTAAATAATCCTCTTCTACCCAAATCTCACATGATATTTATGAGTGGAGGAGGAGATGACGATTAATAAAAGTTCCTCCTCCTAATCAATTATTGTCTGAGTGGTTCTTCAAAACACTCATCGATCCTATAGCTCGTGATGTTTACATGGGGGGTGTCTTCATTGAAGAGAAGGCGATCAGTCGTTCCCAATATATAGACCTTGTTTATTCTCAAACAAGCACATTGTATGACTTGATCATGACGCTCCTCGCCCGTCTACAAATCCAACCCCAACACTTATGATAGAATCTCATGCTATTGACGGGGTGATTGGCACTTTTCATATAGAGACTCAGACAAAACAAGTCAATCATTCCAATCCCAAACCTACTACTACCAGTGTACAAAATGCTACTCCTCTTGTTGTCACTCCCGATACAACATCTAAGGTAAATATGATACAGTCTATGACTACCGGAAAATATCAAAATAAGAAGAAAGGGAAGGGTAAGAATAAACAAGATAAAAGTAATAATCAACAACAAGATAAACCAAAAACTCAACTTGTTGACAATAAAGAAAAGAGAAAATCTAGTTATCCTTGTCTTATTTGTGGCGAGGACCATTACAAGAAAGATTGTCCGAGATGTGTAGATGTTACTCGATTCCTCCAGGTAACTGACACTCCTCCTAAGTATGTCATTTTGTCACAACCTTTTCCTTATCAACATCAGACCCAATTGGTTATTCATGACCAACCTTCTCCCTCTACCAGTTCTTATGTGCTTATGTGTACTACTTCCAAGAAAGATGACGTTGCAGTCAATACTTGAACCAAATATTATTCTCCTTCTAAAGAGAAGGTTGGTGATCAACCTCCTGCATCAGATCCGCCTCCAAATGGTCCTATTCATCTAGAACGACCTAATCTTGATACAATAATACATCCACCTCTCAAAGATGTCGTTTGTAAGTCCTCATTCAACCTGCATGCACATGCATCTCAAAACTACAGTATTGTAGAAGATCTTGCATAAGCACCATCTGCAATGCCAACCCTCAAAGTCCTTCAAAGTTTTCCTACTCAACGAAAGGCATTGTTAAAGGCTATTGGTGGAATTGATCCCACTGATATGAATTTGATAATCTTTGACTTAGAATATCACATCCCAAGGCTACCTCATCAATTAACTTTTCAAATAAAAGTAATTGTGGAAACAAAGAATATTTTTCGAACAATTGTTGATGAAGGGGCATCAACTTGCGTAATTTATGTCACTTGTTGGAAATACGTTGGCTCTCCTGCCCTTACTGAGTCACATAACACGTTAAAATATTTTAATAACACATGGTATAAACCTTATGGTGTACTTCCTGCATTATCTATTGTGTTAGAAGGAAAATTGGTTACTGTTGAGGTTGAAGTGTTCGATGCACCGCTCGATTACAACCTCTTACTTGGCCGTAGTTGGATTAACTCTATCTGAGTAGTTATCTCTACTCTTTTTTCGTGTGATACATTTCCCTCACCAAGGTAAAGTTGTTACAGTAGATCAACTCGCCTTTTTTAGTTCTGATTCACACACTAGTAATGTTCCTTTCATAGGGAAAACACCTCATGGTTACAAGAATGTTGGTGTGGTTCTTTTTAAAGACTCATCGTTAATGGGAACTTTCCCCATTCCATCGCCCGATGTTCCTCCTCTCATCGCTTATATCAATATGATTTCAACCAGTGTTGGAGAAACCCATGAGTCATATGATCTTTGGATAATACATAGCTTGGAAGAAAGCCATCGTTATGGAAACCAAATGCCACTAAGTCCAGTCGCATTGGCTTATCACGATATTCTATCAACCTCTCCTTCTTCTCACTCTCCCTTTGATACATCTCTTGATCCATTTAATACAACTTTTTAAATTGATGAAACGACATACATATCTTGATCCATTTAATACAACTTTTTAAATTGATGAAATGATCATGCAAGTTATGTCTGTGGAAGACACACCATGGGATGATGGACATCATCGTTCTATCCTCTTCCTCGAACTTGAGACTATCGAGAGTTATCGATGGATTTCGAATCCATCGGTGGCCATTAATTTCCCTCTAGTTTCTGAACCAACACATGGTGTTTGGTATGAAGGAAACTTGGGAAATATCTCACCAACTATACCTCTAGATATTTCGATCAAAACTGGAATTGTGGAAAATGTTCACATAGGTGCCTCATGTTCTCCCGATGAGATTCAAACTTACAAGGCCCTTTTCCAAGAATTTCATGATGTATTTACTTGGAGTTACAAAGAAATTCTTGGAATTGACCTAGATATTGTTATACATGAGATCAAGCCATATCCTTATGCGAAGCCCATTCGACAACGACTTCTCCCAATTCATCCACGAAAAATCCACCGCAATCAAGATTGAAGTTGAAAAACTTCTTAAAGCTAGTTTTATCTACCTTGTAACATTGACTGATTGGGTTTCCAATCTTTTCCTGGTCACGAAGAAACAAGGAATGATCTATGTGTGCATTTATTATAGGGATATTAATAGGGCTTTCCCTAAATATAACTATCCAACCCCTTTTGTCGACCAGGTCGTCAATGACTACGCTGGAAGCGAGATATTCTCTCTGATGGATGGTTTTTTCGGCTATAATAGAATAAATATTTTACCCACTGATCAACACAAAACCACCTTTATTTGTCCCTGGGATACCTTCGTGTATCATAAACTCCCTTTCAATCTCAAGAACATTGGTGCAACTTTTCAAAGTGCTATGTATTGCGCTTTTCATGATATCAAGCATATTGTGCAACCATATCTTGATGATATACTGACGCATTCCATGCATCGTCAAGATCACCTGAAAAACTTATGAGCTATTTTCCTTCGGTGTTGGTATTACCATATACGATTAAATTCGCATAAATGTGTTTTTTGTGTGGATTCAGGGAGACTTCTAGGCTTTATTATTTCCACACAAGGGATCCGAGTTGATTCACTGAAGGTTGAAGCAATCATCAATTTTCCTCCTTCTTCTACCTTACGCCAACTCCAAAGTTTGCAAGGGAAGGCAAAATTTCTATGACGATTTGCTCCTAATTATGTCAAATTGACGAAATATTTCACTCGAGTTCTTAAGAAGGGTCATGATTTTGTGTGGGATGACACTGCTAATAAAGCATTTGACGCTTTGGAACTTTCATTAACCCGCACACCGCTATTATATCCCTCAGATTACAGTCAATATTACTTCCTATATTTGGCTGCTTGGGATCACACCATCACTATGGTTCTAGTCCAAGAGGATGATTTGAAATAAGAACATTTCATTTACTATTTGAGTCGGAGTCTTACGTCCACCGAAATCAAATACATGCATGTGGAGAAATTGGCCTTCGCAGTTGTTCAAGTTGTCCAACGTTTTCGTCACTATATTTTATTGTGCAAGACCACAATTAGTTTTGATTGCAACACTATGCAACATATTCTTACAAGACAGTTGCTAGGGGGAAAATACTTGATCCGAAATCCGATTCAGAAGCCTGTCAGGGCATGAAAAATGCTCAAAAATGAAAGTGCTCGGAATCTGATGAAACCAACACCATTGTGTCCGGCTCGCCTTCCTGATTCCGGTGGTATAATTTTTTTGTCAAACGGAGTCCGTATGGAGAAGATATCGCATTATGTTCGCCAAGCCAAACATGGAAAATTTTGGATGCTGACTGTACCTGTCCGTACAGTCCGTACAGGACACGTGGCAGGTTCATACGCTGACACATGGAAGATTCCATACATGACACGTGGCATCTCCAGAGTGTGACATGTGTCAGGCAGATTTGGCGTTTTCGGCGCACAGTTGGACCAATCCCGAAGTGACACATGTCACCACTGAAAGGGTGACACGTGGCAAGGTGACGTCAGTAGCTGACGTGGCAGGTTGATGCGGCAAGTGACTGGGCATACGACAAGTGACGTGGCAAGGTACGGAAGCTGACGTGGCAAGGATGACATGGTGTACGGAAATGATGTGGTTCGGATTACGTGGACCAATAGGTGGTTGACACGTGGCATTCATCGAGTGGATGTAAAGGTGCCACGTGGCCCAATCATGGGCTGCCACATGGCACCCCGGTTTTTTCCAATACGGTCTATGTCAAAATTTTTGGTGTCGCCGGGGATCGAAGCCGCGACCTCCTCCACAGCAACGCCTTCGCAATAGGGCTCCGACCAAGGGGCCACCGAGTGTCTCTTGTTATGGAGGTGGCAAAGCTTTTATTTAAATTGAATGTTGTGTTTAAACCACAGGGGGTCGGGCCGGGGCTTAGCCCCGACCCCGGTTTCATTGTGTCGCATATGACCTTTGGTCCTACAAAAATGGGCGCGGAGTGTTATGCCCGTGGTTACACCTTGGTTACATTGTTTAATGGTGCGGTTATTGTTTGTTATAACCGTTAGGCCACGGTTTTAAACTGTTGCCACATGACCAAGAGCCAAAGCGCGAGAGGGGCTAGGGCCAGCGCATAGCCAAGGGCTAGCGCTCGGCCATATGGGATCCATATGACCATTCAAAGGAGAGCGCTCCAAGACTTGGGGGCTTAAGCCCGTTTTTAAAACTAATATATAGTTTAAAAGTGGGTTTTGTAACCACTTTTTGAATTTAATTAATGTTTAAACTCCTATTAATGTAATTAAGCCTATTTTGGGAGTTATTGGGCTTTTTTAGAGCCTAATTCTTGGGAGGAAGTTGGGGATGAGCAACCAACTTTCCCACTATTTAACCAAGGCCATTTTGAGGCAAAGGGGTGAGCTTTTGGACAACTTTTGGACGGTTTTGGAGAGCAGAGATGCTGAGGCAAAGGCAAGTCAAAGCCAGTTTGAGGCAGGGAAGCTATTGAGGAGGAGATGCTGTCGGACGATTTCTGAGAGCTCGGGACATCTGTTTCAGGTGCCGTTTTTTGTGCAAGGTTCTAGAGATCTAGGCGAACATGACCAGATCAGTCTGGAAGCCATTCGGAATTGTAAAGATGTACTATTAAGCTTTCGAACAGAAATAAAGAAGCCTCCCTCATAGAGAAAAGGCCCGGAGATGTAGGCAAAGTTGTGCCAAAATACGTTATCAACCTGTGCATTATGGTTTGCTATTGTTCATTGTCTTTCAGATCTACAAATATGTTAATGGATGTGTAATTCATTTTATTTTCTCGCTCTTTCGTTAAGTTTCCCAATGGTTAATTAATGCATGCAAATAAAAACTCAACCATAAGTCATTCGAAAAATCCTGACGGATCAAGTGGTATTAGAGCTAGTTGATGTTTGGAATTGAGTTTGCATGTTAACCAGGGAAGAGCACATCTCAAGGAGGAAAATGGCATCTACAGGAGGACTTTCTCAAGATGAGAAGGAGTTCAGAGATTCGGTGTTTTCCATGGCTGAGATGGTGAAGGTGTTGTATGAAGACTACTTGGAACGAAAGAGCACGGTTCAAGTGAAAGCTTCAAAGAACAACAAAGGAAAAGAAGGATTGAAGGAAGTGCCT
>ML777502.1:1103173-1174554 GCA_009831015.1 Picea engelmannii
AAGGAAAAGAAGGATTGAAGGAAGTGCCTTCTACATCTGTTTCAGAAAACACATCTGAGGTATGCAGTGAAGGTTCCTCATCAAATTTTCCTCATTCTCATCAAGTTGGTTTTGGTGAATTCGAAAAACACACAAAAGGTGTAAGTTTAAGAATACTAACCAAGATGGGTTATGAAAAAGGAAAGGGCCTTGGATGTAGAGGTCAAGGCATTGTAAATCCTATTGAGGTTGAGGAAATACCTCGATACTTAGGATTGGGATATGGCAAAGGGGACCTTGGAGAGTCTTCCAAGATAGGTTCCAAAACTTCGGGAGCAAGTAATGCTTTGAATGGCCAACTTAAGACATTGCGAGAACGCTTCACGAAAGGAAATGGCGCATCACTTCAGGGTTGTGGTAGTGAATGCAAGTCGTCTCCAAAGAAAGGTGAAGATCAGCATGGAAGGTATAATGGTCATGTTTTTGTTAATTCTCCTTTTGATTATAACAAGAATAATCAAGTAAACCGGAACTTGTGGAAACTTTATCCATGTGCTTATTGTCATTCACCTAAGCATTGTGTTGCCAAGTGTTGGAAGAGACAAACTTTGTACAGGAAACCTATGTCATCCAAGAAGGAAACGTGGCATAAAGGCTCAAGTCCACAATGGAAGAAGGAGAAGGGTAAGTAGGTCTGGATGCCAAAAACTCATTGCACGTTCTGCAACAAGAATGGACATCAAAAGGCTAGCTGTTGGAAGCTTAATCCGGAGCTTCGTCCTAGGAAGGACAAAAGGATTTTGCATGCACCCACGAAGGAGGAAGGATTACCAGCGAGGCAAGAGGAACACCGTGAAGGAAAGAAAGCAGTCACTTGGTTCTGCCAGAAGTGGATGTCTCAACTTCATTGTATTTTGCTTCCATTAATGTAGTCAGATCCAGAGCAAGACGGGTGGCCTATCCCGAGCTTGTTGAGTGGTCAGTAACCTTTTGGGGACCAAAAGGTCGTATTGTTGGGAGGCGTGATCCGAAATCGGATTCAGAAGCCTGTCAGGGCATGAAAAATGATCAAAAATTAAAGTGCTCGGATTCAACAAAACCAACACCATTGCGTCTGTCTCGTCTTCCTGATTCCGGTGGTATAATTTTTTTGTCAAACGGAGTCCGTATGGAGAAGATATCGCATTCTGTCCGCCAAGCCAAATAGGCAAAATTTTGGATGCTGACTATACCTATCCTTACAGTCCGTACAGGACATGTGTCAGTCCATACAGGACATGTGGTAGGTCCATATGATGACACGTGGTAGATTCCGTACAGGACATGTGGCGGCTCCAGAGCGTGACACGTGTCAGGAAGATTTGGCATTTTCGGCGCACAGTTGGACCAATCCCGAAGTGACACGTGTCACCACTGAAAGGGTGACATGTGGCAGGGTGACGTCAGCAGCTGACGTGGCAGGTTGACGCGGCAAGTGACTGGGCATACGGCAAGTGACGTGGCAAGGTACGGAGGCTAACATGGCAAGGATGACGTGGTGTACGAAAATGACGTGGCTCGGATTACGTGGACCAATAGGTGGTTGACACGTGGCATTCATCAAGTGGATGTAAAGGTGCCATGTGGCCCAATCATGGGCTGCCACGTGGCACCCCAATTTTTTCCAATACGGGCTATGTCAAAATTTTTGGTGTCGCCGGGGATTGAAGCCGCGACCTCCTCCACAGCAGCGCCTTCGCAATAGGGCTCCGACCAACGGGCCACCGGGTGTCTCTTGTTATGGAGGTGGAAAAGCTTTTATTTAAATTGAATGTTGTGTTTAAACCGCAGGGGGTCGGGCCGAGGCTTAGCCCCGATCCCGGTTTCATTGTGTCGCATATGACCTTTGTTCCTACAAAAATGGGCGCGGAGTGTTATGCCCACGGTTACACCGTGGTTACATTGTTTAATGGCGCAGTTATTGTTTGTTATAACCGTTAGGCCATGGTTTTAAATCATTGCCACATGACCAAGAGCCAGAGTGCGAGAGGGGCTAGGGCCAGCGCATAGCCAAGGGCTAGCGCTCGACCATATGGGAGCCATATGACCATTCAAAGGAGAGTGCGCCAAGACTTGGGGGCTTAAGCCCGTTTTTAAAACTAATATATAGTTTAAAAGTGGGTTTTGTAACCACTTTTTGAATTTAATTAATGTTTAAACTCCTATTAATGTAATTAAGCCTATTTTGGGAGTTATTGGTCTTTTTTAGAGCCTAATTCTTGGGAGGAAGTTGGGGATGAGCAACCAACTTTCCCACTATTTAACCAAGGCCATTTTGAGGCCAAGGGGTGAGCTTTTGGACAACTTTTGGACGGTTTTGGAGAGCAGAGATGCTGAGGCAAAGGCAAGTCAAAGCCAGTTTGAGGCAGGGAAGCTGTTGAGGAGGAGATGCTGTCGGACGATTTCTGAGAGCTCGGGACATCCGTTTCAGGTGTCGTTTTTTGTGCAAGGTTCTAGAGATCTGGGCGAACATGACCAGATCAGTCTGGAATCCATTCAGCATTGTAAAGATGTACTATTAAGCTTTCGAACAGAAATAAAGAAGCCTCCCTCACAGAGAAAAGGCCCAGAGACATAGGCAAAGTTGTGTCGAACTCCGTTATCAACCTGTGCATTATGGTTTGATTTTGTTCATTGTCTTTCAGATTTGCAAATATGTTAATGGCTGTGTAATTCATTTTCTTTTCTCTCTCTTTCGTTAAGTTTCCCAATGGTCAATTAATGCATGCAAATAAAAACTCAACCATAAGTCTTTCGAAAAATCCTAACGGATCAATACTCCAAATTTATTGTTGGTTCTCCAGGAATTTGATTTGGAGTTTGAAAAATCCAAGTCAAAGAAATATTTGGTCTTTGTTGAGTTAATATGTGACCTTCCCTCCGTTGATATAGACAATGTGGTAGAAGATTTTGTTTCTGATGATTCTCTCTTTCTGATTAGTTCAGATGATATATGGTATGGAGACATCATCATTTATCTCCAAACCCAAACTTTTCGGCTTGATTTATATCGTATGGATCGTCGTCATATTTGGTATCAAGCCCACCGATATATTATTCTTGGTGATACCCTTTACCGTCGTGGTATTGACTCAGTGTTTCAATGATGTATCACCTATGATGAAGTCAAGAAAGCGCTAAATGAATTTCATTCCAAAGCATGTGGTGGTCATATTTCTGGGTATTCCACTGCCCAAAAGATCCTATGAGCTAGTTATTTCTGGCCTTCACTTTTCAAGGATTGCATTCTCGCAGTTCAGAAATTCCATGCTTGTTAAACCTATAATAATAAGATTCAATCTTATCCTTCTCCTCTATTTCTTGTGGTTTCTGTTGGTCCATTTTCTAAATGGGGCATTGACTTCATGATCACTCGGCTAGGGTGATGCCTACATTCGATAACACTGGGAAAAATGCAACACTTTTCATATTCAATATACATCATTGTAGTTGTGGATTATTTCACTAAGTGGGTTGAGGTGATGCCTACATTCAATAACACCGAGAAAATTGCAAAACTTTTCATATTCAATCATATCATCACTAGATTTGATGTACCTCAAGCCATCGTCACCGACCATGGCACCCATTTTTTCAATTTCATGATGTTTGAGATACCTGATAAGCTGGGTTTGCGACATGAAATTTGAACCCCTTATTATCCACAGGCCAATGGCCAAGTTGAAGTGATCAATAAAGTTTTGACCACTATGATTCAATAGATGGTGGGGATTCATAAGTCAAGTTGGCATACAATGTTTTTTTTTACATTATGGGCCTATTAGATGTCAGTTAAATATGCTACGGGTTTCACACTTTTCCAATTAGTGTATGGTATCGAATTTATCTTGTCAATTGAATGTGAAATTCCGTCTATGAAGATAACCATTGAGCTTCTCCCCAACACCACAACCGAGGAAGAACGTTTGTTGTATTTAATGAAATTAGATGAGACTCATCGTGATGTTGCATTAGTAATCGAAACCCAAAAGAAACACGTTAAGGATCAATACAACAAACATGTTAAACCTCGTGTTTTTTCTGAAGGCGATTTGGTTCTCCTTTATGACCAAGATCATGATTTGTTGGGGGCAGGTAAATTTTAGCCCATGTGGCATGGTCCTTATATCATTAAACAAGTATTAGATAAAGGGGCTTATGAGCTAGTTGATTACGATGGAATTCCTTTGGGTGAAACCAGGAATGGGATTTACCTAAAGAAGTACTATGCTTAAAATGTTCTGCATGAGTGCTTTGTACTTTAATGTATCATATTCTAGTGTGATTTTTGTCGTTTCCATTTCTGCCCTCAAACTGCTTACCTTGCCTTGTTCTTGGTTTCCAGATGTCGATGTTCTCGCTACCTTATATTTCCTTTGCTGATGGTGCTAGTCGTAGTACACAAAATCTTGTGTCTGATGCATGGGAAATCTATGCACCTACAGATGAGTTGATAAGTCTATGTGGTATTTTCCTGGGTCATGCATCTAATAACATTGTGGAATATAGTGCGGTCATTGAATTATTGACTGATGCCATTTCACTTAGCATCTGTCATATGATTGTACGACTCGATTCTCAACTTGTGGTGTTGCAATTAAGCAACATCTATTCCATCAGAAGTCCTACACTATTAGGGATATATTTGAGAGTTTGAATTTTGGAAAGGAGTTTTGATACATTGAATATCAACACATTCCTAGGTATTTAAATACATTAACATATGCTTTAGCCAGTTATGTTTTAGATAGACATTTGCGCAATATATAAATCCAAATACAAACACATTAAGACAAGTAAGTCGATGGAAGTTTTTTGTATTATATCGCAAAAAGTTACAAAAAGTGTGTCCCGAGATCAAAATATCAAAGACATGTCTTCGTATACATATATGCATCATGGATGTTTCTCATGATAGAAAAATACTTTCCATGCTACGCGATGAAGCAGTCGACCAACAGATGTTGAAACAACAACAATTTGGCATTGGTAACACTAAGGCAGCTCATATACGGTAATATTAGGGATGTCCAGAGTCAATCCCTCAAGGTTATGCTCGATCTCCTCGAGATCCTCGGCTGCTACTCAATCTCAAACATCCATTGCACCTGCCTCCCCATGCCTCTGGATCGGATATGGAACCGGAGGTTGGATAGGTGCCACATCTGCATTTGAAAGCATCTGATTAGTCTCAGATACATAATATAAAAATTTCATAATAAAAATGCTAAAAAATGCACACCCTCAGGGAATGCTAAATCTGGATTGCCACGAAATTCGGTCCCAGCATATGCATAATCCTCAATAATAATGATTTGATCTCTCAACCATTGGAAGAAGGTGGGCCCATATGTGAAAGTTGGAATGCCACCATGGCGTGCCATCAAATCAACCCATCTCCTCATGCGAGGATCTTGTGGAGCAGGAACACCCTAATCCATATTTTGAAGACACAAAAGTGGCACCCTTTCAAGGAAAAAGGACACCAAAATTGATCCATACCCAAACTGTTTGAACCGACCAGTCCTGCACTTTGTCAATTGTTTTTTCATGTCCTTAAGGAGGCCCTCGCACTAGTTGAATACATGAGGTTCCATGCACTCAAAGGAATACTGAAATTAGTTATGCAAAGCCAAGTGTGGAGTTGCACTCCCTAAAAAAGGGGTGATGGTGAAGAGTATTGTCCTTAGAGATAAGTCGAGGACGTTCTTTATGGGAATCTTCCCACTAAATTTTTTTGTGCCAGCTGAACAATATTGCACAACATACTGGTCCATTGGTTCACCTCCTCCCCTCTATCCAAATAATGATACTTGGGACCCACGATGAGACAAACTGGTCAAAAAATAGATATCTTCGATTTCCAAAGTGAGAGTATGCACCCCAACATGGAAAACTTTCTCATTTACATGCCACATCCGGACCAAATGTTGTAATAAAGCTAATTGAGCCCTCATGCCCTGCACATTGAATAATTTGAACAACCCACACTCCCAGAGTGACATAAACATGTTGGGGTCATTGCCCACAATGAAATATTCCTCTTCATGTTCCCTCTCCCTCCATTCCAGCATTGTGAACCATGGAAAATCTGCCAAAGGACAATTAAGCATAAGTTAGTTTCTTAAAAATCCAATATTGACGGCTTCACTGGTTCATTTTTTATTTTTTCCTTTTAATTTACATTCGACGTAGTCTGAGGGTTGAATACAGTGCGACATCGTCAAACTTCATTCCATTAACCCCTACATCGATCAATATCGACAAAGTTCCCGATAGAGGGAGCATGCGACGATTTGAGGGCACATTTCCCCTTTGATAAATTGCCCATATAACCAACAAACCACCATAAAATTGAACAAATGTTATATGAAAATAAAGAGGAGAGGGAAGGTACCAACCTCACAGATTCGGATCGAAGAATTGTCCACAAATCACGCCACAATCATCATTTTAAAATCAGGTAAAAATGAGGGTTTTAACACTATTTTTGGTGAATTACAATGAAATGGTAAAAATGATTTAGATTTTGACCTATTTAAACATAGTTTTACCACTTTTTGACCTATATCAAGTTATTTTTCACCTATTTAAATAAATTTTGACCCTAATGAATGTTTCAAAGTGTATGTGCTACAAGATATAGGTCGGGCAATTGGATATTTTCGCATGGATTAAACATTTTATCATTTTTATGTGCTTTTTCAGAAACAATTTGATGTGAATATTCTTTAAAGTTTTTTCAGTAAAAAACGTCGAGCATAGTCTTTGTTCTTTCTCATGCTCGTAAATATATGAGAATGTAACCGAGTAAAATTTTATCACTTTTTTCAAACTCGTTAAGATTATACGAAAAAGGAACCCCCTGGAGTCCTCTTTAAGCTCTTTTCAAACTCCCTAAACATGAAAAGATTGTTGAACGATCTTGTTCTTTTCACGCTCGTTAAAGTATTTGAAGAAAATGTCTGTTGAGTGGTAAATTATCTCTTTTTCGGTCTCATCATACTACTTTACGAAAAATGAAATTTTAGATTTTCCTTTAAGTGTTTTTCAAACTCTCTAAATATGAAAAACCACTGAGTTTACTTTCTTTGGACTCATAAAACAAACATAGAAATGTCCATATGGGATCAAACCACTCCTTCCTAGGGTTCGTTAAAAATAATACGAGGGACTCATCCGAAGGATGAGCTTACAATTCAAGCATATTTTATCCTCCTCAAGCTTGTGTAAAAATAAAGAGGTACTCACCAGAAATGGTGGAGGAAATTGGGAAATAAATATATATTTGTATCAGTGTTAGTGGCAGTAAGTCAGTCTTGAACATGGCACCCATTTTCATTGTTGTATCTAGGCTGGGAAATCCATTTGTCTCTCATTTGATCATCCACAAGTCTATATATTGGTCCTCTTTGATTCAATTCTTCCAAGATAGTTGTCATGCCATTTATATGTTCAAGAGAAGTTCAATTGAAACAAGACTTCTACCGAGTCAACCATCTACAGTCCTCAAACTGTTATCGTGTCAACCTTCCTTGAGTCACTCCTGAATCAATTTATATTCTGATTTACTTCAAATATGTTACATGTTTCATGTCATTGACGAGGAATACATTAAGGCCCTCCTGTGATAAGTCTTTTCTTGTCGACTTCAAGTCATTATCCAAGAATTAGAATTAGAAACTAATTAGTACCTTGGAGCCTGCATGACTCAATGAAAGGTTTACTCATTTTTGATAGAGGGTTTACATCATTGGCCCCTCATCGAAAGATTCCATTGAGTGTTAGAATTCATCTCATTAATTCACATTCGTTGGATTCTACTAGAGTACCTTGGGATTCATTGACATTAATGATGATTTCCCTCGCACTTGTTAACAATATTCATTAATGACTGGTAATCAAGTGGTTTCTACCATGTTAGACTTCAACATCTATAATCACATGGATATATTCGTACTTTGGGATGATGTAAATGAAAACCTTGGATACTGTCACATGGATCCAAGTTGCAATGGAGTATTCATGAGTCTGTATTGACACATAGATCCATTGTGTAGTCTCAGGGCTATGTCCAAATGTGAGTCTTTATAACATAGATCCACAATGTATTTCTCATGGATATGTTGAATCCTAATGACATGGATCCACAGTGTACGATTGGTGGCCATGATTCACTTGACACTTATGCTTAGAGTCACTTGTATTCTAAGTACGAGAATGCCTACCTCAGTAATGGTATATTATTATGTTGATGCTTGTTTGTTGACAGGTTTCCAATCGATGTGCTCCTTGTTCTCGACACACATACTCTACAAAGTATTTCAGTTGTCATTCTTTTCCAACTTCATACTTTGGTGGGCATTCTGTTACACATTATTTTCATCACCCTCATGACCATTTATAGTATGTGTATTTCCTATTAGAAGAAAGCTCATTTTCCCTATTCCTTGAATGATGTTGAAGAAATAAAACTTTCCTAGAGAGATGGAATTATCTTTTCCTTATTGCGAAACCTTGTAAATAAGGATCATCTCACCATGCTCAGTATTAAGGGTGCGATGATTTAGAATCGATGTAGGTTTCACCACAGTGGCCTGTGACATTGTTGCATATTTCTCAGTGTTAAGGGTGCAGAAATATTTGTAGAAAGGAAAAATGAGAAATTTCTTGAAGGTTCTAGAATAGAATCTTCGAAAGGATGAGCTGGCCTCTAATTAGTTTAGATATCACCTTCTTTTTCTGATTTAGTGGGATCATCCTAATACCTTCATCCCTCCCTTCATTCTATATAAGGAGGGATCTCTCATGAGAAGAGTAAGTCTAGCTTATGTTTGAAGAATTATGTTGAAGATTGTGTTTGTGATAGCTTTTCTTTAGCTTTCCAAGTTAGGTTGTGTGTGGTCTTCATCAAAATCATTGGAGCAAGAAGTGTGTGTGTGTTGAGGAAAAGGGCCATCGAAAGGGACCTTGCTGTTGATTATTACAGCTACGTGAGACATCCTCTAGGACACAGACATGAGAGAGAGCCCCTGAGATGGGTGTGTGGTTCCTATCTGAGACAGAACTGGAATATAATGATTGCCTCCTCCTTATAGAGAGTTGAGAAGAACTCCAGATGATTCTCCCATGTAACGCAGTGAGAAAGGACATCTCCTGAGTTGGATGTGCATGTGGCTGAGCACAAGGTGAACATGTGAATTCACATGAGTTGGGTGCATCTTTATGAGACAAAGATGAAGACAATGTATTAGCCTCCTATGAGCAGAGAGTTGAGATGATGAACTCCAGATGACTCTCTTATGTAATGCAGTGGGAAAGAAGATCTGTTGAGTTGGACGTGCCTATGAATGAGCACATGTGAACGCGATCCTAGTGGTTGAGCACTAGTGAGTGTGGTTCTCCTGTGAGACGCCGTGAGATAGAGATATGGACATCCCTATGGATGTGCCCCTAGTGGGTGTATGAGATCCCTTGCTATATTGTTCAAGAGTCATAATTTCCTGTAACCATATTGATTATGTAAAGGGTACAGGTCGTCCCCACCTCAATGTAAAACTATAATTAATGTAAAAGATAATTAATATGGTAATTATTAATTATATTTTGATTTATTGATGTCAGCCCTATTGTGCCAATAGACACATCATTTGATGTGACAAGTCTTATATAAATAAAGGTGAATACCCATTGAGGAAACACACTCATCATTGTGTCATCTCATGATTTCATAAGTTGTGGTATGAAATTATGAAAACTACAATACCCTCTTGTGTGTTAGGTTTGGTGATGGTGTGGGAGGTCTTTCTCTTGAGGAATATAACAAAGGATTGGTTCAGTTTTATTCCCTTGTTGAGAAGGGTTTCACAGGATACTTCTTGTGTTCTTGTGCATGGTTATTATTCTTGTGATCTTGGTTTGTTGTAGTAGACTATATTTTTGGTTCAAGTAATAGTTAAAAATAAAATTTAAAGAGAATACATGAGCCATAGCTCATTGAAAAATCAACATGGTATCAGAGCAGGCTTGAAGAAGACCACTGCACTTTAAAGTTGAAAGTAAGGTATACAATGTGTTGTAGGTGTGAAGAGAAGAGGGTCGGTCCTCTCCTTGAAAATAATGTGATAGAGGATGAGGCCATACCTCTCTTAAGTGCATTGTAAGGTTGGCCGCAGGCCTGAGCATTGTTGAAAATCCTAAGAGAAGATTGCAACAAAGGAGAAAACCCACCATATCTTCTTTTTTATTTTTTTTGTGGTGTATGGAGAAGAGGCCAGAGCCTAGGAGAAACCCCAAAAGAAGCCGAGGTGTATGGAGAGGAGGTCATATCCTAGGAGGAGGGTCGACTGTCCAATTTAAGGTGGTTGCAAGCCTCTAAAGGTTGCCGCAGAAAATACAACAACACCTTAAAAACCCATGCCATTGTTATGAGAAAAAGGTCAGACCCTTTTGAAGAAAATTTTTAGGCTGCCACAAGTCCTGTGTAAGGATTACCTCAGTCTGAGGGCAATCGAAGGATATTGTTTTCCTTTTTGTGGGTGGACTATGGGATGTTAAGGACTGTGTAAAATTCCTATAGAAAACCAAGGACTGTGGGAAAAGAATTGTGCCGAGAGAGGAGGATTTAAAGGGAAAAAAACACACCTTAACACTCAACCATTATTCATCTTCAAAGTCAACCATAGTTCAACAAACATTTTCAACCATTAGGACAAGTTTAAGGCTGAAATAAGGGTAATTTTGGGGTCTACTATGAGGCTCAAATTCAATAGATCTGAAACTATGATGAAGGGAAAAATTGAAGGGCAGTATAAGGGCTAACGTTGACTAATTTTAGTGTGCCTAGTATTTAATTGTGGAAGAGTCTCAAAGTGACAAGCCCAATGCTAAATTGATGGAAAAATCAATTATTTTATTCCTGTGTATTATTCCCTCCAACTATTGTATGGACTTTTATGCTCTTGCCTATGATGTTCCATTTACCCCTGAAGTTTCCACCACAAGAAATTATAATCTCTTGAAGATATTGATGTAAAGAATGGACCAATGAAACTTATTAAAACACAAAGACCTATGGACAATTCAAATTTCTGAGTTATATCTATGTTTTCCAATTGCTCTATTATGCCATCCCTTGATGTCATATATATTGATGCAAGTGTTTAATGGTGGTGCTGGTGTATATCCTAAAAAACATAGAAGGATGATGATGACTTGCCTAAGTGCATTGAATATGTTGATTATAGACCATATTGAAACCCTTAAAAATAGATCTGAAGTCAATATGTAACAATGTTGAGAAGCAGCAAGAGATACAAGGATAGATACAACAACATGTTTGGAATTTTGTTGAAATTCAACAATGGACATGACCTTGATAAAGATAAAACAATCATAGCAAGTTAGACCACCAAAAAAGGGGAATAATTACTAATATGTGATACTCTCATATTAGATACAACAGTAAAGGTTGATGCAGACTTCGTCAGAGAATTGCGTGGTATAGGTGGCTACAAAGAAAACATGCGAGGCATGTCATTGATTATCATGACATTGAAAAAAAAGAAGAACTTCCATTGGTGTACAATCTCAGGTATGTACTTGTATATATGTATTATTTGCATCATTGTCATAAGGGTACTTGCAGGAGGAAGGAACCCTTGGTGCAATCATGGACCCATAGAAGTCTCAATGCATTCAGAAGAACAACACACTGGAAGCGAAGACTCCAGGTTTGATTGTTTTAATTATCATTCTACATTACAAGTAGGTGTTGTAGGTGTGACAACAATCCTTAAATTGTTTTGATTCTAGATATGTACTCATGAGTCTCCTCTAGGAGATATTCTTGTCTTGTTTCCTTTCGTTTGTTTCCTTGTTCTAGGCAAGTTAACAACAAAGGAATATGTTTTCCTCCAAGACTTCAGAGGGAGTCAAAACTATTTGAGAAGAAGGAAAAGACAAATACCTTCTCCCCCTCAGCAGTTCAGAGGGAGACAATCATTGATATGGTTGATCTAGTTGATATTCCCAGGGACTTTCCAATAGGCCATAAAAGGTCTATCCGGGCTTGACAAACTATGCAAGAGGAAAAAATACATACAACTAATGGAAGTGTCGAGAAATACAAAAAACCAAGACTTGTAGTCAGAGGACTCTCACAAGCAGAGGAAGTGAACTATGATGAGACATATTTATCCAGTATCCCAGTGCACTCCCATATGTACTACCATCCATGAGTTGGAAACTACATTAGATAGATGGATTCTTAATGAATTTTGAGTTTCAGCAAGAGTGTTGTTGATCCAAACCTATACTATTACATTGTTGGTGACGAGAACCTGTTTTTTATGACTTATTCAAGAAGCCGTATTGTTACAAGAAAGCTTTGACTTCTGATTTCAAGATGAAGGATCTGGGTATGATGCACTACTTATTGGGACAATAAGTATGACATAGGACCAATGAGACTTTTTCTAAGTCAAGGAAAATATACAATGGGGGTATTAAAGAAGTTCAACATGACAAAATGCAAATCCATGTCTACATCGATGGTGATGGATTTGACGAAAAATAAATGATGATGATTCGGACAATATTGATCCACATGTGTACCATGTTGGACACACCTACCACACTTAGAGGGGGGGGGGGTGAATGAGTGTGGGGATCTTTTTCCCAAAATTTCCCTCTTACACAAAACTCATTAGTTAGCATTCAACATTTACTCATTACTCATTGCTTTCATTAATAATCAGTTAGATTTGAATACATATCAACAACATATATCAGCAATATATCATCAACAAATCATCTCCACAAGGAACACAAGGAACAAAAGATGTATGTACATTTTTTCTTTTTATTATGGACTTCAATCAAGGGGGGTTTTCAGCAACAACTGAATAGAGTAAAAATCTACAAGAGCATCAACTCTATATGAAAGAATCAACTTACATTCTCAGCACCAACTGAGATGAGGCAACAATCCTCAATAGATATCAATCTATACCATCAACAAGAGCATCAACCATGCACCAACCTGTGCCAAACAACCTATAATCAACCTGTACCATAAACAAGTTCATCCAACCATGTACCAAGTATATACCAATCATGTTTCAACTACTCATCAACAATGACTCATCAATATGTACCAACATCATCAACTATACACCTCATGTATGTGCCAACTCATCAACTGCTTGTCTCAACCATGACTAATTTTGGATTAGTCAACAACCCTAATGTTGTTCCTGAGTCTGTACTTAAGGCTTAAAAGTACAGTGTCAAGGCAGCTGAAAGTATGATAAAGGTTGATAAAGGATTTCACTAACCTTCGGTATAAGAAACTAATGGAGATTTCTAAGTTCTCGTTGTCTAGCTTCCAACTGTTCTTGGGTGGTAATGTCTTGCTCAATGGCTGCCCATGAACATTCAAGTTCTTCCCAGGTGTTAGCAGTTCTAAGGATTATATCAAAAATATTTAGAGAAATATGTGTTTGATTAGATAGTCCGGGTCCAATGTTTGGTTGAGTTGCTGTAGGAACGGTCATTGAGTAACTTTACCAGTAAGAAAGATAAAAAGAGATTTCAACGCTGTTTCAATTCGGTCGAAAGTAAAGAGAAATTTTTGCATGAAGAACAAAATAGGAATGCAAACTGAAGGCCCTTTTCCGTAACTGTATTATTTTTAATAAATATGTGGTATGAGAGAAAAACATTTAGCTGTAGATAGCGTAAGGTTCTTGTCAATAGAAAACTCGCACATACACAGAAGAAGAAATTGACATAGAAATAATTGCATAGTGTAACTAAATATAAAATTCTATAAATGCAAATTGGTCTTACACCCACTGATAGCTGGTGTAGAGGAAAGACAAGAAACAATTATAGAAAGATGAAATCCCTTTACTATAGTAGTGGTCATACTAAATTATAGTGATACACATCAATTATGAAGAGTGAATAGAAATGAAACAAGAAACATAACAAAACAAACTTGCAACACAGTTGTGACGAAATCGGGAATCTTCAAATTTGCTTGTATTAACTTCTCGAATGCAAAAAATCTATTACAATCGCTACCAAAAAAGTCCATCCTTGTTCTCTTCTTTTTTGATCTATTTATACAAATTTTCCCTCATACTCTATTTTCAAAAAGTGTCAGGTGCTTGCCTTTGCGTGATTCGGTGCATATGATACATTTGTCCACAATCTAGGATGCAAGCTGTGAAGGCTCTGTTTGACAACTGGGAGGAGCGAAATCACTCCATCTCTTCTACTCTACTTTCAAAAAGTGCCAGGTGCTTGTCTTTGCGTGGATTCGGTACATATGATACATTTGTCCACGAACTGGGATACAAGCTGTAAAGGCTCTGCTTGACAACTGGCCTCAGCGAAATAGCACTCTCGGGCCAACTGTGAAAGTTTAGAACCTATTTGTGCGTCAATGATGTCAAGAGCGCTGAGTTGTGCGCTCGGTTTAATTAAATGTTTATCAACTTGAGCCATGTCTAACCTGACCATCTTGGAGATATCCGCCAAATCTCTTTCATTCTTCTCCTTTAGATCGAGGGAGATCTGATCTATATTCATTTGCCTCAACGTCTTCGAGTCACCTCCATTTTCCATTTCTAGCAGCTCGCGATCTATGGCATTGAAAGCTTCTTCTAATGAACTGGTTACTTTTTGAGCCTACTCCTTGCTTAAGGCAATATTGTGCTCCCAATCTTTTAACAAAATATTACCTCTTGTTTGTTCAGCGATGGTGAGCTCTGGAGAGTCTGTGGAAAATCTGTTGTTGGTAGCTATCACTGCCTCTTGAAAGGCTACCCGAGTAGCTTCGGCTTCCTTTTCTCTGGTGGTCAGATTCTCAGAAATTTGATGCATCAACAGACAATCTTCTCGAATCACTCCAACTTTGTGCAGTAGATTCTGCTGTACAGAAGAGATTCGGCTACGAATATCGATCGCTCAGGATTTAAACCCCTCTACGTCAATCATCTTGCTTTCTGCAACCTCTAACTGAACCTGTAGCTCTGTGATCATATTTCTCTGTTGACCAGCCTACACCCGACCTTCTCGGATCACCGAATGCGTTTGCTCCAGCTTGACTTTGAGCGTTTCTATCTCATTTTTATCATCCAATCTAGCCTGTTCCATTTCTATGTTGGCCTGGCCCTTGGCATTTTCTGTGGCTGTAGCCAACCTGGCCTCGAGGGTCCTGATGAGGCGATTCTTTCTTTTTAATTGGAGATTCATTTTCCCAACCGAGAATTGGTTTTTCGAAGCGTAGGCACCCAGTGTTCCAGCGATTTCAGTAGCAAGCTGGTCACTTTTCTTTCTCTTTCCATCTGTCATGATTTTGTATTTTTTAACAGTGGACTCTCTTTCTTGATATAATTCTCGCTTCACTACAGCTTTTATTTTTTTGTCAAAAAAGAACTCATTAGGAGGGAGTTCCTCTGCCCTTATAGGTCTCAGTTCTTCACCAAATATCCATCCCTCGCTAACATTTCCCTGTGCCGACTGCAAGGGTGTGATAGAGGAGATGAGTTTTCCTATTTGCTTTGTTGATTCTTTTGGAGTATTGACAGGGTTCTATTCTTTTGGAGCATTTGGGGCTTCTTTTTCAATCTCTGCTATCTGCTTTCTCGGTGGGTCTAGAATTTTTCCTCCAACCTCCGAACTTTCTTTGCTTGGCGGGTCTGGAGTCATTCCCTCAGCCTCTGAAATCTGTTTTCTTGGAGGATATGGAGTCTTTTCTTTTGTTTCGGGATTATTCGTTTTCTCCTCTCCCGGTTGTTGTCCAGGGATAGATATTACCTATGCAGAATCTTCAGCATTTTTATCTTTTGTCTCGGCAATGGCCATACCTCCCAACACAGTGGGAAGACATATTCTCCTATGCTCTTGGAATCTTAACACAGCTGTTGTGTCTTCAGGTGCTAGCGATTGGATCCAGGCTAACACCTCTTCATAAGATTTCGCTCCTTGGAAAATGTCGTCCGAGGGGGAATTCTCATGTTCGAATCTCTTAAGCCCAACATGAGCCAGATGATTGCTCACAACTTTCTGTGGATCATGTTTTTTAATCTCAATGGAGGCCAACTTTAGGTCCTCCAGGGCAGCAGCCTCGGCTTTGGCGTGCCCAAAATCTAATAAAGAATATGAATTCATTAGAATGGGAAAAGAAGGCCATACCTTCTTTGAATATCCCTTGAGTTCCTTGCTCACGCCCCCGATTACTRTTTTCCATGCAACTTCACGACAAGCTAGTTTATCGGGAATGCACAAAGGTAGCGCATGAGGGGGAACAGAAGCCCCGAAAACTCTGATGTATGAGAACTTTGCTTCAACATACCAATCAACGATGCCACTCAGACCTGTTGAAATGCTATCCGATATGCGAGGTGGCGGGTGACCAAAAATATTGATGTGCAGGGGCACCATCACCCAATTGAAAATCTCATATGGGAACTTTCCAACTTTATTTTCCCATAATTTATCATGATATTCATGCACTGGTTTTTCTTGGGTTGGAGTCCAAGCCCAATTCATCAAGGGGAAAGGCATCATGGAACATATTGCATCCATGATATATGCCGACATATAAAATGCTGAGGGTTTCCCACCTGCCTTTTTCTCCCGATACTCTATGACCCTGTTGGCCAAGCTATCTGAGACCATCTTTGCCCAATTGAAAGAGCAACCTTCAGCGACCCAAAATATGAGAGGCACCCAAGAGACATAGAAATGCGAGGTGTCTTCTTGCCCGAACAAATGACATGTCATCATGGCCACATACTTGTATTGTGGCTCTAGTGAAGCAATTGAATACACGCCCTTGTCATTCGCTCTGAATGTCACAGAGCGTGAAACCCAATCCTTTATCAAACCTGACATAGTTTTGTCATATTCTATGCACTCCTTCTTTTTGAATTCTTCCAATAAATCCGCACCGTATGTATATTCAGATGTGGAATGCAGCTTATACATGCTTTGTAAATGCTTGGGCCGAAAAGTTCCGATAGTCACTCGCTGACTATTCATAATTGTTCTGGTAGGCAGGTCCACATGATCCAAAGCCCAGCGGATCATGTCATAGTAAGGAAGCAACCAGGGCCTGGTTGTTATTCTGTGCATCCCTGACTGGACAACTATCTTATACTTAGTGTGTAAATCGTCTCTTTCGTTGCCGTCAGAATCATCTGAGTAATCAACTAATTCTGCCTGCAGAGCATTGAACACATGCGACCAATCGGGAATCGATTCGATACTTTGGGGTGAAGTGTTGGAGACATTGTCTGAGCTCTGGCTTGTAACTTCGACATTTGTCTTTGTTGCTTTCCGCGGAGCCATGACTGCTTCTTGCTTTTTCTCTCTTCTGTGATAAACCTGCGTATACATGCAAAAGTTATTTCAGTTCGAAAATGACGAGCTCTGCTTGCTTATGAAAAAAGTCTTCATCATAACAAAATGAGACTCTCGTATATATTTGAAACTTCTGTAGTCTGCGTAATAAATCTATCCAATCGCAATTAACAACAAATTGATTGCGTAAAAAATCCGATCTTCTTTATTCGTAGATTTACCCTAATTATCCATTAATGTCATCAATGTTTGGTGGCTTGCCAGTCAATCGAAGTATGAAAAGAAAAAAGTTATTTTGGGAAATGTGTAAGCCTCGATGCACGGGACCTATCTCGTTATATTTTAAAATATTCAAAATATAGCAACGTAAAAAATCTTCTCGCTTTTCGCTACATCGGGGATTTTCTTTTAATATTTTAAGTTTTCAACTCACGAGACTGCGAGTACCGATTTTGATTTAAAAGATAATCGTGATTTAAAGCATGATTAATTTCCTAATCATTTTACTCACGGTATCGCGACTCGGAACTTCGAAGATAAAATTTTGGGAGGTTAGTATGCCGAGTTACGAAACTGCGAGAAACCCACAACTAAGACTTAATTAGGATTAAGAGAACTTGGATTAGGTGACTCATAAATCATACTATAATCACATCGTGGTTTCGTTAGTTGGAGTTTTAGACATCATAATTTTCGAAAAGATAGCGCCGAGAATCAAATTTAACCATGGTTAGTTATTTACCTTTAGTCCTTGACCAAGGTTATCACAAAAGTGATCGTGTTTTCGGCTCTCGGGGCTGTAAAAACAAAAACTTAGCCTCGACAAATGTTGAGGCGCGAATTCTCGAAAATGCGTACTCATGAGTTAAAATTTTTACCCTAGTTAATGTTTTGCGCGAAAAAACAAAAAATGAATTCGCAGTTTCGCGTCTCGGGACTTATGAATTCAAAGATTGAAGTATCTGGCTTGCGATATCCCAAAGTAAAACAAAAGAGCAAACATACTTGCGAAAAATGGATCCTTTTTTGAAAGTGAAAAAGCATTGCTATCCAGGCGACAATATTTCAGAGTTTTAAGACTTCGGAAGGAAAATAAAAAACAACTTTAGATCTCAAGTATCAAAAATTGAAAATTGCGCAAGGTGAAAAACAAGGGCGGCTCCAACACCTAACTTGAAATAATCATAACTTTGAACATGTACTGAATAAAGATCTAAAACTGATATACAATGTTAGTGTGTTTTATGCAATTCCTCCAAGTGGAACTACTTGGAACCTCTCATAAAAAGAGTTATAGCAAAAATGGCATACCTTGCTGAATTCTAGCTTGTTCTAGAGAGAGACCTTGTAGAGCGTGCCCCACACAAAATATTTCATGAAATGATCTAAAAATATTACAGATCATACTGCATACTATACCCTAAACAACACATTTTGTCTCATTGAATTTGGATCTGTTATGAAGAAGTTATGACGTTTTTACCCGAAACACCTGATTTTGACTAGTTTCAGTACTAGCCACAAACCCTATTTTCCACAGAGTGTAACTCCAAAAATAAAACGACCCACAAGATGAATTTTTAACCAAAGATACTTGGATATGTTTTCTCACTTTCATAGCAATTTCAGAATCTGAATAATTATAGAAAAAAAGTTATAGCGAAAATGGTGAGATGACCTGTAAATAACATACCTTAGAAAGCACCATCAAAAGAATTTATCCTTCCTTGCATTTCGGCCTTCTTTTCTTCACTTTCCTCAGAATTTATGCTTATATATCCTTGGTTACCTTATTCACCTATATATCTTCAATATTATCAAGTGTTCCACACCAAAAATGCTCAAGAAGCTCTCACAAGAAGCTCTCCATCAATACTCCAAAATATATTCCCACAAGAAGCTCTCCATTGATCCACAAAAAAGATGATCTACAAGAGACCATTGCTATCTTATTTATACTTTCATCATTTAGTTCACTTAACCCATTTTTAGGTCACTTAATCCATTTCTAGGTCACTTATCCTATTTTCCTTATTTTAGGGTTAACCACTTTCCATAAATAGAAAGTTCTCCAATACTTTATCATTTAAATATTCTTTCTTGATTTTGTCACCTTACTTTATCATTTCTTGATTTTGTCACTTCTCTTGATTATTTAAATAATCCACCTTGAATTTGTCACTTTAATTTATCATTGAAATAATATTAACCCATTTCTAGGTCACTTAACCTATTTTCCTTATTTTTAGGGTTAACCACTTTCCATAAATATTTCTTCTTGATTTTGTCACCTTATTTTATAATTTCTTGATTTTGTCACTTCTCTTTATTATTTAAATAATCCACCTTGACTTTGTCACTTTACTTTATCATTTAAATGATGATTTTTTCTTTTAGGTCACTTTGACTTCTTTGACCTTGGGGGCTTCAAGCCTTCATGTGGGGGTCCTTCATCTTCGTAAGGCCATAACTCTCAAACCATGAGGAGTTATGTGACAGTCCACATACCACCAGAAATGGCATGACAAGCACTATCCATCGAGGATAGTTTCACCAACAATTTCCTTGATCTTCATCTCATTATTCCTCATACAAGCATGGGTCCTCCAACCATTCTTATAGGATAACTCAATCTGTAAAGCGTCTTCCTGTGAGGGCTTTCACCATAAGGGGACCACTTTGGAGTTAATGTGTTTGTGCACCTTATCAATCATGATAAAACAACAATGAATCATCTATACATTTTTCCAACAATGCATCATATACCAATAAAACCACATCGATCCATCTTCATCATGTATCAATGACAACTCATTGATCCATCTTCATCTATGCATTCTCATCAAGGACAATACATATTATATTACATCAATCATCAATCACTCAATCCTTTGACATCAATCAATCACTTGACATCAATCAATCAAACCATTGGCATCAATGACAACATGATCCAACATACCAAAAGTTGATTGGATCATTGATGTATCTGGTTAAGTCCAGACCTAATATATTCTATGCAATGAATGTGATTAGTCAATCCATGAGTCAGATGAGAAAGACTCACTGGATAACAATAAAGCATGTATTGATATATATATATATATATATATATATATATATATATATATATATATATATATATATATATATATATATATATGAGACACAGTTGGATATGGCATGAGATATGCCTCCAACATGAACTTGAGTTTGTAGGGATATGTCGATACAGATTGAGAAAAGAGTACAATGGACTAGAAGAGAACATCCAGTTGTTTTTTTACCTTGGATTTTACAATGGTTTCCTGGTGCAGTAGGAAACAAATCTCTGTGGCCGTGAGTACCACAGAAGCAGAGTATATAGCATTGAGTGTGGCATTCTGTGAAGCAGTGTGGCTTCTGAAATATTTATTTGATCATGAGAGGGATCCTATTATTACTTGTGATAACCAATGTTGTGTGAAGCTCTCTGAGAACCCTGTGTTTCATGATAGATCGAAACACATTGAGATAAAATATCATTATATCAGAGACATGTTGCAGAGGAAAGTAGTACACATGCAATATCTTCCTACACATGAGAAGATTGCAAATATCTTCACCAAACCACTTTCCAATACGAAGTTTGATTACTTGTGTGAGAAACTAGCTTGGTGGAGATTACCTCCCTAGTTGAGAGGGAGTGTTGATGATTACAGCCAGGATGAAGTTCGAATACTTCTGTGTGAGACTTGGCCTAATGGAGAATGCCTCCCTAGCTTAGAGGGAGTGTTGATGATTACAACTACGTGAGACATCCTCCAGGACACAGACCTGAGAGAGAGCCCCTGAGATGGGTGTGTGGTTCTTAAATGAGATAGAACTGGAACGCGGTGATGGCTTCCTCCTTACAGAGAGGTGAGAATAAATCCATATGATTCTACTGTGTAACACAACGAGAAAAGAGATATGTTGAGTTGGATGTGCTTGTCGATGAGCACAAGGTGAACGTGTGAATTCCCATGACCTGGGTGCATCGTTATGAGACATATATGAAGACAATGTATTAGCCTCCTCTGAGCAGAGAGTTGAGATGATGAACTCCAAATGACTCTCTTATGTAATGTAGTGGGAAAGAAGATCTGTTGAGTTGGGCATGCCTATGGATGAGCATAGGTGAATGTGATCCTAGTGGTTGAGCACTAGTGAGTTTGGTTCTCCTGTGAGATGTCGTGAGATAGAGATATGGACATCCCTATGGATGTGCCCCTAGTGGCTGAGCACTAATGGGTGTATGTGATCCCTTGCTATATTTTTCAAGAGTTAGAGTTAGTTGTAACCATATTGATTATTTAAAGGGTACAAGTCGACCCCACCTTAATGTAAAAGATAATTAATATGGTAATTATTAATTATATTTTGAGTTATTGATGTCGGCCCTATTGTTCCAATAGCCACATCATTTGATGCGACAAGTCTTATATAAATAAAGGTGAATGCCCATTGAGAAAATACACTCATCATTGTGTCATCTCATAATTTCAGAAGTTGTGGTCTAAAATTATGAAAATTACAACACCATCTTGTGTGCTAGGTTTGGTGATGGTGTGGGAGGTCTTTCTCTTGAGGAATATAACAAACGACTGGCTGGGTTTTCTTCCCTTGTTGAGAAGGGTTTCCCAGGATACTTGTTGTGTTATTGTGCATGATTATTCTTCTTGTGATTTTGGTTTGATGCAGTAGTTATGGTTCAAGTAATAGTTAAACAAATTTTTTAAAGAGAATACATGAGCCATAGCTCATTGAAAAATCAACACTTGCAACAGCAAGGCACAGGTTGCATTCTCCACTTTCATCAATATAATATAGTAATACATATCTTTCCTATAAAAGTGTCTCTATTTTTATTGCATAACTCTTTGATCTTATGCATAGGTTCCATTAGAATATATATATATATATATATATATATATATATATATATATATATATATATATATATATATATATATATCGTTGCCTTCTCTTTGTTGGTTTGTGTCTCTCAATAGGTTCAACATCCCACAAACCTTGATACAGAGCAAGGACAACACTAGCAATGATCAAACAATGTTTAAATGGTATGTCATTTATCCCTCATTAAGTTAGTATACAATACAATGGATACCTAATTAAAAGTTTGTATTTTGTCATGTTTTGTTGTAATTTCTTGTTGAAGTTAGGGAGATTAATTCGTGTCAACACTTACCAATTCGTCCAGTAACACACCATATTCAATATTCATATATCAAGGCCATTCTATTTTGATCATGATTTTAAATCTAATTTCAATTTTTGCAAAGAGTTATGAATGGTCATAATGTAGAGAACTGAGTTTGGATAGAAAAATACTGGTGGAAAACATTATTGATTGGGCATCCAAATAGTTTGATGATACAAGTTTGAGCTGATACAATGCACACATGGAAAATATTTGAAGTTTTGATATATTTTGAATAGTCTATGTTTTTATATGAATGACGCATTATCCCCACATCATGCACCACTTTCCAGAAATTATTCCCAAGTTTCCCAAAACATATTTCAGTTAAATTGCATGGAACTACTCCCCCTATTTATGTAATTAAATAAAAGAGGTCAAAAAAGGATATATATGAGAATTTTGTTTTTTATTTGGAAGTATTGGGTGAATAAAAAAATGTTTTAGGCATACATGAATGTTGTGCAAATTTTTTTAGGATTTTTCTAAAATGAACTGTTGATACTAAGAGAGGGTGAATCAGTATCAAGTACAATTTAAGAAAAATTTTCAACATATACTTAAACCATTCAATTATATCCAATGAGCAATGAGCAATAGTATAAGAGTTACACCAATACACCACAATACACCATGCACAATATATGAGAAATAATCAATAGTTGTTGTTCAAGGGAAGTAATGACTTCCAAAGGTAGCTATAGATTACAAATATAAAGGGAGGGATAAACCTCCAAGAGGAAGATACAATCCTCCAATATCAAGAGAGGGTTGTGTTGGGCCCCAACAACTCCCCCTAAAGTTTTACAAAATTTAAAGCCCCCCCATTAGAATCTTGATAATTATAATGAGCTACAGAATCAACCTTTTCAAATAATTCCATACCTTGCTTTCTTTGAGACAAACTTAAGACATTCACTATAGTACAAGACATTCATTACAAGAGTATATGTCAAAATTTAGAAACGAGCATATGAATCTCAATTTAAACAAAAACGTTAATTTTTATCAACTGTTTACTTTCGTTTAAATTATGATTATGTGTTCATTCTTTTGCTCATTAGCAAGTTTGACTATTTTGAATAATGGGTTCAATACTTCATCAAATAATATATTGGTTGGTTTCTCTTTTTCACAAAATCATTTGGTAGGTTTAATTGCATAAATTATTTTGTTAGTTTGCATCTCATTTCAAAATAAAAATAAAATAATAAAAAAAAAGAATTATCTATCATTTGTTTGATTTTGTGAAAACCCAAAATTAATATTTTTATCCTCTCCATCAACTTGAATCTTCTAGAATTTTTAGATCGTATTTGAAAGGAAAATATAAACAATGTCTGTTTAGAACTTATAATTAGTTTAAATTCATTTTAATTTTATTGTTCTAGATTTTGTTTTATTCACAATTTTTAGGTTATTAATTTAGGTTTCTATTACCAATTATTTGGTACGGATCTGATCATGGCTTGATTTTAGTATCTAAATACGTTCAAGATGATTGATCCAAAAATGATATTGGATTGTTGCAAATAAATTTATGAGAAACAACAGATAAAATTTGGAAATGCATCAAGAATAGACATACGATTTTGCAGGATTGATTACAGCCAAACCATGAGGAATCTGAAGAAAAGGTTGAAAACCCATCTCCACAATGGACCCATTTAGCTTAATAACAAGAATTTTCCCAAAACTATGCGCGATTTGAGAGATATTTGTGTCTCTTTGCGAGACAAATTTCAGGGGGCATAAATTATTAGTGATGCCCAGACTGTTCATTCATTGTATAAATATATGAGAAAGTTCAGAGCCATAGGGATCCAATAAATTGAGAGGAAGATTTTTATCCTTTCTCTTTTGTATATTATTTATTTTGTAAACTTTTTTTTTTCAAATGGAATAACGGATGGTTGGAATCTTTGGGAGAATCGACAAGTATTTTTGAAGAAGAATATGTAATTCTAGGTTGCTTAATGGCTTTTGTCCTGTGAGTAAAATGGTTTTATTTTCATTATAATATCTTCATATTCTTTGAATAATTTATTTAAATTAGCTTTAGTCTGTTTTATCAATACATGGTTAATTGCTATCATTTATATATTATTTTTTTTAATCTTTAAGAGTCTATTATCCCAAAAGTTCTTCCTGGACCATATGATGAACATATTTTGTTGAAACTATATGAAAAAACAATTTACTCTTTGGATTTTGTGATTTTGTAGATTTTACAATGTTAATATTGTTTCTCATATAATTTATGAATATGAAACTTTATTTGTATTGAACTAGCTTTAGTCTGTTCTGCATATAATTTTTCATGTTATGTTTTCATTTATATGGTTCATTATCTTTTGATTTAGTTTATATCTGTGACCGATCATCTATTCAAGTATTTTGAGTTTACATATGATGCTAGATAGCTTGTAACACCATTCCTGAGAATTGAAATTTCTTTCATTTTTCAGTTATTGGACATTTCAAGGTCACAATATATATAATTATTTGTCTTTCTGTCATTATAAACTCGTTCCAGAATATAAAACACTTCCTTGAATTTCTTCAAGGAGTATTATGCTTGCTTTTGTCATAGGTTTACACTTGAAACATGTTAAGAGGAGCTCATACAAATACAGAGAGATGAATTTAGCTTAGTGTTGTTGATCAGTGAGAGGTTAGTAGGTTCATTACTTTCTTTTATTCAGATTTATTTATATATGCATGAGACGATGATTGCATTAATTAGCTTTGACTGTTTCTGTGCCATTGTTTCAATTGTATTTGCTTAGTATTTATTAGTTTAAAATCTTTAAAAATAAAAAAAAATAAAAACAAAAAGATTTATGTTCTTACTTTATCTTATTTTGAAACATTATTATGAACATTCATTTTCACAAGATTTCAAGTAAACCTTGTAAATTGTATATAGATTGTTTATAATCATTTGTATATTCAAGTTTCTTTTTAATAAACACTAGTAAATAATATATCATTTGTTAGAATCATAAATTTAGATTAGTTTTTTTTTTTTTTTTATTGTTTTTAGGACTTTAGTTGGCCAACATAGCCATTAAACCTGTCATGTCATTTCATTCCAAACGGATTGGGTTATTTAGACAAGCCCAGTCCGGATTTGACCTTCCAGTTGATGGTGTGTCACTTACGCCCACCAACAAATGGCTCTATAAGGAGGGCCGAGGTAAATTTAATGATTAATTTTTTTACCCCTTAGCCTGTCATAATTCCATATTTAACAATTTTTTCTTCTATGCACTAGAAGGCATGCTAGAATGACAAGTTGGCCTTGCACGAGTCTTTGTTTTGAATGTATTTAATTTGACATGGCTCCCCAAATCATTGTATTGGAACATGCTTTCCACTTCTCATTACCCGATATTCCCAATGAGACAGTCTCTTGCTTGTCCAAACTCACCTTTGATGGTGGGGGGAATGTGTTTGCAACAGACCATCTTAACAAGTTTTGGTGTAAATGCATCAAGCATGATATTTTTGATTTAAAGGTTTTATGCAGATTGTTTTCTTTTACTTTTAGGGGTCGGATTAAACATTGGTTTGAGTCTTTTCCATCATATCACATTATGGATTGGTTTCAATTTGTAGATGCATTTTTAGATGCTTTTGAAAACTACGATTACAATCAATTATGTGAAGAATTTCGGACTTTACTAATCAATGAATATTCATCTCCATAAGTATTTTCAACAAAAATCCATCATGTTCTCTGTAAATTTAATCTTGATGACATGTCATTTGTACTAAATCTCCTCTATGATGCTTGCATCCCTTTCCTCCAGTCATATTCAATCGTGAATGATGAATTGGTTACAAATCCTATCACTCAATTGCGAGAAGAATTTTGTTCGTAGGATGAGAGGAATCCATCCGAAAATTTTGAACAAGCAAGGGAGGCAGAACCTATTTAAAAGGTTCTTACTGACAATCAAATTGGTTTTTCCTCTGAATCATTGTATACTCAACCCTCAACCATCGTGGAAGAAGATTTGATGTTGGGTCAAGGTGAATGTCCATATTCTTCTAACTCTTGTTCTAATCAGTACATAAATTCAGTTATTGAAGAACACTTAGGTGATGAAAATGATCTTAATCATTCTAACATTCCAATGAAATTGATTAAAGATGTAGATCTACAATTTGAAGAAGAAACCTTAAACCTTCATCCACAAATCGTACCTTATCCACAATAAATATTAGATGTTTGTCATGAAAGTTTCGAATTGTCTATCATACATGAGGTAAATTTAGATGATCATATTATGTTGAAGGATTTATCACTAAAACATAGTGAAACTCTTAAGGAAAGTGAAGAGGAATGTCTTGAGAATACCATTGTTAAATATCATAGCTCAAGAGATTCTTTTCATGTGCTCATTTATGATTCCTTTTACTCTTTATATCCCGATCTCTTCTTAGATTCTGGTGGACTTGATACTTTACCCACACTATCTTACTCCTTTCCATCACAATCAAATCTTTTCGATATGCCAAAATTTGGAAATTAATTCCAAACATAACATTTATGAATTCGGATTTGATGCTCTTTCACTTTCATCACTCGCATGGAAAAATGACATGTTGCAAGATGATTTTACACGATTTATTGTTGAAAAAGACAATGCACTCATTCTTATGGAGATCAAATATTCTACATTGCATATTCGTTCTTTGATTAGTTTGAATTTTAATGTTTATGCTTCACATTTTGAAACGATCAATCTCATCAAAGGAAGCATTCAAACCAATAATCTAATTGATGTCATGAATCCTCTTATGATTTGTTCCCCATTGATATATCCATTTTATCAAAGTCGTAGTTTGCATCTTAGTTTTTATGACAGAATCTTAGAATGGCTTGAAGATTCTTATCTAAAAAATCTTCATAGTAAAGATAAAGTTGTTTTTGCTTTGTTTCTACCTAAATATCTAGGAAGTAAGCATGACATGATTTTTTTAGATCCTCCATGTGAAGAAATGGATGAACACTTGGAGAATTGTCAAGAGTATGGGGCACTTCGACCTCGGTTGATGGTTATGTTAGGTCCCCATAATATTGACAAGTTTTCCAAACTTACTTACACTCTTCCATGCCATTATGACCCATATCATGACAAGATTGCAGAATGGTTGGATGATTCATACATCAAGAAGTTTCAAAAAAATGGTAAGGTCGTGCTTGTTTTGTTTTTAAAAGAATATATAGGAGGTAAGCATGACATATTTCTTTTGTATCTGCAAATACTACATTCTTTTATTCTGATTTTCGATTTTCTATGCCTTGCAGGATTGAAGATGCTCTTGCGATTGCACTGGAAATACAATTTTACTTAGAGTTTTGATCTATTTAGTATTTCAAATTCATTTGCCGGAGAATCCACAGTTGGTGTCATTTTGTCATCGACGTTTCGAATCCAGATCGGGATTCGAAACGTCAATGACAAAATGACACCAACTGTGGATTCTCCGTCAAATGAATTTGAAATCCCTCACCACAGAAATCTGAAAACTATTTAGTATTTTAGAGTAGGTTTCCTCTAGTTTTATTTCTCACTATTTCTCTTTGTAATAATGCATTTATGAACACAAGTGGGCACACCAAGAGAACCATAATATGAATGTTGTCAGGGAAGCCCACTTTAAATCTTTTTCTCTCTGCTTTTCATTGAATATTTATTTTTAAAAATGTAAAGTAAATCATCATCATGAAAATTTTAAATGGAAAGTAAAGAGATAAGTAAATTTGAACTATCAATTCAAACCTGACCCAAGGTGCCACGAGTAGGATTGCACTCATATTAGTAAGGATTTTTCTATTTTATTTTAGTCTCTTTTATTTTTAATAATAATGCTTGGTCAAAGTAACATCTTATGCATCACTATCTTAAGAAAAGAACTTGCTTGCACATGAGATTTTTTATGATTTAGTTCTTCCTTTAATTTACAGTGGGATGCTAGTAGATCCCAGAGCTCGGGTTTATCTTTGGCCAAAATTGTTTATGAAAGTGTGTTTTTGCTATTTCGATTTTGTTTATTTGATATAATTCTGATTTTGAATCCCATTAATAAAATATGATTCAGTTTGTTGTGTGTTTGTTTGTTTTTTCTTTCTTTGATTTAACTTTCATCTTGTTTGTCTTTTTGAAATATTATATTTTTTTATCAAAGAGCGATTGTTGAAGGAAGCATTCATTTCAAGACTTATGTTTTTGAAAACAATTTGAAACAATTCAAACAACTTCTTATGTTAAGGTTCAACTCAGATAATTGATTTGTAAGTCAGTTGAGTACTATGAAATCCTAAACGGTCTTTGTCAGAGTATTACCCCAAAAATGTGGCAATATCTTTGGGAATTACAATTATCCTTAGAATTTTTACGCTGTCCATATTCTTAAGGAATCACTTTTAAGTGATTCTGCATTCTCTAGATGATTTCTTAAATGAAATCTAAAATTTCTAGACCAGGATAAAACTTCTAGTTTTGAAAGCAAATGAAAAAAAATAAAAAATTATCAATTGTTCTTGTATTGCAATTAACCTCCAGTATCACCCCACTCTCTTTGTCATCAATAAATATATAATTGTATTATTATTTAAAGGTGGCATAAGAGGGTTGGAAGCACTTAAGTGTGGGAAGTGTGTGTAAACCCATCGGGGCACTGAACATGCTCGCTGACATTAGGTAAATGCACACATGATACCAAGACAACTTTATCGGGGTACTGAACAAGCCTGCTGGCAATGAAACAATGTTGGGTCGAGAGGTAGCTGGTATATGATTTTAAATTAACTTTTATGGAAGTATACATCATGTGGATACAACTATTGGATGGGATTAAAACATTTGAGTGGGTTAAATGACATCCCTGTCGAGGCTATGGATGCCTGCTGGCAGTAGTGGCTCTGTCAACGGTATTGAAGTCCTTTTATAAACATCGTGACTCTTTGATTAAAACACAACTTTAGGTTATAATCCTCTGTAAAAGAATTCTTTTCTTCTTTTTTGATACTTTTCTATAAATATGAGCTAGTCTTAACATTGTGTAATATTAAAGTGGATTTGTTTCAAAGCATCTTATTTTGTAATTCTTTTCTTTAATTATCTTCTGGGCCTACATGTACTTCTTTATTCAATTCACTTTGTCATATTCAAAAAATCATTTCTCCTCAACCATGAGGATCCACGTGATGTGCCACATACACTAGAAACAACATGTTGTATACTATCCATCTATGGGTTTTGTTTTTGCATGTGCATTGTCCTTCATGTCCAAATACCTTCATCAATCTTGCGTTCCAAAAACAATGACTAAGGTTGACATCAATGACAACAACCAATCTTCCAACATGAACAATATATGAGATAATTGATTTACTCAGATGGAAAATGATATAGGTTATGAACATAATTAAGTGATTGTTTATGGATTATGAACATGAAACTCTTGATGCATTTATGTCATCTTATAACATTTTTTGAAAATTATAAATCCCTTGTCATTATTTCATTTTCATTCATTAATTATGTTCAAAGAAATTAAATACTTTCCATATGAACAATTTTGGTAAAAATGTACATTTTAGATGTTTGGAACAACAAGTAAAGAGAGGGTTGTCTACTAGATTATGGTTTTTCTTCCTTTTTTTCCCTCATTCCCTTTCTTTACCCCTTTGCATGATTGTTTGGTATTTTCAAATCCATTTCTAAATCATTTGAAAGCAACATAGTATTATATGTTTGATATATTTATGTAGCCAATAATCTGAGATTCATTCACAAGATATAAAAACCATGAAAACAAATGAGAATGGAAAATAACTCTCTTTTATTCCTTATCCACCCTAACTATTGCAATGGAGGTTCAACCCCTTATAACTACTACCTAATATTTTCGAAAACAACTAATTTTAGAAAACACCAACTAATTTTGGGAAATTCTCGCATGACTCTAAAACTGATCAATAACTAAGAGCTATTTTTCAACACTCTTTTCATATTAATTTCATAAACTAAGAGATAACTAATAATTAAAAATTTAAAAATTCCCATAAAAACACTAAAACCCCAATTTGAGGCCTTATATGAAGAAATTTGGCAACGAAAAAGTGTTAAAACGATGTCCAATAGGAAGGATTAGATTGGTATAGAATTGAAATCTTAGAGACACAACTCCTTGTACAATTTCAACCCAACCTAATAACCAAGTCAAAAATTATGACCCTCGGAAAATCCATGCATCATTCTCCTCTGGTTGAAAAGAACGCATCTCTTGCAAGTTGTTGTCTTCAAACTGTTGCCACTTAACACGATCTAGGTTCAGTAAGTTCCCCTTTGTAATCCATGTACTCTCTGTTGGTGCTATGCCTTCCCACTGGATCAAATATCACTTGTATTGGCCTTGTCAAGTATGAAGGGTCTTCTTATCTAAAATATGCTCAATATTTTCCTTTTTCTTGCTCAGAATGGCCTGTTGTGAATCCACCTCTACCTCACTATCATCTCCCATATTGTCCCCATAGAATATATACAAATCATAAATGTTAAACACAAGGGATATATCAATATCAACTAGTAAATCGACCTTATAAGCATTGTCGTTGATTTTCTTGACAATCTACAATGACCAATTTTCTTATACTTCCATTTGTGGTAGGTTCCTCTAGGAAAGCGCTCTTTCTTTAAATAAACCATCACCTTCATTGCATACCTGGTATCATCAGTGAACATCTTTTATAAAAAAAATTATGTTCATTACTGGCCTGCATTTTTTGTCTCACCTGTTGTTGCAACTATTGAATGTGTTCTGCAACTGCTTCCCCATCATCACTGATCCTATCTCCAAGTGGTAGCTACACCAAATCTAGGACACCCATAGGATTTCTATCGTAAACATCATGAAATAGATATTTACCTGTAGATCTATTCAGTGAACTATAGTAGGAAAATTTTGCTTGAGGTAAAGCTAAATCCCACTGCTTGGGATTCTCTCCAACAATGATCTATAATAGGTTTCCCAAACTCTGATTTACTACCTCGGTTTACCAATCTGTTTGGGGGTGATAGGAACTACTGAATTGTAATTTAGTCCCCATTTTATTCCACAAATTCCTCCAAAAATGACCCAAGAATCGACTATCTCTATCAGAGGTAATAGTTTTTGGAACCCCATGCAATCTAACAACTTCTGGAAAAAAAATAAAAAAACAATTTTTCCACCCTCGATGCATTACTAGTTTTCTTTCAAGTAATGAAATGAGGCATTTTAGAGAACCTATCAACAACCACAAAAATAAAATCTTTACCTCGTTATGTGTTTGGGAGCTCCAACACAAATCCATGCTTAGATTTTTCCATGGGCTTGTGGGCACTGGTAAAGGCATATACAAATCTATGTTTTGTGAGTGTCCTTTATCCATTTGGAAAATCATACGCAGTGCCACATACCTGGTTATATGATTTTTCATCTTTGACCAGTAATACTTATCTTCGATTAAGGCTAGCGTCTTATCCTTTCTAAAATGTCCTGCCAAACCACTACTGTGAAGGTCTCTGATAATATTTTCCCTCACTGAACTAATTGGAATGCATAGTTGTTTTCCTTTGAAGAGGTAACCATCTTGCATAAAATATTCACCCTGATTAAGATCCATGTTCTCAGCGACTCGATTCTTCAACTGTTCCACAATCTCCTGAAAAATCATTATCAGACACATAGATATCATTTAATGCAACAAACCCAATTACTTGGTTTTCCATGGTTGTCAAAATAACAATGTGCCAATTCAAAGCATCTGCAACTTGATTCTACCGTCTTGATTTGTGCTTCAGAACAAAGGTGTAGCCTTGTAATAAAATGACCCATTTTTCATGTCTATTGTTCAATTTATTTTAGGTGTTTACATATTTTAATGCAATGTGATCGGTAAATAACATAAAACTACACATCATACTTGCACAATTGTATAAAACTACACATCATTTGTGGAGTAGTTCTTTCTTACCTCATTCAACTTTTCACTAAATAATGCAATTGGTCTACCTTCTTGGCTAAGTACAACTCCAATGCCTACATTTGAAGCATCACAATCTACCTAAAACACTTTATCAAAATCCGGTAAGGCTAATATGGGTGCCTTAGTTACCTTCTTCTTTAGAAAATTAAAACTTTCCTTAGCTTCATTGGTCCACATGACTGTATTTCCTTTGGTGCAATATGTTATGGGTGCTACAATACTACTAAAATTTCGAATAAATTTTTGGTAAAAGGTAGCCATCCCATGAAAACTTCTTATCTTTGTTATGCTCCTAGGACTAAGCCACTCCAAAATTGCTCTGACCTTCTCTAAATCCATCTTGACTCCTTCTGTCGAGATGAAAAAACCCAGAAATACCAAAATTTCTTCCAGGAACCTATATTTCTTTAAGTTTGCATAAAGTTGTTGTTTTCTCAATATATCCAAAATAATTTTTAAATTTTGCAAGTAGTCTTCTTTGTTGTTACTGAAAACTAGGATGTCATCAAAATAAATCACAACAAACTTACCAATATAAGGTCGAAGCACAATATTCATCAACCACATGAATTACTAGGTGCATTGGACAACTCGAATGGCATCACCATCTATTCATATAGTCCATCCCTGGTCTTGAAGGCAGTTTTCCATTCATCCCCTTCGAAAATATGAATCTGGTGGTATCCACTTTACAAATCAATCTTACTAAAATATTTGGCTCCGACTAGAACATCCATCATGTCATCCAAGCACGGTATATGTAACTAATATTTGATGGTAATTTTATTGATTACTCTGCTATTTGTGCACATCTGTAACAACCCACTCCACTGAGCATGCTTTTATTTATTTATTCTTTTAGGACACTTGCGTGCAAGTGATCCGATTATGGTACATTTTGATTTTGTTTTGATTATGGATTATACATTGTGATGATGATGTGTTGTGACTTATTATTATTTGATGTATATATATTGGTAGATGTTATTGATGAGTTTTCTTGAGTGTGCAGGACACATGACAGGTTATGGATGTTGAAGGTATCGATGAACTCCCTTAGACTGTGGATTAAGTTAGGGAGTGAATTTATTTTGATTAAGTATTTCATTTACACACTTGTGACATATGATTGATTAAAAGTATGATTTATGTATATGGATTATTGACATGGGTTTTATCGGTGGATGCAAGCTTGACGATGCTTGCTAATCCGAGTCGCATATGGAGTAGAGGGGTTGTTGTCACAAGAGTTGGTTCTAGGCTATAATAGAGCCAAGCCTTAGCACATTTTGAATGAAACAATAATTTTTTGATTGATCAGTCATAGGACGCTTCTAGAACTAGGTCTGAAACATACATTTCAATCATTTGTAAATCAGAAACAAAGAGGCATGACCTTGTTTGCCTAATTTAATTAAAATAAGGAAGATGGATAGAAGATAGGGGATGAAAGAGACTGAAACAAAGAGTTAGGTATCTAATTCTGATAAGTCTAATCTTTGTTTCAATAGAAAAATGACAAATAACATTGAAAGACAAGCATGCATATATATAACTTGTAATCTAGACATAAACAGTCAAGCTACAGGTCTTGTTTTGCTTACAGCATAAACAGAGGAAAAGATGAACCTAACAGGCTGCCCAATAAATGACTATAGAAGAGGTATTATTGAATTAGATTCATTACAAGATGAATATGTAAAAGAAGGAAGAACGAATGAATGTAAACCTAAGAAAACAATACAAGAAAATATAGAATTAGAAAGTGATGAGGTATAAATCTCTTGGCATTTTGTTCTATATTTGCTGAAAGAAATGGAATTACAAACCCAGCCTCCAAAAGGCTCTTAGGCTATCCCAACCCCCCTTTTCAATAGATCTACAATATATTTATTTATACAAAATTTGTCTCGACTGAAAAAAAACCCTTGGGTTACCCACAACCCCTGCCTAAAAATAGAATACGATCTTAGTAGTATGCATATGTTATTGGTTTTCAATTGGAGGCGCTAGTGCTTCGTCTGACTCTTTGTTTTTTCCTGGATGTATTTACTATCTTTTGTTCAACACATATTCATTACAATTACCATAATCAGTGGCACACTGTTTGTTGTTGTTGACTGGTGTAACACTTTTCTATGCCTGCTAAAGCATCCATCCTCTGTTTCTTTTCATGAGATACAAATCCAGTATCCTTTGTATTAGTGATATGTCTTTGTTGCAAAAATAAGGATAGTTCTTCTTGTTATGTACTCATTATCCAGTGGTCTGTAATAATCCCTTGAGACATTAACCAATAGCCCAAAACTACGAATTCTATAGCTCGAAATCCACAGGCACAAGTCTACCTCCAGTCATTACTTAGATCTATCCCTGGCATCATTATCCATATTTAAATGCTTGTTGAATGTTCCTCATTGCACTAGATGTTTCTCTGCATATGGGAAATTATTAGGAAAAAGAAAAAGTTTCCAAAGACTATTATTGAACAGTACTAATGCCACTTGAACATGTCTATATCAGAAAACCTTTGACCCTTTTCTCTTGGCTTGCTCATTAAATATATGACATTGGGCACCACTGTCATAAGGTTTGAACCAGAACCATACGACCATGAATTTTTTTTTCCCGTTCCTTCTCAGACGTTCATCTACACCATTTACAACAACATCCTATGGATTCATTACTACAGGCAATGGAATTATCATTTCTGTACCATTTTCACATTAAGGTATTGTTTCTAATAACCCACATGAAAACTTGTTCTGTAACACAAATGAATTGCACAAGATATTTGTAGTTCAGGATAACCCCTTGCATTCCTCAACTCTTTTGTGTATCCTCTATTTAACAAGATGTGCTTGGAAAATACGCACCTATCAAAAACAAACTTAACAAAAAAATATGCCATTTGTAAGTTGTTCTTCATGATAATAAATTTTAAATCAGTGCAATCAGTCGTGCAAGACTTGAACTACAGTGGCAACAAAATAATGTGTTATGGAATGAACTCTGTCAACAAATTCCCATCGACATGTTTTGAATGGATTGATTCCATGCTAAGAACTACCAAATCAACATTCAAGTCATCAACAACCTCTCCAATAACAACAATAGGCTTCTTGCCTTCACCAAGTCTCTCCATCAAGACAAACTCCTCAAAACCACCTTGAGCCAGATGTCAGCGGATACTTGATAATCGTGCATCATGATCTACTATTGTATCCTTGCTATTTCATCAATAACAACAATAATTATTTCCACACCATATTTCTTTGCCAATGCGCGTGAATACTCAAAAGCTCGACTTCTGCCCCTTTTTGTTTTTGACAGAGGGTGTTTTCATTTGATAGTTGGAGCGTTTAACCCTTCGACATTTTATGCGTAAGGATGGAACCCCGATTTTGGGCCTCCGGGCTTTGGGGGAAAGGAGGAGTGGCTTATTAGCATTCTTCCGACGGTCAAAATCCCTAAAAGGAGCATGACACTTATGTATAACCCTTCTAGCGATTTTATTGGCACATATTGCACTCTTTTCGGGCCTCCTCATGAGCTCTTCCTCCATGTGTCTTAATGAGTGGCACTTGAGCGCTTGGTCTCAGCCAACTAGTGTCATATCGCGGGTGTTTGGCCCTGGTGCTCCCATGGATTCTCTCCTTGGATTTTTGTATGAGTTGTCTTGTGACTTGGCATGCGTATGGATTTCGTTGGATAGTTGGGAGATTGGGACGTGAAGGGTAGTGGACCCAACTATTTTTATAAAAGTGAATAGGTGCAAAGGGTTTGGCTATATCAAACTTTAAAGTCAAATAAAATATTAATTTTAAATTATATAAAATAATTTTAAAATAATATAAAAAACAAAACTTATAGTTTTGTTTTTTGTAATTTGACACTTTTAAGCTTATTTTGACAATCAAAGAATTGCGAACTAAGACCAATAGGATACCTTTGGAAACTTCAAATCTTTGATATTTTGGCCAATTGTGATGAAAGGATTTGATATTTTGACGGTAGAGAAACTCAGAGAAAATGGCGACAGGTTTAGAGGTTTTACTGCAACAGAAAGGTTTGCACCAGGTGGCGCAAGGACTTAACGGTTATACAAGCTTATACCAAGTGACAAGGTTCTAAAACTAACTGGCACAACTAACCTAAATTTTGGCGAAAGACACTAAGTTTAGAAATTTTCAATATTTGTTCCAACAGGGGCCATGCACAGAAATCAGACATTGAGGGAGAGGTGTGGCAGCGTCCTTGTCACATCCTACTAGCACTCCTATCATGGAATGAATGGTAGGTTAACGATTACCTAGTTTGAGAGGTCCATGATGTCGTGAAGGTGGACTGAGATAGTCGCTCATGAATATTTCTAAGGAGTGCGCAATAAGGCAAAGTCCTTATTCCTTAGAAGCCCTTAGTCTCTCACAAGGTCGACCAAATGGAGTGTTGACTCCAAAGGGACAAACAAATTCCAAAATCATTCAAAGATGAGTGGCATCCTTGGAACAAAAAGGTGCATCTTGAAGGTCATGTCGTGTAATTAAAAACTTGAGTCAATAAATCTAGGTGGCCTAGAAAACATTGAAATGATTAGACCTTGTTGGATTAAAATAATTAATTAAACAATGAATTTATTAATTATAAAGCCCAATAAAATTCTAAGCCTAATTATAAGACTAAGCCTAAGTCTAAGTTTAATGAGGGGACTAAGTAAAAATGTTAAATAAAATAAAATAATTGCGATAAATCAATTTCTAGGAAAAAGTGAGAAAAAATTAAAGATTGGATAAAATGCACATGTGTGCATGAAATTAATAAAAGAGATTTTTTAAATTGAAAGGAATAAAATATGAGAGAATAAGTGTACACATAGAATAGTATCTAGATTCAAGCTACCACTAGTCTAACTAGAAGAAGACTCATAATCCAACTCTAACTAAGATCTAGTTAGGAGACTTTCATTAAATGAGAATTTGAGGAACAAAGGGATAACTAAGAGCAAAAGTAGGAACACATTGGGGAATGTGAGGGAAATTGGATTTTAAAATAAAATAAAAATGATCATTACTTGTGCAACTTGGGGAGAGTGTGACAAATGTGTGGGTGAATAACCATAATTAATTTAATCTAACAAGTTAATAATTTGTGCATAAGGACATTTTTCAATGAGGAAATTTATATAAAACAATTGGTGTAGAAGGAAAATGATCTCACTTATTCTTGGTAAGGTTATGCTGCTAAAATTATTGTGTACTATGTTTTACTTGTGAGAGTTGGGATACCAAGATTGTAGAAAGAGTGGAAGCTCTACCTTGTGAGGCAAGCCTTGGAGATATTCTTTGTTGGTTTCTTGTATGTGGTTCCTTTGCGGCTCAGGGGGGTAAGGGGAAAGAAGAATACCCCTAGCGTTAACTGGGAGTTACCGGTGAAGTTGGATTGGCAAGATAAGGAGAGGACCATTGTGATTTTTTGGAGTGAAGATCTGCATCAAGAGACAATCAAATTTGGTTACAGTATTTTTTGTTATAGAGTTAATGATAATTAGTTATGATAATCATGTAATTTATGGTGAACATGGATTGGGTTATTGACAGAATTGTTTTTATATATAAAAGAGAATTACAGTGGTCAAATTGAATGGTGGTCTCAATTTAGAATTTGACCAAAATTACAGAGTTCCTCTTGTTTTTCCTTCAAGATTATCTATTGTTGATTTCAATTCATTACCTTCATATTTATGCTCAGTCGAAAGTAAAATTTATTTGAACTACGGGTAGGGATTTTAGTTAATTTTTTTTAAAACCATAAGTTGTAATTTCAGTCTCTTATGAAGAGTCAGATCCTATCTCGAAGAAAAACAAAATTTACGGTGGAAGCGTAAAGTGGAAAATGTTGATTGCATAAAATTTTAACTATTACAATTTACCAAGTCTTCACTTGTATACTAGTGCGAATGATCACTCGCTATTAGATTCTTGTTTGTTTACTATAGTTTTTCTAAATCTTATAAGTGATGAGAAAGACTCCAATAAGATTTCTTGGTTTTAGTATGTTTAGACCAAAATTTAAAAAAAAATAATTACATAGCATGTAAATATTTGCACCTCCATGCATTGTACTCATAAAAGAAATGATTATATGAAAATCAAATCCTTCAATTTTCAAGTCATGGTGTTCATATTTTTGTATAACATGACGACCAGAAAGAAATATATATATATATATATATATATATATATATATATATTATGATCATCAATTACTCTCCCTCTCAGGAGCCCTGGTCGTGGAACACAATTTCCTTTATTTACGCTATTGATAAGATTAATTAACAAGATCTTCCACTAAATCTTCTATAGAGTACTATCCCTTAACGTCTCTTGAGAGTAGCTTGTTAAAATTTAAATCTGAATACCTTTCCACACTTCAACCTCTACTCAAAATTATAATTGTAGATGTCCACTTTTACCTTCTGTGGATAGACAGTTGTTACTTGAGTTGTTGTTCTTTATTTTTGTTTTGACAAGTGTGTTTAACACTACTTATTGTGTTGTTGTTTGTTATCCTTGGAGTCATTCATCTACCTTTATTGATCTTGAAAATTTTAAAAATATATGATTAACTTAAATTCTCTGCATTTTTTCTTAATCATCGTATTTTCATTAATTACACTCTTGTTGGTGTACCGGATGAATCTCTAATGAGGAGTCAAATCATTCCATATAGAACCTTAGGATACCGTTACAATGTCAGTTGAATTTACTCCTTCCTTCATGAATTGAAGTCCCAGTATGTTTATAATGTTTTTCATATAGCATAAGAATCTTGTAATTATTTATAGATTCTTGATTTATCTCCTATTCTTTTCTGGTATAGAAAACTCCTTGTTTATGCAAAATTGTGGTGATTGGTAAGAAGCCACGTCGTGATTGGGGAGGTTTATTGAGATATGATAGTCTTGTGTCCTTGCAAAAACACTAAAATTTGTGTATTGTCTTGTAATTATTGAAATGGTTACACAGATAGTTGTATTAATGAACTAGTATGACCCTGACCTTGCGTTACGACTCGTTAAGAGACAATTAAGTGTAGTAGTAATGATATTCTGGGAAGGACCGCGACATATTTAATTATCAGTGACACGTCTCTTGGAGATGCCTTCATTTCCTTGTGTAGAAACACTTAGTGTTATAAAAAGAATAAACTTCTAGTTTTTGTTCTGAATGATTATTCCTTGAGTTGGAAATGCTTAGAAAGAACTTAGATCTTGAAAAATTCTTTGTTGGGTGATATTTAATTCTGGTGGCTAAACAAATGCCTAAAGATTCTTTGTTATTTGAGCATTTAATTGTGTTATGATTACACAAGGTTTGTGTGTTTTGATTTTGTTGTGAAGTATTAACAATGCTTAAGCTTGCGTTGAAATCGGTAGAAGACTTAGTGTGTGTGTGTGTGTGTTTATCTATCTATCTATCTGTCTATCTATCTATATCTATATATATATAGATATATAATTGTGGGAGAGTAGATTACCTTGTGTGTTCGAAATTCTATTTTGTTCAATACATGAAACTTAAATCGAATCGTGAGTGAAAAATTTAATTCTTAAGAATACTTTTGAAGCCTTAAACATTGGAAGAGCAGATTCATTTGTGTTAATTCAAATTAAATAGAGAAGTTTAGGTTCAATTTATAACATAATTGAAATGGACTTATAGTCACAAGATAATTAATGATAGACACCCCAATCGTTGATTGTTGCATTTTTGTACTACTTATTTCATTATAATTATTTTAGATAAGTTTCACTTTTATGATTGAATGTAATATATTGTCTCGATAATTAGCCAGAGATTACGTAATAATTGGTTAGCAATAGATTCATTCCTTATAATGTTTTATTTTGTTATCTTTAAAATGCCACTCATGTTAGTACTGATGGAACAATTTTTTAGTTAGTAAGCTTCTTCTGCTAGACCTGTATAAATGACTATAGATATTGGAATCATGACCTTATTCGATGTATTGATGGTCAAAGGTTGAAAATGGGGTTTAAATTATAGTAATATTCAATTATTGAACTGATATTATGGAACAACCTAGTTTACACTAATTTCTTCATTGTAATATGTTGTGATTTCTCATTTCAGAATAGGATAAGGGATTTGGAATTAGATACCTTCATGTTCTTCAGAACAGTCACCAGTCCTGAGACCTTAGATGGTCAAAGTCAATCGGATGAATCTTGGACTTGAGCATTGATTATGTGTCTTGAAGGTCCTATCCCTGCATGGTAGGTTGAGTGGGTAGACATCTTTTGATTCTTTAGTGATATGGTTGATCCTTGCATAACAATGGTGTTGTATCTGAATCTTGTTGTGTAGTAATATTTTGGGTATAGAAAGTGTAATTGTTAATGTATTGTATTACATATAAAATTTGTTTAATAGATGTTTCAAAAAACAAATTACCATTATTGTACCACATTTACTTTTATGTCTTGATGGAGGGGACTTTACATATGGTATCAGAGTGGGTTCAACCTTGCGACGTTGGACCGTTACACCTTCCACTGTGTTAAATAAATGATTAAACTTATATCACTAATTAAATTTTGAAATTGTACATGCAGGTAATCATGGTTAGAGGATGCAGGGAAAGTAGACGACATGGTGTTGGAGGAAGAGGTGTGACACCTCCAATAGTATCCACGCCAGAAAGGTTTAACCCCCAAGGAGATGAGTAGAGTACTAAGCAAGAGAAGGTTGTTGTGGGAGATGTGGTAGGTATGATGAGATCCTTCCAAAGGATGTCATAGGCATTGATTAACCTCCTAGATCGAGACGAGGGCAGAGCTTCTGTACCTAATGAGGGTTCACAACGTGCTCTGGATGGTAGTAGAAGTATACATAGAGAACTAGAGAAGGTGAATTTTCCCAAGTTCTAGGGTGCCCGGCACGACTTAGCTACTGAGACACGGTTGGAGAATATGGCGATGTGATTCAAACTTTGTGATTACAACTCCAACATGAAAATATGTGTGGAGGTCTTTCAGTTGAAGGGGAGTTCTCTTCTATGGTGGAAGACGCTCCTACCTCAACTAAAGATGACCATAGAAGACGTGTCATGGGAGTTGTTCAAGGAATGGTTCTGGGAGAGGTACTTGTCTGAGGAATTGATTGAGTCTAACTTAATGAGTTCAACGCATTAATATAGGGTGGTCGAACAGTTCCAAAGTATGAGGCCAGATTCATGGAGCTACTTAGGTATTCTCCACATCTGAACAAAGAGAAGATAAAGGTCAACAAGTTTGTGTTTGGCCTTAACTTCAACATTCATGTGAAGGTGGGTATTCTAATGCCTCAGACGTTGCACGATGTAGTTTAGAAGGCCCTCATAGTTGAGGAAGAGGTGAGCAGTGGGGGTCAGGGAATGACTCCTTCTAGATAGACTGGACATACATCGTTAGGAGTTCAACAACATCATACACCATCCAAATAGACTTCAGGGCATCAAGATACACCCAGAGGACCTATGTTCATGAAACCATGACGATAGAATCCTCAGCAGAGGACTCCATATAGAGGACCACAACAACAACAACAACGTCGACCACAACAACAACAATAGTTTAGGATTATTCAACAGAACATACCAGTATGAAAGACTGTTAGGAAAACAACTTCTACTTTCGGTACCAGGAGCACTGGACCAAAGACTGGATTTTGGACATGTGGAGAGACACATTACTAACGAGACTGTCCAATTGATAATTCTAGAGTGGTCAGATCATCGGGACCCACTACAGTTGGATATTTGGGAAAGGCCCATAATATACATGCAGCGATGAACAACCTCCAGGCCAAGCACCAGTGCACTGTGCTCGAGACGTTAGGTACAATTTCCGAACAAATTTTTAGTATATTGATAGATCCAGGTGCTACAGAGAGATTTATCTCTAGTGCAATGCTAAATCGAATTAAGGTAAAGGAAGTAGAGCAGGATGAGTTCAGATATGTAGAAATGGCATCGGGTGCCAAACAAAAGGTTGGAGGAAAGGTTACAGACTGTAGCATTAAATTGGGAGATTTTGTAATGAAGGCCAACCTATATGTCATGATATTAGGATCTTATGACATAGTGATTGGTATGGATTGGTTGGAATCACATGATGTGATACTTAACTGTAAGATGAAATGGTTAAGTTTGAAAGATGATTTGGGATAGAGTATATTGATTGTAGGAAGGAACTATGGGGTGTCCTTGAGATTTATTTCTTCCCTACAACTACAAAAGAGTTTCCGCAAGGGGTGCAAGATTTATGCAATATTAGTGCTAAATGAAAAAGGGTGAGGTAGAAGGATTATAAAACCTTCATGTAGTGAAAGAGTTTGCAGACACGTTTCCAGAAGAATTACCAGGTTTACCTCTTGAAAGAGAGTTGGAGTTTACAATAGACTTGAAGCCTGGAATTGAATTGATAGTGAGAACGCCATATCGAATGTCAATGCCTGAATTAAAGGAATTGAAAATGAAATTGAAGGAATTTTTGGACTTGGGACTTATACATCCAATTGTGTCACCTTTGGGTGTGCCATTTATTTTCATTAGAAATAAGGATGGATCATGCAGACTTTGTATTGACTATCGCCAATTAAACAAAGTGATTATCAAGAACCAATATCTGTTACCCAGAATAGATGATTTGTTTGACCATAAGAATGGAACGATGATGTATTCTAAGATTGATTTGAGATGAGGATATCACCAATTATATATTAAAGAAGAATATATCCCTAAGACCACATTTAAGACGAGGTTCAAACACTATGAGTTTACAATTTTGTTGTTCGGATTGATGAATGCCCCAGCGGTATTCATGATTTTGATGAATGGGGTGTTTTGTGAATACTTGGATAAGTTTGTTGAAGTCTTTATTGATGACATATTGATTTATTCTAAGACAAAAGAAGAACATGTTGAACATTTAAGATTGGTTCTACAGTGTCTATGAGAAAACAAATTCTATGGGAAACTATCAAAATGTTTTTTTACCAATCTAAGATTCCTTACTTGGGATATATCATATTTGGTGAAGGTATTGTTGTGGATCCAACGAAATTAGAGGCTATTATGGAGTGGCCAACACCGACAAATGTAAAATAATTATGCATTTGTATGGATTTAGAATGTTATTACCGATGATTCGTCGAAGGTTTTTCAAAGATAACAAATACGATCACGAAATTGCAGAAGAAGAACAATAAGTTCGTATGGAATGAGAAATGCATGGTAGAATTTCAAAATCTCAAAGAGTTTTTGAAGACAACACTGATACTAAAGGTCTCTGACATGGAAAAATAATTCTTGGTATGCACGGATGCATCCAAGGAAGGTTTAGTGGGAGTTTTGATGCAAGATAGTCGAGTGATCGCTTACATTTCAAGGAAATTGAGAAAGCATGAGGAGAAACATGCAATGCACAACTTGGATTTATTAGCAGTTGTATATGCCTTGAGAGTTTGGAGACATTAACTGATTGGACAAAAATTCAAATTAAAGACATATCACTGTGAATTGTAGCATATATTTACACAGAGTGACTTGAACATGTGACAAAGGCATTGGTCATAATTACTTAGCAAATATGACTTTGATATTACTTACATTAAAAGAATGGTGAAAAACGTGGAAGATGCGTTGAGTCGGAGACCACACATATTCTCAGCAATATCGCTTAAGATGAATCTTAGAGAAAAGTTTCTAACTTTACAGATAGACGATGATTGGTACAAGGACATTGAGAATATTATTGGAAAAAATACCATGATGGTACCAAAGTATGAAGGTTATTCATTAGACAACGATGTATTGTTGAGATTTAACAGAAGAATTTACGTACTTCCTAACGACGAATTAAGAATTTCAATATTAAGTGAAGCGCATTGAGAAATGTACATGGCTCATCTGGGAGTCACGAAGATGAAAGAAAACCTTAAGCCTTTATTCTTATAGAAGGGAATGAAAGTAGACATAGTTAGTTACATGGCGAGATGTCTATAATGTGAGCAAATGAAGGCTGAACATAGACATCCAACATGATTGTTACATCCACACGTTATTTTGGAATCGAAATGGGAGGTCATTTTGATGGAATTTATCGTTGGATTTCGACTGACAACAAGGAGAAACGATTCTATATTTGTGGTAGTGGACACTATGACAAAGAGTGCACACTTTATTCCAGTGTGTACGATGTATTAGGCGCCAGATATAGCTAGATATTTTTTCAGTGAGATTGTGAGGTTACATGGAGTACCAAGAAGGATCATAATCATATCCGATCGAAGATCGGTGTTTACAGGGCATTTTTGGACCAGTTTCCAAGAGTCTCTGGGAACGCAGCTGAATTTTAGTACAACGTATCATCCTGAGACAAATGAACAAATAGAGAGAATGAACTAGATTTTGGAAGATATGTTGTGTATGTATGTAATGGATCAACAAAAATGTTGGGAATATTTCTTGCCACTAGTAGATTTTGCATACAACAAATATCGAAGTATCATTAAGATGGCACCTTTTGAGTTTCTTTACGGGAAACCGTGTCAGACGTCGTTGAGTTGGGATAGACTTGAGGATAGGGTCCTAGTATGACCATAAGTAATTCAAGAAATGGAAGAACATATGAAATCGAAAAGACAAATGATTAAATAAGTGTAAGATTAGTAGAAGAGTTATGCTAATGCGCATCACGTTATCGTAATTATGAAGTTGATGACATAGTTTTCTTGTGGGTAAAATTGCACAAGAGTTCGATCAAGTTTGGAAACGATGCTAAAATATCTCCTAGGTTTGTGGGACCTTTCGAAGTTGTGGAAAAAGAAATAACCCGTGGCTTATCGACTAACCTTGCTTGATTCTTTGAGTCTCATTGATCCAGGTAGATATTGGTGGCCACTCACCTTTTCCAGCTGGCTCAAAACAACTTTTTGACAATTTTAGTAATTTACTATTTTTAGCAGTTTTTCGGGTCCTGAACTTCCGGAGCCGTTTTGAGGCCCTAAACAATGTTTTTTTGGGTTGGGAGATATTGGATTTCATTAAATAATGGATTAACAACCTTTATTGTGCCCTTAAATTACTAACAGATGATTATTGTAGACATTAAACTCCTTGCGCCTATGGATTTTATGCCTTGAACAACGCTTTTTTGGGTATCTTCCGGTCGGAAAATTTTATCAATAGTTGTAGTCCTCGGATAGATCTTTCCAATGGGCTATCTTATGCCTAAAATGTAGATTGTATGAAAAAGTTACAACCTCGGGAAGTTGATGTACTGACTTACCCAAATGGGGCCCACATGACTTTTGGCACTTCATCTCCTAGGGTTAGGTTTTTGGATGTCTAGGGTTTTTGACACTCATTTTTATTGTAAAAAGGCCTTTAGAGCCTCATTGTAATCATCTTCTTGCAAATGAGTGCAACCGTCACATCTCTTCTCATAGATACACCACCACCATTCCAACAAGCTTGTTTTTCGTTGCATTTTACAGTTTCATCTTATTTCCTTGTTGAATAGAAAACCAGTTTTATTGTATCTCTCTTATTTTGTGTTAAGCATCTATTAATAATATATAGCCATTTCATTCTTCTCATAAAATCTAGATCAGGGGTATCAGAGAGGTCTTCTCCTTATCGTCTTAATGCATGTCCCCAATGAGGTCAAAGTAGAAATAATTGGGTCTTGATCTTGTTTCTCTTGAGGACCAAATCTCTCGCACGCCCAAATGACCTCTCATGGTAGGAGAAAATAAAGATGAAGGGACAAGGGATCCTTTCAAAATGTTTCTTGAGGAATCCCTCATGCAACAGAGGAACGAGATGATGGATAGTTTCTCGAAAATCCTTCGACGACTACCAACATATAACACATCTTCTTCAAGTGGAAGAACCACCCCCTTCAAGGTACAAATAAACTTCGATATTCCTGTATTTGAAGGTCAGATAGACGCAGATGGCGTAGAAAAGTGGTTGAATCTACTAGAAGGGTATTTTTCTTTCCATAACTTTTTGAATAGATAAAAGATTACTTTTTCACTCCTCAAAGTCGTTCCCCATGTCAAAGATTGGTGGGGAACTTTCTGTGAGCAAAAGGAAACAGAGGAACCCTCGTTATTTAAAGTCTCAACCACCTGGGAATCCTTCATGGATGCTATTAAGGAACAATACTACCCTGTTGGAAGTTATGACGACTTGTATACCAAATGGACCACACTGCGGCAAGAAAGAGACCAAGCAGTGCCAGAGTTCACCAATATCTTCCATACATTGCGCACCAAGCTAGGTATCAAAGATTCAAAGCGACATATGGTGCTCAAGTATCATGGTGCTCTGCATAGATACATCTAGATCAAAATGGGATTTCTGTACATCTCATCCTTGGGCGTGGCCTACCGATATGCCATCAAAATCAAGCAAAAGCTCAAACAAAAGACGCAACAATTTGGGCTCGGAAACCCTTCACAAAAAAATCCAGAAAGGGCAGCCTCAACCCATAGAACAAAGATGGAGAAAATATGGACAGTATCAAGACAACCAGTCCAAGCCGCAAGCAAATAAGGACACCAGAAAGACAAAGAAAGATACCGGGAAGTGGTGCGACTTCCATAAGATCCCTTGGTATAACACTGTTGAATGCCACTCAAAGAAGTCGATGGTGGCCAAAGTGAAAGCCTCTAAATCAGATGTGGGTTATGACTTGACTCAGAACTAGAAAGGGGAAGATGGATCATTGATGCAGAACCTAGTGCCACCGTTGCTACCACGAAGCTATAGCCCGATGAACCAAATGAGCTTGAAGAAGGAGAGTGCCTCTTGCATTCACATATGTGGGTAAAAGGCACCCCATTGCATTTCATCGTTGATAGAGGTAGCCAGAAGAACCTCATCTCAGTAGAGGTTGTCAAGTGGTTGGCCCTGCCGACAACACCGCACCCACAACCCTACACCATTGGATGGATCCACCAAGGAAGCGATCTCTGCATCAGCCAATAATGTCGACTGTCGTACGATATCAAGCCCTTCAAAGACGAGGTATTGTGTGATGTTTCTCCTCTCAAAGTTTGTGATGTTATTTTGGGCCAACCTTATTTATGGGAACGTCAAGTTGTATATGAGTCTAGGCCTCGTAGTGTTATTATTACTTTGATCAGGAAATTGTACAGGATACCCGGGGCAGTCCCACCTAGTGCTATTTCCTTTATCTCTACCAAGCAATGCAGGAAGGTCATCTCTTAGACAGGTAAGTTTGTCTTCTTCGTGATTCTCTCTCAGAATGAGTGAAAAAATCACAACCACATCCAAGGTCTCTGCAGTCGACCTCTCCACACAACAGAAGCAAGTAGATAAGGTCGTCGAAGAATACTCGGATATCTTCTCCTCACCTACCGGGGTACCTCTACACTGTCAGGTCAAGCACCCCATCGATCTGACCCCCAACGCACCGCTTCCCAATGGGCCAGTTTATCACCGCTCTATGTTAGAGAATGAGGAGATCAAGTGAAATATCCAAGAACTTCTCCAAAAGGGGCACATCTGTCCCAACTCATCACATTGCAGGATCCCAATTGTGCTAGTACAGAAGAAATATGGAACCTGACGACTCTCATTGATTATCGAGCCCTAAATAAAATCACAGTCAGAAACCGATACCCAATTCCCTGAATTAACGACCTCCTTGATCAACTCAAGAGGGCCAAATACTTCAGTAAGATTGATCTAAATTCTGGATACGACCAGGTCTCGATAGAGCAGACAGATGTATGGAAGACCACCTTCAAGTCAAAGGCGGGCCTTTTTGAATGGTTGGTCATGCCCTTTGGTTTGAAAAATTCTCCAGCCACTTTCATGAGGATGATGGATGATATCCTGTGACCATTCACTAATAATTTTGTAGTGGTGTATCTGGATGACTTTCTCATTTACAAAAATACTTGGGCATAACACTTGCAGCATATTCAACATGCGTGCACACCCTGCAGAAGCACAAGATATACACCAACTTGGAAAAATTCTCCTTAGGCATGGACAAGGTCCATTACCTAGGCTACATCATTGATCAGCATGGTGTACATGTGGATCCAACCAAGATCCAAGTCATCCATGACTAGCCATCCCCAACCACACTCACTGAGCTTCAGAGCTTCTTGGGCCTTGCCAATTTCTACCATAGGTTCATTTTGGGATTCTCCCATATTGCATGGACCCTCAGCCAAATAACCAAGGGTGGTGGTAAGGAAAAATTTGCATGGGGTCAGTCCCAACAACAACCGTTCGATGATTTGAAGCAACTCTTATGCTCAACCCCAATACTTTCGCTACCATACCTACGAAAAAACTTTGAGATCGAGACAGATACTTCAGACTATGTTGTGGGAACCATTCTCACTCAGCACGGTGACCTTGTGGCCTATCATAGTGAGACACTATCAGATGTTGTCTGTAAGTACCCTACTTACGACAAAGAAATTTACTCCATTATGCAAGCCTACCGCTAGTGGTGACCCGAAAAGATATTTTAATGACTGTGGTTGAGTTTTTAATTGCATGTGATTATTAACCATTCAGGAAACTTAATGAAAGAGGATGAATATGAGAGAATATATCACAGCCATAAAACAATTTACATATATGAAATGAAGCAATAAGAACAACAAACCCTAACAAGAGAAGTGATAACGAAGTTTGGCACAAAATTGCCTACATATCCGGGCCTTTGTCTCAATGGGGAGGCTTCATTATTAACTCTTCAATGCTTGCAAAGTACCATAAAATTACATCAAATTGACTTCAGTCTAATCTCACTATTTTTTGCTCGACCTCAAAAATCCAACACAACTGACGGCATTGAAAAAGACTGAGTGTAGCTCCTAGAAATGGCTTGCAAAGGCCTCCTCCTCAACAGCTTCCCTTCATCAAAATGGCTTTGGCTTGGCTTTTCTTCAGAAAAACTTTGCTCTAACTATCCTTTTATGGCCTCAAACATGCCTGGTTTATATAGATCTGAAGTTGGTTATCCTTCCCCAACTTCCTCCCAAAATCTAGGCTCAAAAAAAGCCTAATATCTCTCAATAATGGCCACAATCTTCTATACCATGCATAAATCAATTAAAAAATCTATATTGTATAGTTGAAAACCCACTCTGTAACAAAAATTAAAAAATACATAGAGTAGCCCCCTAAATCAGGCACGTGTCCCCTCAAATATGGTCATATGCAACTTAATATGGCGCCCAAAGAGCTAAGTGTTGGCCCTAACCTTGTGCTAGCTCTTGCATGTATGGTGCACAACATGTGACCCTGGTCTAAAACAGGTAACAACCCCCCCCCCCCGGTGCTTTTCAAGTGGATAAGCTCTGGTCATGTGGCATATTTCGAGAACTGAGGGTGAGTATGATAGAGGGGCGGTTATGCTAGGCCCGCACCCCTAGTTGTATGTTGTGACAATAGACCACGGGTACAAAGCCCCACTTTCGCCACCATACAATACATTGCCTTTTAAATCAAACTATTGTGGATGCATATAACAAGGAACACGTGGGGCACATTGGTGTTGGACCATTCTTCAAATTGTTGGCTTGGTCATTGGTCGTGGGTTCAAAACCCATGGACCACAAACACATTTTTAAAATTTTCCATACGATTTATGACTGGGTGCCACATGGTTGCCCATGCTTGGGCCACGTGGCCCCACCACATTTTCTTGAAATTCAACAAGTGTCACACTACCATGTGTCAGTAGTGTATTGGTCCACGCTTGCATCATCTACCCAGTCACTGGTTGCCACATGTCATCACCTGCCTATGTCACCTCTGTCACTCCCACGTGTCACCTCCAGAGAGTGCCACGTCACCCTTTGAATCTTGACTTGTTTTTGACATTTTGCCTGTTTGGAAAAATGGTCAGAGTGCGATAACTCTCTTATACAACGTCCATTTGAGAAAGTAAATATATGGCCGGAATCAGTGCGACGATCCAGTCATAATGGAATTAGTTTCATTTGATTCTAAGAACATTCATTTTTTATCCTTTTCTGGACCTGGGAAGCCTCCTGGATCCGATTTTGGATCACACCTCCCCACTAAGGACCTTTTGGTCCCCAAACGATTATTGACCAGTCAACAAGCTCGGGATAGGCCATTTGACTTGTCCTCTATCTCTAAACTTTGTCTTGTGCACCTGTCTCATCAAGATCAACTGTAACATAATCATGAAAATTGACAGCATATTGTTAGCCATTTGAACCCTGTTACATATTATTGAAGCCACTATCATCCATGTAGACACCATTACTAATGATAGCATAAAAAAGATGACTACAAATGAGCTGATGTACTTATAATATTTGCACGACATGAGCTTATCTTGAAGCAACCTATGATAGATTTTCCATTCAACAATCATTTCTTGTTCTTGCTTAAGATCAATTACTTCATTTGAAACAATTATTGGTTTGTTGTTTGCTTGCACTTCCTTCTTTAACTGTTCCATAGTTTGAAGTGTTTTATTTGCCTTAACATGATGAGCATGAACCACATAGCCTTGACCTACTTTGGTTAATTGATATTGATTTTTTGTCCTATAGAAGATTGTCTTTCGATCATATAAATAAGGACTACCTGAGACCATTCCACATTCTCTTAATGGCACTACATCACATGATACCTCGTCCACCTGCTTAGATGAAATTGGAAATTTGATTGTGCACTGCTTTGTTATGTGCATTTGATGATGATTTCTTATCCATTTAAGTGTGTAAGGCTTATGATGTACTTGTGTTTTTAACCCCAATTGCTTAACCAATTCTTCTGAGATTAGATTAGAATGAGATCCACTATCGATTAATGTGTCTATATTAGTGTGTCACATGATGATCCTTATATGAAACAAGTTACTTCTACAATCAATGCCTTCACCAATTTTACCTGTCATACCAACCAATGAGATCTTTGATTCATCACCTGAATCTGATCCCAATTCTATGGGTCTTGTTGTCACTGCCACTGTTTTCTTTCCCTTCTTTTCCTTGAACCACTTTGGCCTCTTCTCTGGATGGAACTGCCAACATCTATCCTCATCATGTCCCTCTTTCTTGCAATGCTTGCAAGAGGGATTCTCATCCTTTCTTTCCACTGCATTTTCCTTTTTTTCATGCCACTTCCTCTTTTCCTCTTTCCTTGAAGACGATTCCCTTGATACATTTGTTTTCCCTTCTTCAATATACGTCACTTGAACAGAAACCACATCAAGGTTAGTGGGTCCAAACATGAGTACAATATTTATAATATGTGTAGGTAAACCTCATATATACTTCATAAGGGTTTCCTGTGTATGTAAAGGGATATCTAACATCAATGCCATTTTTCGAAATCCATCTATATACTTTTGCATTATTTGTCCTTTTCTTAGTTTTAAAGATTGCCATTCAATTAATGCTCTTTCTTTATAAACCAAAGGATAGAATTGTTTCCTAAGTGTAGAAATGAAGCTTTTCCATGATGGAAATACATTACCCACTTGTTGTGTTCCATTTTGCAACTTACTTTTCCACCAAATGAGAGTTGTGCCTGCAAGTCTCAAAGATGCCAACTTGATTTGTGTGACCTCATCCTTGATCTGTTGCACACTGCAGTAAACCTCCATCTGCCTGACCCAATTGTCAAGTCTCTCCGCATTAACTTCACCATCATATATGGGTAACTCAAATTTAACATCAAGTTTTAATAATGGCATTTCATTCTTATGTTTATGAACATGTTTCTTTGCATTAGATTTAGAACTTGAACTTGAAGAAGAAGGAGAAGATGGAGGTGATGATGGAGGTGAAGGAGGAATCTAAGGAGGATCCTCTTCCTCTTCACTTTTTCCCTTTAAATATTTCCCAAGAACTAGTCTCTTTCATTCTAAGTAATCCTTGTACAAAACTTTCACCATCTTCGACATAGCAAGAAAAGTTTTTTGAAACTCTTTCTCATTGTGATAAAATTCATCTTCTGATGCAATCTTCTCGCTTTGAGAAGCTCTCTTTATCAATCCAATCAATGGATTCTCTTTAACAAGCTCACCTTCACCATGTTGTAGTTTTTCCCTGGTTAACATGAAAAACTCAAATCCAAATTTCAACCTGGCTCTGATACCACTTGATCCGAAAAGATCTTTTAATGACTGTGGTTGAGTTTTTAATTGCATGTGATTATTAACCATTCAGGAAAATTAATGAAAGAGGATGAAGATGAGAGAATATATCACATCCATAAAACAATTTACAAATCTTAAATGAAGCAATAAGAACAACAAACCATAACAAGAGAAGTGATAAACGGAGTTTGGCACAAAATTGCCTACATCTCTGGGCCTTTGTCTCAGTGGGGAGGCTTCATTATTAATTCTTCAATGCTTTCAAAGTACATAAAAAGTACATCAAATGGACTCCATTCTGATCTCACTATGTTCTTCTCGACCTCAGAAATCCAACACAACTAACGTCATTGAAAAAGACTGAGTGTAGCTCCCAAAAATGACCCGCAAAGATCTCCTCCTCAACAAATTCCCTGCATCAAAAATGGCTTTGGCTTGGCTTTGCTTCAACATAAATCTTCTCTAAATATCCTTTTATGGCCTCAAATAGGCCTAGTTTATATAGATATAAAGTTGGTTATCCTTCCCCAACTTCCTCCCAAAATATGGGCTCAAAGAAAGCCCAATATCTCTCAATAATGGCCAAAATCTTTAATACTAGGCATAAATCAATTAAAAAATCTATACTATATAGTTAAAAACCCACTCTATAACAAAAATTCAAAACCACACAGAGTAGCCCCCTAAATCAGGTGTGCGCCCCCTTAAATATGTCATATGCAACTTAATATGGCCAAGTTCTAGCCCAAAGGGCCAAGTGTTGGCCCTAACCCTGTGCTAGCTCCTGGATGTATGGCAAACAACATGTGACCCCGATATAAAACAGGTAACCCCCCCCGCCCCCCCTCACCGTGCTTTTCAAGTGGATAAGCTCTGTTCATGTGGCATATCCCGAGAACCGAGGGTGAGTATGATAGAAGGGCAGTTATGCTAGGCCTGTGCCCCTGGTTGTATGATGTGACAATAGACCACAGGTACAAAACCATGGGTTGGGGCCTAGCCCAACCCCACTTTCACCACCATACAATACATTACCTTTTAAAATAAACTATTGTGGATGCATATAACAAGGAACACGTGGGGCGTGTTGGTGTTGGACCATTCTTCAAGTTGTTGGCTTGGTCATTGGTCGTGGGTTCAAAACCCATGGACCCCAAACACATTTTTAAAACTTTCCATATGATTTATGAATGGGTGCCACGTGGTTGCCCATGCTTGGGCCACGTGGCCCCACCACATTTTCTCGAAATTCGACAAGTGTCACACTGCCATGTGTCAGTAGTGTATTGGTCCACACCTGCATCATCTTCCCAGCCACTGGTTGCCACATGTCATCACCTTCCTCTGTCACCTCTGTCACTACCATGTGTCATCTCCAGAGAGTGCCACGTCACCCTTTGACTATTGACTTGTTTTTGACTTTTTTCCTATTTGGAAAAATGGTCAGAGTGAAATAAATATCGCATATGACGTCCGTTAGAGAAAGTAAATATATGGTCGGAATCAACGCGACGAGCTGGTCGCAATGGAATTGGTTTCATTCAATTCTGAGAACGTTCATTTTTTAGCCTTTTCTGGACTTGGGAAGCCTCCTGGATCTAATTCTAGATCAAGTGGAGACATTACATTCTTGGGAAGGATATAATCATCCACACTGATCATAAGCCACTGTAGTTCATGTAAACACAAGGAAAATTACATAATGACCACCATTAAAAGTAGTCCACATACTTACATCAATTCCACCTTAACATCAAGTATAAAACATGAAGCACCAACCACATCGACAATTGCCTCAGTAGACCGCTAGTCGTGTAACTCACCATGGTTCTAGACTCTTGCAGCCATGAGACCTCTAGATGGCCCCAACTCTATGAGATAGACTTAGAATTTTCCACCACCTACCAAATGTTGAGTGCAAATGCAATTGTCGATAATTTCCATCTTCAATATGGGTTGTTGTGTTGTCTGGGCCATATCTGCGTTCCATCAAGTGAGCGAGCGAAGATGATATGGGAAGCCCACTTCAGTCAGGTGGTAGGACACTTTGGCATTGAAAATATAGGGGCGATGCTACAAAAACATTTCTACTCCCCAAAACTTTGACAAGAGGTCAACAAGTATATCAAGGCTTGCACTGCCTGCGCTATTCAAAACCGACCACTAAGAAACATGGCATGTACACCCCTCTTCCTACTCCTGAAAAGCCATGGGAATCCATCTCAATGGACTACATGTTGGGCCTACCATCCACCAAGCAGGGAAATGACCATGTTTTTGTGGTTGTTGATCGCTTTTCTAAGATGGCGATTCTGGTTGCCTGGAAGAAGAGCATCATAGCAGAAGCCACTACCAAGATCTTCTTTGGACGAGTTTGGGTACATTTTGGAATACCAAAAACCATTGTCTCAGATCGGGATAGTCGATTTCTCAGCACATTCTGGTCAAGCCTCTGGTCACTGCTGGACACCAAGCTCACCAAATCCATGACCTTCCACCCCAGAAAGATGGCCAAACCGAGGTTGTAAATCGAATGATCGTGCATATCTTGCGCATGTATAATTCCAAGCACCCTCACACATGGGATGAGAGTCTTCCCTATGTCCATCATAGCTACAACCAAGCCCTATATAGCTCAACTGGCCACAACCCCTTTCAGGTGGGGTTGGGATTCCAACTATTGGGTCCCATAGATGTTACACTTCACCTTGCGGTCACCTCAGCTGACTCATCTCCTGCTCCAACTGAAGCTGAAAAAGCCACCCAGTTCATTTAGCGTATCTAGCACATCCACCAACAGGTTCAAGATATCCTATATAAGTCCAATGACAAGTACAAGCAGCGCCATGATCAACATCGGGTGCCACATAAGTTTCAGGTGGACGAGAAATTTTGGTTGCACTTGTAGAAAGAACACCTTACATGAAACCATCAGAAGCTTCTCCCACTCTGTTATGGGTCGTACACCACCAAAAAGGCTGTGGGGGATAACTATTTTGAGCTCAACATTCCTCATTTCCTTGGCTTGCACCCAATGTTCAACGTGGACCTCCTTCGGTCTTATTTCCCACCATTATTGGACACCTCAGATGTGGCATAACAACTAACACCAACAGATCTCAACCTCAAATGCGTACAACAAGAATCCAATGATCATATTGTGGACACATATATCAAGGTCACTTGACAACAAAGGATCCAACTTTATCGAGTCGTCAAAGAAGGTCATCTCTTGCACCAAGGCAAGTGGCTCACCCGGGGCCAAATTCAGCAAAAATTTCCTCATCTGAGGGGGGAACTCAACACAATGGAGAAAATTTCTTCCTAAGGAGGGAGGATTGATCCAGTTGGATATTGGTGGCCACCCACCTTTTCCAGCTTGCTCAAAACAACTTTCTGGCAATTTTAGTAATTTACTATTTTTAGCAGTTTTTTTGGTCCTAAACTTCCAGAGCCGTTTTGAGGCCTTAAAATATGTTTTAGTCATGGAATTTTCAACAAAATTTGTAGTCCTCGGACAGATATTTCCAACAAGATATTGTACGCCTAAAACATAGATCATATGCAAAAGTTACAACCCCGGGAAGTTGATGTACTGACTTTAACTTACCCAAATGGGGCCCACATGACTTTTGGCACTTCATCTCCTATGGTTAGGTTTTTGGATGTCTAGGGTTTTTTACACTTTTGTTTATTATAAAAGGGCCTTCAGAGCCTCATTGTAATAATCTTCTTGCGAATGAGCACAACCGTCACATCTCTTCTCAGAGATAAGCCGCCACCATTCCAACAAGCTTGTTTTCCGCTGCATTTTATAGTTTCAGTCTATTTCCTTATTGAATAGAAAACCAGTTTTATTGTATCTCTATTATTATGTGTTAAGCATTTGTTAATAATCTGTAGTCATTTCATTCTTCTCATAAAATCCGGATCATGCATGCACGATGTATTTCATGTATCTGTTTTGAGACATTATATTAGTGATCCTTCACATGTTATCGACATGAGTTCTTTCCAGGTGTCAGACGAGGGTGTTCTCATGGCTGAGCCAATACACATAATGGACCATCACAATCGACAACTATGGCTTCAAATAGTCTATTAGGTCAAGGTCAAGTGGGACAACTATAGTCCACACTCGGCTACCTGGGATGACGCATATGAGATGTGTCAACATTTTCCTTACTTGTTTGATATATTAGACATATAGATATATGTCAGATACATTTGTTTTCTTGCATTTATATATTGTACAAACTTTGGGATAGAGTTTAAAACAAGAGGGGGTGTATGTAACAAGCCGCTCTACTGAGTACACTTTTATTGATTTATTCTTTGAGGACACTTGCATGCAAGTGATCTAGTTATGGTACATTGTGATTTTGTTTTGATTATGGATTATACATGATGATGTTGTGTTGTGACTTATTATTATTTTATGTATTGGCAGATGTTATTGATGAGTTTACCTGAGTGTGCAGGACACATGACAAGTTATGGATGTTGATGGCATCAATGGACTTACTTGGACTTCGGATTAAGTCAGGAAGTGAATTGTATTTTGATTGAGTATTTAATTTATGCACTTGTGGCATATGATTGGTTACAAGTATGATTTATTTATATGGATTTTTGACAAGGGTTTTATCAGTGGATGCAGGCTTGACAATGTTTTCTAATTAAACTCACATAAGGAGTAGAGGGGCCATGCACATAAACCAAAAATTGAGGGAGAGGTGTGGCAGTGTCCCTGTCACAGCCTACTAGAACTCCCACCATGGTCTAAATGGTAGGTTAACAATTAACTAGTTTGAGAGGTCCAGGATGTTGTGAGGGCAGACTGCAACAATCTCTCACAAAGATTTCTAAGGAGAGCACAATAAGGCAGAGTCTGTATTCCTTAGAAGCCATTAGTCTCTCACAAGGTCAACTGAATGGAGTGTTGAATCCAAAGGGTCGGAAAACTTCCAAAACTAGCCAAAGGCGAGTGACACCCTTGGAGCACGGAGGTGCGTCTTGAAGGGCATGTTGCATAATTAAAATCTTGAGTCAATAAATCTAGGTGGCTCACAAACCATTGAAATGATTAGAACTTGTTGGATTATAATAATTAATTAAACAATGAATTTATTAATTATAAATCCCAATAAAAGTCTAAGACTAATTCTAATACTAATCCTAAGTCTAAGTTTAATTAGGGGACTAAATAAAAATGTTAAATAAATTAAAAGAATTCAGATAAATCAATTTCTATGAAAAAGTGAGAAAAATTTAAAGATTGGATAAAATGCACATGTGTGCATGAAATTAATAAAATGGATTTTTAAAATAGAAAGAAATAAAATATGAGAGAATAGGTGTAGACATAGAATATTATCTAAAGTCAAGTTACCACTAGTCTAAATAGAAGAAGACTCATAATCCAACTCTAACTAAGATCTAGTTAGGAAACACTCATTAAATGAGAATTTGGGGAACAAAGGGACTACTAAGAGAAAAAATAGGAACACATTGGGGAATGTGAGGGAAATTGGCTTTTAAAATAAAATAAAAATGATAATTACTTGTGCAACTTGGGGAGAGTGTGACAAGTGTGTGGGTGAATAATCATAATTAATTTAATCTAAAAAGTTAATTATTTGTGCACGAGGACATGTGTCAGTGAGGAAATTTCTATAAAACAATTGGTGTAGAAGGAAAATGATCTCACTTATTATGGGTAAGTTTATGTTGCCAAAATTATTGTGGACTGTGTTTTACTTGTGAGAGTTGGGATACCAAGCTTGTAGAAAGAGTGGAAGCTCTACCTTGCAAGGCAAACCTTGGAGCTATTGTTTGTTGGTTTCTTGTGTGTGGACCCTTTGTTGATTGGGGGGATAAGGGGGGAGAAGAGTGCCCCTAGCATTGGTTGGGAGATACCGATGAAGTTGGATCGTCAAGCTAAGGAGAGGACCATTGTGAATTTTTGGAGCGAATATCTGCATCAAGAGACAATCAACTTAGGTTATGGTATTTGTTGTTATAGAGTTAATGATAATTAGTTATGATAATCATGCAATTTATGGTGAACTTGGATTGGATTATTGACAAAATTTGGTTTATATATATAATATAATTATAGTGGTTGAATTCAACGGTGGTATTAATTTAGAATTTGACCAAAATTACATACTTCCTCTTGTTTTTCCTTCAAGATTATCTACTGTTGATTTCATTTCATTACCTTCATGTTTACGCTAAGTCGAAAGTAAAATTTATTTGAACTGCTGGTAGGGATTTTGGTTAATCAAATTTAAAACCATAAGTCGTAATTTCAGTCTCTTAAGAAGAGTCCGATCCTATCTCTAAGAAAAACAAAATTTACGGTGGAAGCGTAAAGTGGAAAATGTTGATCGCATAAAATTTTAATTATTACAATTTACCAAGTCTTCACTTGTATACTAGTGTGAATGATCACTCACTATTAGATTCTTGTTTTTTTACTATAGTTTTTCTAAATCTTATAAGTGATGAGAAAGACTCCCATAATATTTCTTGGTTTTAGTATGTTTAGACTAAAATTATATATATATATATATATATATATATATATATATATATATATATATATATATATATATATATATATATATATATCATGTAAACAGTCATGCCTCCATGCATTGTACTCTTAAAATAAATGATTATATGAAAATCAAATCCTTCACTTTTCAAGTCATGGTGTTCATATTTTTGTATAGCATGGCGGCCAAATATATATATATATATATATATATATATATATCATCATCATCATCATCATCATCATCATCAATTATTCTCCCTCTTAGGAGCCCTGGTGGTGGAACATGATTTCCTTTATTTACGCTACTGATAAGATTAAGTAACAAGAGATTTCATCGACTATTCTGTAGAATACTATCCCTTAACATCTCTCGAGAGTAGCTTGTTAAAATTTAAATCTGAATACCTTTCCACACTTTAACCTCTGCTCAAAATTATAATTGTAGATGTTTACTTTTACCTTTTTTGGATAGACAGTTGTTACCTGAGTTGTTATTCTTTATTTTTATTTTTAGAAGTGTGTTGAACACTACCTATTGTGTTGTTTTTTGTTATCCTTGGAGTCATTCATCTACCTTTCTTGATCTTGCAAATTTTAAAAATATATGATTGACTTGAAGTCTTTGCATTTTTCCTTAATCATCATCTTTTCATTAATTACACTCTTGTTGGTGTACCGGGTGAATCTCTAATGAGGAGTCAACTCATTCCATATAGACCCTTAGGATATCGTTACAACGTCAATTGAATTTACTCCTTCCTTCATGAATTGAAGTCCCAATATTTTTTTTTATTATAGCGTAAGAATCTTGTAATCCCTTATAGATTCTTACTTTATCTCCTATTCTTCTCTGGTAGAGAAAACACCTTGTTTCCGCAACATTGTGTTGATTGGTAAGAATCCACATTGTGAGTGTGGAGGTTTATAGAGATACGATAGGCTTGTTTCCTTGCAAAAACATTGAAATTTATGTATTGGCTTGTAATCGTTGAAATGGTTACACAAATAGTTGTATTAATGAACTAGTATGGCCCCGACCTTGCATTACGACTCGTTAAGAGACAATTAAGTGTAGTAGTAATGATATTCTCATAAGGATCACAACATATTTAATTATCAGTGACACGTCTCTTGGAGATGTCATCATTTCCTTGTGTAGAAACACTTAGCATTATAAAAAGAATAAACGTATAGTTTTTGTTTTGAATGATTATTCCTTGAGTTGGAAATGCTTAGAAAGAACTTAGATATTGAAAAATTATTTGTTTGGTGATATTTAATTTTGATGGTTAAACGAATTCCTAAAGATTCTCTGTTATTTGAGCATTTAATTGTGTTATGATTACACAAGGTTTACCTTTACTTCAATACATCGAAAAAAAATCGTAGTTAAATAACACTATTTTTTAATATTTAGCAAAGAAAATACACATTTTATAGCCATATATAATACAAAACCTATACATTTTGGTACATATTCCTTAAAATAACATGTCAAATAAAACATTTTTATCGACATAATTGAACAAAAAAGTCAAAATTTTATAAAACATTATCATTTTCTTTCATATTTTTATACATTTGAATTAAAACAAATGACAACATTTAATAAAATTTTCCAATGTATAGTGATTCACATACAAAAAAAAAAAAAAAATCATCACAAAACAAGAATAGATGCATCTTTATTCTTATATTAAAATATGAAAGTCAAAACATTACAGTTATATCTCATCAAAAATTTGCAAAATCGAGCATCGTTTTCAAAGGCATCTTTAAACTAATCAACAATATCATATATCCCAAATTCATCATGCTCAATAGACACATTACCATCGTCTTCGACGTCATTTTGTTCTTCCATTGGTTCTTTGATATCCACAAGTTTTCCAAAGTGATCCTTTCCAATCATTCCTTCTAATGGTACTTGAGGTTCCTTTGACAATTTTCCCACCTTTGATTCACTAAAATCTCCTTTCCTCAAGCCAAGTTCTTGCATTTCATCTAGAAGAGCTGGAATAGCATTAATTCTTTGTTGAATAAAACTTCACTGCATTGAGTCACTCTCAATGGCTATGGAATTCCTTCCTTTTTGTAGGAAACACGCTAATGTTGTACCTAATCACCAAATGCAAAATAAATAATGAAGTTAGATACTCTAAAAAGACATAAATTAAAAATAATATAAGATTGAAGTATGATTTCATAAACATTAGATCATAATTCTTACCTGAACCCAAGAACAAATCCAAAACCCAATCTCCTTCATTTGAAAATGTATCTATAATATAATTAATTAATTCTTGTGGTTTTTAATAAATCTTAATCATCTCTCCTTTCCAATATTCTTCGTCATATGTTATCTTTCTAACCACAACACTGAATACCAATATACTACTAGGAGTCTCTCCATCCTTTGCCTTGACAAGAATAGAATGATAAGAATCATCTTTTGTCCAGGTTGCAAGATGTATACTCTCGAAATCACGTTTAAATGATTCTCTATTGGATCTACGAATATTAGGCTTGTGCATGTAACATAAATAAATGCAAATTCAATTAACTTGTGAATTAATAAAATAAAAAAAAATCTTAATTGCTAAACATATATTTTAAATATCTTACCAAATAAATTGCATCCTTGTCTTTTCTTTCCCCTTGAAGCTTGATTGCACTAATCCTTGTTGTGTGTCTGAATGAAATACTATAAATATCCAAAATGGTGATGTTGTAACTTATGTAAATCCCATAACCACTTTATTGAACTCTTGGTAAGTATAAGGCTCAGTATCATATCCAATGTTTTGAATATTTTAATCATGAGGGATATCCGCAATAACTAGGGAGTATTATTTTTTAGGAACAATATTTGCAAGTTGTTCACAATCACCTAATATCACTTTATATTGAACAGTGTCGAACCCATTCTAAATGTAGTGATCAAGGGTGTCATCAAGTTGAACATTTTGAACAAGTCTCCTTCTTTCTCTTTCAAACTTGGATTTTTGAATAAAACTTTTGAAAGTTTCAGGTACTCCATTTGCATTCTTCTTTGGAATATTTGATGAAACAAACAAACATATAGTTATATATCTATAACTATTAAAATAGAAATAAATTAACTTACAAACGAATAATATGAATGTAATAAATCAACATACCTTCTTGAATGCAACAAAAAATTGTTTCAATATTGTTGAAGAGCTTGAATCTGGATACTTGAGTTTAACATCATCCCAACTTTCTTCATTCGACATCTTGACCATTTCCTCGTGTATTTTCATATACACCTTGTGACTAAATAAAACAAAAATAACGTCAAACTGAAATGTTAAACTGAAAAAAAAATAATTTTATTGTCCTAACATAAATAAAAATAACTCAACAAACTTACTTTTTAAATTCATCACACATTTCTTCCATTGACAATTCTTCCAACCTAACATGTGATAATGTAGTTATGATAAGTTTATCATCCTTCACTCCATGTATTGATCTCCAAGGTGTTATATTCATATCATCTGGAAGATTTTTTATGTCAGGACCTGTCTTACGTGTGCCACGTATCAATGGTTTAGCCTTCATAACTCTCATTTTTTATACTAATATTTTCCCATAGGGTGAAGATCTCATACCAATTGAAAACAACTATCCACAATTGTTGATTAAGGTTGGTTGTCATTGATGTCAACCCTTGAAGAAAGCCCCGTAGCACAAAGGTTGGGTAATGGACCCAATATTGTTTGATATAAAAATGATTCATTATTGTCTTGTCATAGTTGATAATAAGTAGAAATGGATGAACTCCAAATTGGTCCCCTTATGGTGAAAGCCCTCATAGGAAGATGCTTTGCGGATTGAGTTATCCTAAAAGTATGGTTAGAGAACCCATGCTTATTTGTGGAATAATGATATGAAAACTAATGAATTTTTCAATGAAACTATCCTATATGGATAGTGCTTCTCATGTCATTTCTGGTGGTATGTGGAATGCCACATAACTCCTCACGGTTAGAGAGTTATGGCCATGAGAAGTTGGAGAACCCAGGTTTGGGTAATGGACCCAAGTTTGTTTGATGGATAATGGTATGATTTTTGATATATTTTCAGGTAATACTATTCTATATGGATAGTACATGCCATTCCACTTCTGGTGGTATATGGAACATCACATAACTCATCACAGTTTGATATTTATGGCCTTACGAAGTTGGAGGACCTTCATATGTCATCTAGAAGCCCCAAAAGGTCAAAGTAGTCAAAGTGGTTTAAGAGATTTTAAAAGGTAAATAATAAAGTGAAGTGATGAGTGTACTATAATTCAAATTGAATACAAAATAAATTGATTCAATAATAAGTTTAATGGAGAAATTAGAAGTGGGTTAACCCTAAAATAAGGAAAGTGGGCAAAGTGACCTAGAAGATGTTTTTAAGGAAGCTATTTGGAGAGTATAAATAAGAGGCAAGGGTCTCTCATTTAAGAAACACTTGAGAATATTGAATACCCATAGGTGTCTGAGGTAACCAAAGGATATCTAAGTCTAATTTATGAGTAAAGTGAAGAAAAGAAGGCTGGAATTCAAGGAAGGGTAAATTCTTTTGATGATTCTTTCTAAGGTATGTTTTTTTTCAGGTCATCTCCCCATTTTCGCAATAATTTTTTTTATAGAATGATTCAGATCATGAAATTGCTATGCCATTGAGGAAACATATCCAAGTATCTGTGGTAAAAAAATTAACTTGTGGTTTGTTGTATGTTTGGAGTTACACTCCATGGAAAATAGGGTTTGTGGTTAGTCCTAAAACTAGTCAAAAACAAGTGTTTCGAGTAAAAACGTCATAACTTCTTCATAACAGATCCAAATTCAGTAATAGATTTTTTTTTGGTTATATTACAGTTTGTAGTATGTTGTGTAGCATTTTCAGATCAATTCAACAAATATTCCGTGTGGGGCACGCTCTACAAGGTCTCTCTCTAGAATAATCCAGAATTCAACAAGGTGTGCCATTTTTTCCATAAATCCTTTTATGAGAGGTTCCAAGTACTGACACTTGGAGGAGTTGCATAAAACACACTAAATAACATTATGTAACATTTTCATATATTTATTCATTACAGGTACAAAGTTATGATTATTTCAAGTTAGGGTTATTGACTAATCCAAAACTAGTCTTGTGAGGCTAAAGAAACGTTTGATGAAAATGTTAATCTCTTGTTGTTAAAGTTAAGGAAGGTTTGCAGGTATGTGATCATATACACTAGGTCTATTACAGAGTTACAAATCATATTTGGATGATGAAATTGATGAGGGCTTTTGGTTGAGGTACAACTTGGGTACATGGTTGAGACAAGTAGCTGATGAGTTGGCACATACATGAGGTGTATATTTGATGATGTTGGCACATATTGATGAGTCATAATTTATGAGTACTTGACACATGATTTTTACATACTTGGTACATGGTTGGTTTCACTTGTTTATGGTATAGGTTGATTACAGATTTTTTGGTACAGGTCAGTGCATGGGTGATGCACTTGTTTATGGTACAGGTTGAGGTACAATTTGATGCATGGTTCAAGTTTATTGGTACATGTTTATAGTGGTATATATCAAAGTGATAGTGTGATAGTGGTTCCATCATTCTACTTCTAATTCAGGGCGGTTGGACGGGGCAAAGACAGGTGGTTGTAGCCACCTTTTGGTTGTATTCGGAGAACATAGGGGGTTGTAGCCTCCTTCTAGTTGTATCTAGAGAATTAGGGAGTTGGAGCTTCCCTCAGCTTGTACCCTGATAAACTAGGGGGTTGGAGCCTCCTTCCAGTTGCAGCTGGAAAACAAAGGAAGTTGGTGCTTCCAATGAATGTAATTCTTCAAGACATATAAGATAAAGAATTATGTGGTTTTCTCTCGATTTGGGTTTCCACGTAAAACACTGGTGTACTGTGTATGTGTTTGATTGTTCATTTCTTATTTCTCATTATTATATAATAATTCTACATTGATATAACACTTGGATTATTTAGAGAAAAATGATTATAATTACACTATTACCGATTCACCCCCCCTCTTAGTAATCCAACAATTGGTATCAGAGTAGGTTCCTTTAGAAATCAGTTTAACCACTGAAAGATAGATCATGGAGAGTACCAACTCATATAAAAATGGACAAAAGTATGTTTTTTGGAGCATAAGGATGAAGACATATATACAAGCACAAGGGTTTGAAATTTGGCAATCAATTGTAGATGGATACATAGCACCAGTAGTTCCACCAACAAACGACAAAGCAATGAAACTTGGTCAGAATAATTCTAAATCTACAAATGCACTTTTGAACGGTATCAGTGAAACAATATTCACCAAAGTTGCACATTGTAAATCCGCCAAAGAGATTTGGGACAAGCTTCGAAATATTTATGAAGGAGATACAAAAGTCAAAGAAGAAAAACTTCAAACTTACAGAGGTCAGTTTGAACAACTAAAAATGAAGGAATATGAGAATATTGCAGCCTACTTCTTAAGAGTTGACGAAACAGTGAATGCAATCATAGGATTGGGAGAAGAAATTGAAGAATCTGTATTTTTTCAAAAGGTACTAAGATCTTCCTATGAGATTCAACCCTAAGATATTAACACTAAAAGAAATATTGGATATGAACTCAATAAGCATGGAAGAACTGCATGGAATCTTCACAGCATATGAAATGAGAACTGAACAGGAAAATCCAGATGTAAAAGAAGCATCCTTCAAAGCATCCAAAAGATAAAAGAAAAAGAAAAAGGAACAAGAATAATATAGCAACAATAGTGACGTCTTGTAAGATGATGAAGAAGTGGCCAACTTCGTCAAAAGACTGGACAAGGGAACCAATGGTAGGTATAGAGGTAAGCTTCCTTTAATTTGTTTTAATTGTGATGGTATTGGTCATGCTAACAAATGTCCTCATAAGAAAAAGAGAAACGATGAAGATTACTCAAAAGACAAACACACATATAAAGGCAAAAGAACTACAAAGAAATATTTCAAGAAAAGCTTATGCATCAAAGAAGACATCTCATCATCAGATGAAGATGAAATCAGTGACAATGAGATAGGAAGAGTTCTATTCATGGCAGTAAAATATTTTGACAAAGAATACTCCGAAGAAGAATATGAAGAAGCCGAAGAAGGATATGAAAAAGTTGAATATGAAAGTGAAGAAGCAAACATTGACTATCGAGAAGAATTAATGTGTGCCATAGAAGTTATCAGAAGAGAAAAGAAGAAAAACAAGAAACTACAAGCATAACTAGACAAGAAAAAGGACACTCGAGAACTAGAACAAATAATCACAATATTGAAGGTTCAAATAGAAGAAGATAAAAGAATTGAAGAAGCACTCAAAGAACAACTAGAAGAAAAGGACAAGATCATTGGAAACGTGGAAGCAGAGATTGTCACACTAAGAAAGGATATTCAAAAGAAAAATATGCAGAATAGCTCAAAATTTATGGATGACATTATCAACAGTCAAAAGTCTCATCTTGACAAGTCTAGACTTGGATACAATTAGAAAGAAAAGGGATCAAGCTCCAAAACAACAGAGCAAGAAACAAATCCAAAAAGCTATGCAGAAACAATCAAAGGGGATAGGAAGATGTACAAGGAAGATTACAGGGACACTCCTCCACCGAGAAGATTCAGGTTTCAGAATCAACAACAGACAGATAGGCCTCAAGAAGAAGAAGGATTCATAAGATCACCTTCTTTCAGAAGATATTCAACTCCCAGGTATCAAACTATATTTTTTGGTTTATGTTATGCATGTAATAATTTTGGACATAAAGTTGTGAATTGTAGAGCTAACAACGGGAACAATAACAACTTTGAGAGTCATACACAAAGGGGTTACTCAAGAAGACCTAGTGAAACACAAAGAATAAGTTACAACAGGTTTGAATCTTTGAGCACTGAAGTGGAATGTTACAAATGTAACAATTTTGTACATGTGGCCAAAAATTGCAGAACGAAAGTCCCTCCTAAAGAACCTCAACAGAGTAACAACAGTCACAGACAAGAACCTCAGAAAATGACATGGATAAGAAAGAAATATCAGTATAGCAATGAAGAATGCACAGTCGCTCTACAAGCTAAGCATAAGAAACACAGTTGGTATGTTGATAGTGGGTGTTCAAAACACATGACAGGTGATGGAGACAAATTTCTTACATTGCGAAAGGAAAGAAATGGATTAGTCTCCTTCGAAAATGATAATTAAGCCAAAATCATTGGAGAAGGCACGGTCCAAATTGAGAACAAGAATAAAAAGGCACAAAATGTTCTATCGATAGAAGATATGAAACATACTCTTCTAAGTGTGAGTCAAATGTGTGACCAAGGTCATAAAGTTACTTTCGATTCACAAAAGTGTGAGATAAGAAGAGAAGGTTCAGGGAAATTGATCGATACAGCTGAAAGAACTTCAAACAACATATATGTGTTAAGTGAAATTGGAAATGCAAAGTGTTGTCTAGGAAAGGAAGATGAAAGTTGTCTATGGCATAGAATAATGGGTCACATGCATTTTGATAACCTTGTCAAAGTCAGCAAAAGAGAAGAAGTCAAAGAAATTCCCCAGATCACGAAACCAACCAACACTTTATGCAATCATTGTCAACAAGGAAAGAAAACAAAGACCAGGTTCAAATCAAAAGAATATTAAACAACAAGACCACTAGAATTTTTGCATACTGATCTAGTTGGACCAACTACAACAAAGGGCTTAAAAGGTGAGGGATACTTTATGTTATTAGTTGATGATTATACAAGAATGACTGCAGTTTGCTTTCTCAAGAACAAGTCAGAAGATTTTGAAAACTTCAAGATCTACAAGGAAATGGTTGAAAATGAGATGGATTCAAGAATCAAATGCTTGAGATCTGATAATGGAGGAGAGTTCACTTCAAAGGAATTTATGGACTACTACAACAGTCATGGAATAAAAAAGGCAATTCTTTGTTGTTAGGACACCTCAACAAAATGGAGTTGTCGAAAGAAAGAACAAGACAATACAGGAAATGGCTCGAACAATTCTAATGGATTCCAAATTGACAGATATATTTTGGACACAGGCAGTGCATACAAAAGTTCACATTCAAAACAAAGTAATGCTTAAAAACAACATTGATAAAACTCCCTACGAGCTATGGAAAGGAAGACCAACAAATGTGAATCACTTTAGAGTTTTTGGAAGCAAATGCTACATCAAAAGAGAAGATGGCAGAATGGGAAAGTTTGACTCTCGTGTGGACAAAGGAGTACTTGTTGGTTACTCAAGTACAAATAAAGAATACAAATGTTACAATCTAAGATTGAACAAATTTGTGAAAAGCATCAACATAACAATTGATGAAACAGGCAGACCAAAATCAAAGGAAGAATAAAACAAATCAATGGAACAAATTTTCGAAGAAGAAGATGAAGTAGAAGAGGAACATGAAGATAATCCGACAGAAACAGAAGAGAAAGTTCAGAAAGTATCTCCAAAGTCACCTAGCAAACGAGTACAAAAGAATCATCCTTCATATTAGATTATTGGAAACAAAGATGCAGGAGTTGAGACTAGAAGAAAACTCCATTCACCAGAACAAACTCACCTAGCACTCTTATCTGCAATTGAACCAAACTGTTTTGAATAAGCCAACAAGGATGAATTTTGGAATAAGTCCATGAATGAATAATTGGATCAAATAGAGAAAAATGACACTTGGGAACTGGTTCCAAGACCAAAGAATAAGAATGTGATCAACACAAAATGGGTTTTTAGGAATGAATTAAATGAAGATGGACAAGTTACAAGGAACAAAGTTATATTGGTATGTAAAGGATATGTACAGATTGAAGGAATCAACTTTGAAGAGACATTTTCTCCAATTGCCAGAATGGAAGCAATCTGGTTTCTTTTAGCCTATGCATGATCCAAAAATGTTAAAGTATATCAGATGGACATAAAATCAACTTTTTTGAATGGGGAACTTGAAGAAGAAGTCTACATTGAACAACCAAAAGGATTTCAGTTGCCAGAGAACACGGATTATGTGTGTAAATTAAAGAAGGCCTTGTTTGGTCTAAAACGGGCTCCTAGAGCATGGTACTCCAGACTGGATAAGTATCTGCAACATGCAGGGTTCAGAAAAGGAAGTGCAGACAACAACCTCTACATGAAGGTAAGTGAAGGTAATATTTTATTAATTGAAGTTTATGTTGATGATATTATTTTTGGTAGTGATGATGACATGTTAAGCCAGAAATTTGCAAAAGATATGTAGAATGAATTTGAAATGTTGTTACTTGGAGAACTATCCTTCTTTTTGGGACTTCAGATACATTAAAGAAACCAAGGAATGTTTATTTCTCAAACCAATTATATCAGAGAAATGCTAAAGAGGTTTGGAGTGGAAGATTGCCAACCAGTTATCACTCCCATGCAAACCAGTTGCAAGTTGAGAAAAGATGATGATTCAAAGTCTACAGATCAGAGGCAATACAAGTCAATGATTGGCATCCTACTATATGTGATAGCATCTAGACCAAATTTAATGCTGGTAGTTGGACAGGTGGCATAATTTCAAACAACACCAAAGGAGTCACATGTGTTAGCAGTGAAGAGGATTTTCAGATATCTCAAAGGAACAGAAGAGTTTGGATTATGGTATCCAAAAGGAAAGGATCTATCACTTATTTCCTACACAGATGCAGATTGGGAAGGTTGTATTGATGACCGACAAAGCACCAATGGAGTAGTGTTCTACTTATGTGAGTGTTTAGTATCATGGCTAAGAAAGAAACAATCATCAGTATCTTTATCTACAGCCGAGGCAGAGTATATTGCAGTAGCATCATGTTGTACATAGGTTCTTTGGATGAAACAAACTCTGACAGATATACAAGTTGAGTATGATGAGCCCATTCCAATCTATTATGAAAATACAAGCGCCATCAATATCTCCAAGAACTCAGTGATGCACTCCAAGACGAATCACATTACAATAAAGTATCACTTTCTACGGGAGCAGGTTGCAGAAAAGAACATCAGAGTTGAGTATGTGGGAACAAAATAACAAGTGGCAGACAACTTCACAAAACCACTTCCATGGGAATGCTTTGAATATCTTTGCCAGAGACTTGGAGTTATTTCTACTCCAAAATGAATGCTTTTTGAATGCTTATATTATATGTCTTAGATTTACACGAGGAAGCACCATAAGAGGATAGTTCAGTCAAGGGGAGAAACCCCAAATGGAAAGATACCTTTTCCATTGATGACAAAGGGGGAGATATTTATCAGATGCAGGGGACAAAGGTAGAGGACAGAGGCATGGTTCTAGGGGGAGCATGAGTGATATGATTTCAGTATTGCATCAGAGTGTTTCCATCAATGCTAAAGGGGGAGATTGTTGATTAAGGTTGGTTGTCATTGATGTCAACCCTTGAATAAAGCCCCACAGCACAAAGGTTGGGTAATGGACCCAATATTGTTTGATGTAAAGATGAATCATTATTGTATTTTCATGGTTGATAATAAGTAGAAATGGATGAACTCCAAAGTGGTCCCCTTATGGTGAAATCCCTCATGGGAAGACGCTTTGTGGATTCAGTTATCCTAGAAGTATGGTTAGAGAACCCATGCTTATTTTTGGAATAATGATATGAACTTCAATGAATTTGTCAGTGAAACTATCCTATATGGATAGTTCTTGTAATTTCATTTTCATTGGTATGTGGAATGTCACATAACTCGTCACGGTTAGAGAGTTATGGCCTTACAAAGTTGGAGGACCCTCATATGTCATCTAGAAGCCCCAAAAGGTCAAAGTAGTCAAAGTGGTTTAAGAGATTTTAAAAGGTAAATAATAAAGTGAAGTGATGAGTGTACTATAATTCAAAG
>ML777502.1:1174604-1186409 GCA_009831015.1 Picea engelmannii
GAAATTAGAAGTGGGTTAACCCTAAAATAAGGAAAGTGGGCAAAGTGACCTAGAAGATGTTTTTAAGGAAGCTACTTGGAGAGTATAAATAAGAGGCAAGGCTCTCTCATTTAAGAAAAAATTGAGCATATTGAATACCTATATGTGTCTGAGGTAACCAAAAGATATCTAAGATGAATTTTTGAGGAAAGTGAAGAAAAGAAGGCCAAAATTCAAGGAAGGATAAATTCTTTTGATGATGCTTTCTAAGGTATGTGTTTTCCGCGTCATCTCACCATTTTTGCAATAATTTTTTTTCTAAAATGATTTAGACCATGAAATTTCTATTCCATTGAGGAAACATATCCAAGTATCTGTGGTAGAACATTTATCTTGTGGGTCATTGTATTTTTGGAGTTACACTCCGTGGAAAATAGGGTTTATGGTTAGTCCTGAAACTAGTCAAAATAAGTGTTTCGGGTAAAAACGTCATAAATTATTCATAACATATCCAAATTCAATAAGACCAAATGTGTTGGCTAGATTATAGTTTGTATTATTCTTTGTAACATTTTCAGATCAATTCAACAAATATTCCATGTGGGGCATTCTCTACAAGGTCGCTCTCTAGAATAAGCCAGAATTCATCAAGGTGTGCCATTTTTTCCATAACTCCTTTTGTGAGAGGTTCCAAATAGTGACACCTGGAGGAATTGCATAAAACACATTGAAGAACATTGATTATCAAGTTTATATCTTTATTCATTACAAGTACAAAGTTATGATTATTTCAAGTTAGGGTTGTTGACTAATCCAAAACTAGTCTTGTTGATTAAGAAACGTTTAATGAAAATGCTAGTCTCTTGTTGTTAAAGTTAAGGAAGGTTTGTAGGTATGTGATCATATACACCAGGTCTATTACGGAGTTACAAATCATATTTTTATGATGAAATTGATGAGGGCTTTTGGTTGAGGTACAATTTGGGTACATGGTTGAGACAAGTAGTTGATGAGTTGGCACATACATGAGGTGTATAGTTGATGATGTTGGTACATATTGATGAGTCATAGTTGATGAGTACTTGACACATGATTGGTACATACTTGGTAAATGGTTGGTTTCACTTGTTTATGGTACAAGTTGATTACAGATTGTTATGTACAGGTTGGTGCATGGGTGATGCACTTGTTTATGGTACAGTTTGAGGTATAGGTTGATGCATGGTTCAGGTTTATTTGTACATGTTTACAGTGGTATATCTCACAGTGATAGTGTGACAATGGTTCCATCATTCTACTTCTATTTCAGGGTCGTTGGATAGGGCAAGGACAAGTGGTTGTAGCCACCTTCCGGTTGTATTCAGAGAACATAAGGGGTTGTAGCCTCCTTCTGGTTGTAGCTAGAGAATTGGGGAGTTGGAGCTTCCCTCAGCTTGTAGCCTGAGAAACTAAGGGGTTGGAGCCTCCTTCTAGTTGCAGCTGGAAAAAAAAAGGAATTTGGTGCTTCCAATGAATGTAATTCTTCAAGACATATAAGATAAAACATTATGTGGTTTTCTCCCGATTTCGGTTTCCACATAAAACACTAGAGTACTGTGTATGTGTCTGATTGTTCATTTCTTATTTCTCATTATTGGATAACAATTCTACATTGATATAACACTTGGATTATTTGGAGAAAAAGGATTATAATTACGCTATTACTGATTCACCCCCCCTCTCAGTAATCTAACAACAACTCTAAATATATCACTTCCTTTGCGAATTTTTTTCTTTTTTATTTTCATCATCAAGTGAGAATCTTATTTCCATACAACATTGCTTCTGAAACTTAACATCAACATTTGATCTCTCCCCATGACATATTTCAGAAAATTCATTATGGATAAATCTCACCCTTTGAATGAAAGTCATAGACATTATGTACCCATTGTCTATGTTATTATCCCATGCCAGTAACTTTTCTTCTAAATCTGTTAAACTGGCATAAATTATGCATTTGACTATCTCAAAAAGATGATTATTGGGATATTATTGCATCAATTATCTTCTAGCCTCTGTAGAATGATTTCCTCCAAGCACATAATATTTGTATTCAAAACATTTTGATCTATCAAATTCTTCCCTCGTGGGAACTTCCATTGGGTCAACAAGAACTAGGTAGTCAACCACATGTGCATATGGATTGTACCTAATCAATGCTTTCAAATTGTGAATATGCAAGTGATGCAATTTTCTAATTTGATATTTTTCTTTCCCTTCCATGGGTTTATAAAATTGTTTCACATTCAACTAAAATGTGTGTCCATAATCAACTAATTTTGTCATCCTCATTCTATTTCGAATGGCATTTTGTGTTGTTTTCATAATATCATCCTCTAGATCAACACCTGATGTTATTATTTCTCTGCTACCTTTAGAACTTTCGCTATAATACTCTAAGCTAATGATGGCTTCTTGAACATTATCAACATTTGTTTTCTTCCTCTTATGATTTAAATGTGTTTCATCTAAATCAATGATTTCTTCATAATCAATAGGAATAGACTCATCATCAGCCATCGTTCTTTTGTGTTTATCTTGTTTATTCTTTTTGCGAGAAGGAGTGATAACCTCATTGGGACCAATATCAACCAAATATCTATTTGGAGTTTCCTCATTTTCAAATGTAACCCTTTTAGGATTTATAAATGAGGATTTTTCTTTCTTCTTTCATGTTCTTCTATGTTTACTCTTGCATGTTCAACCTCCATTACTTAATGTTTCTTTTTCCTTCCTTATTGTGTATTTTCAATATAAAAAGAGTTGATGACATCCATGATATTATTCTCTCTAGAGTAAATCCCCACTAACATATGTGAAATTCATTCAACAAAATCATGTAAAAATTAAATATAACATTTTCATATTAAATAAAATTAAAACATTACCATGATACTAAAAATAATAAACAACACAAAAATAGAAATAAAAAACTTACATTACTTTTCTCATTGTCATCAATGATGGATGCACATAATTTTGAAAAACATTCATTCTTGTTATAATTGCTCAATTTGAAACAATATTTAAACTTGATATAAGTTCTTCCATGTTTGACTAGTGCGTAAACAATAGTTGTGGCTGACATCAAACATATATCTTGTAACAAGCCAAGTGTCTCACAATTTCCTTGCACATGTTCTAATTCGGCACAATAAAAATATACATGATCTCCATTATTTCCTTGCTTGTCTTTAACAAACCAAGAATATTCTAATTTGTTTTCACCTTCCACAGATTTCCACTCTCTAACATTCTTCATTGCCCTTGATAGATAGCTTAGGTGTTATGCTATCATTTTGTTGCCTAGCATTCATGAAGGTTCTGATTGCATTTTTGGATGCCATTATTGTAGCTCGTGGTCCAGATATATTCATTGATAATCTCTTTCCTTCCATTTTCCTATATTTAAAATAAATAAATAAATAAATAAAATTAGGCATTTTACATTATAATAAACCAAAAAAAACATTGAATATAAGAACAAATTTAAAAAAAAAAAAAATTAAACAAAATTGACCCATTGTTACAAGGAAAATCACTCTATGGCATGGGGTAAACCACAAAAAATGGAAATGAATACATAAATCAACTCTAATCTCAAGTATGCTATATAAACAAACATGCTAACAAGATAGGATAAAGAGCCTACCTCGTCCAAATGTTCGATGAAGTCCATCATTGAGCACTTGACTCAAATATATACACCTACAACTTGTCCTCAACAACCAAGATACACAAGCATATAGTGATAATATATAAAGTTATCATACATAATAGCATAATCCATCAATATTCATAACAAATATTCTCATGTAATAACAATTCAAATATTTGTGAGGCATTAATTGGACGAGAAAAGAGTATTTCTATTAAAATGTAATCAACAAAAGTGTATGATTGAAAAACTTTTGTGTCGACACGTTCGGAACCGAGAAACTAATTCCCTTCTAGCTTGGCCTCCACCACTTCAATCCTCCACCAAAGGCAAGCTCATATAAGAGATACAATGAGGTTCTCCATCAAATAGGGAAGAGCTTCGGGGTTGAACAATGTGTTCAGATTTAAAAGGAAAAAGGGATGGAGACTCAATATGAAGTGAATAATTTCTCCAGAGTAATTTTTCTCTCAAAGTTGAATTCTTCTCCTCCTCTCCACAGCTTGGATATAGCCCATTTATAGCCTTCAAATGGAACTGAAGGTTCGAGTTGGAACATTTCTAGTATATGGAAGGTCAAGGATCATGGATCGTGTGACGTGACATGGAAACCTGACACAATTTTTTTAATTTTGGGAACAAAATCTGATGTACACAATCTATAATGGTGAAAACTGCATATACACATGTTCTATAGTTGTTAGGGTGTGTATATGTGGAAAATAATGTTTTTGAGCTTTGGGAATTGCAGAAAGGGGACTTCAAGTCTGCATAGGGAAATGGAAAAGGCCTTATGAGCAAGTTGCATGGGGTGAGGAAAATCTTTCTATAACATATGCTCCCTAATGTGTGAGGTCAGAGGAGTATCTGTGATGGCCGAAATATATTATAATTCCCAGAAGTAGAGTAATGGAGACCCAGTTGATCGAACTAGTTGCTCATAAGAATATTACAATCCATAATGACTTTGTGCACATGGATGCAATTTGAATTACACTGCAGATCCATGTGGAAATATACCAAACAACTGTTCATGGCCATGAATAGGAGATACAAGGGTAGATACATGCCATAGGTTGTCATAGTCACAAACAAGGCCCAGTAAAAACTAGTCTCAAAATCAATCCATAAATATCTGTATACAATGAAGTACAATATGATCTCCCACCATCACTGAAGTCATATAGGTATTGGTCCAATGAATGATAGAAACAACTCAGGAAAGTTGTGAATATGAGTTAATGTCTTCAAGTATTCTACACTATCCACCAAAGGTGCAAGTCTACATCATGTGAATAAAGGAGTTGAAGTCGAACACAATGAGACTTCATTTGATTACCAATCATTAAGGTATATCATTAACAAACACAAGACATCCTACCAATGATGAAAGTAGGTATCAAGGCACCGAGTACATTCTTACAAGTGTGAATAAAAGAGTTGATGTCGAACACTTGAATAATCCATTGAACAGGAAACATTGATGTATTCCCAACTGTCGATGGTGAGAGAACCTACCACTGATGACTGCAAGCCTCTAGGTACTCATAGGACTCTAGGTATTATTTCCAAAATAGATGGGTTGAAGTCGATGGAAGGAGACCCATTGAGAGGAGAGAATTAAGGCATATATCATCAGTTAGAATGAGGTACAAAGTAATATCTTAATAATTTGGAGGAAATCGAATGAATAACATGTTCATGAACCAACGACCATGTGCATCTTTCACATGCACCAGATGCAAGCAGTGCATGAAAAAGACCCTCTGAATAGTATCCAATAAGTAAAAATAACGATGAAGGCGAGGAAACCACCAATAAGGCTAATGGAATCCAAGACACTACACGAATCCCAATGTGTGAATAGATTTATTTTTTTCGAACACAAGGGAAACCTCCCAGTCAACGACCAATGAGGAGATGTTGACTACCAGGTTCAAGGTTACCTACCCATAAGGAAAGTAGGACCAAGGTGCGTGGTAGGACAACAAATTCATGTAACTATGAGACATATTGAGGGTATGGCCAACATGCAAAGTCAAGAGTTTTGATAAATGGTTGACACAGGCTTATAGACATCCTTTGAACAAGATCATGAGACATATGGAAGACTCTGGTAGCATAATCCCAATGATGAAACTTTTTGATGTAGGAGGCACCAATCAAAACTCTCCATAGGTACTAGAAGATTAACCAATCGGAGGAGTAAACTCTAAGTAACAAGCTCATCTTCCTAAGGTCATGCTAAACCAAAAATTTGGATGACAAGTGGACTCAAAAGTTTTTGCTCTATTCAAAGGCAACACGACTGCTGCCAACATGAGATAATATTCTTTTTTAGCCCGTCTTTTTTTTTTTTTCATAGACAAATGAATGTTATGATATAGAAGAGGAAATGAGTGTCGCAAGTAAGTAACTAGTTCCAGTAGTGGAACATGCCTATGCTCAATTCAAAGAGGTGCATGCAGGATATGGACACTCGAGGGAATGTTTCCTCACACGGTACAAGGTGTCAAGTTGCAAAGGATATAAACAAATCTCTGCTTGGATGATGATGCAAACTGCTCAAGATAATAGGATTATAATGAAAAAGCGCGAACCAACAATAGTCTCAATACTACAAGCGAGAGGATGACATGCAATTACAATTAACTCCAAAGAATGTCCCTTTTTTATAAATTTAGTCTATTTGGTATGAAAAAGGGTTAAACCTACACTAAATAGATGTCCTTTCAAATCCAATTTATGAGTGTGAAAGAGACAAATTAACTTGACAATATTTTCTCTTTTTGAGGGAGTCAAAAAAGAGCTTAAAATAGACTCAAGGGAGTTGTTCTAAGCAGCCTATCATGGGGGAGGCTAGGGCTCTCATGCAGGACTTGTTTATAAATTCAGCAACTCATAGATAGCTGACATAATATTGGGAAAACCCAAAGATTTCCAGGTCGAGGAGGATAAAATACTTGCATAGGTTACCTTATCTACAATATATCGAAGAATGCCCCTTATTTGGAAGGGTGTAGAGGAAGGAATTCGAGTCTCTACAAGATCATTCCAATCAAAGAAAACCACTCTAGGACTTGGAGGGAGCATACTTGAAGAGAGTGGAATGATCCCTTATTCAAAAGGTACAAGACTAGAAATGCTAAGGATGTGGTCAAAATATGCATCACCCCCCAAAAGAAGAGTGGGATTGATCGAAGATTTCATCGACAATTTCACTTCCTTAAACTTGTCACTCTCCAAGAGAAGAGTGGGATCGATTGATTATTCTATTGACATGACCACTTCTTCAACTGTTGGTTGAATAGGATGTGAGACAACAAGGTCAAGAGATGCATCACCCCCAAAAATAGGAGTGGTGTTAGATGAAGATTGCATTGACACGACCGATGTATCGACCAAATAACGATTACAATGTTTGGAAACCAAATACGACTCATAACCTGAAGGGCCCCTAGAAAAGGACCACGCTTCTTGTACCACGGTAGTAGCAGGGCACAAACGAGTAAGGTGATATCCTTTTCAAAGTCTACAAAGGAACTTGGGCTTACATCTTATACGTTTAGGCTTCTCAATCCTCTGAATGCCCCCAACATGACTTGCAGTGGCTGGTGACATGCTCCCATCATGACTTGCAGAGGCTAGTATCAAATCTCCAACATGACTTGCAGAGGTTGGTGATGAATTCCCAACATGACTAGTATAGGTTGGTGACAAACCTTCAACATGAATAATAGAGGTTGGTGATGAATCCCCAACATGACTAGTAGAGGTTGTTGATGGAGGTGCAGTGTGACTAGATTTGTACCCCTAACATGACTTGCAGCGGCTGGTTGCTGGTCTTCAACATGACTTGCAGAGGTTTTCAACCAATCTCCAACATGACTAGCATAGGTTGGTGATATAATGCAAGTATGAGTTGCAGTGACTAGACTGGTGGCGGTTGGTTGCATAATTTGAGACCAAGGTTCCAAGAAAGACCGGTTTTGAGAAATGGTAGGCCAGGAAGGGTTCTGGTATGCACCATGGCCCTGTCGAAAAGGAAAGTATCCTCCTCCAAACTGATTCATAAAGGGTTGTAAGGGCATCATCACCGAGGAAGTCGCTTGCAAAGAGAAAGAGATTTGATAAGGGTTACTCAGGTGAGGATATATGTTTCCCTCAGATGAAGTAACTTCGTGAAGGGGGTTTCCCATACTATAAAAATGATTCCCCTTAGATGAAACACCAGAGGATAGATGAAGGTCTTCCATGGGAAAAGCATTCATAGGAACCAACATAACAAAAGAAGGATAGATGGACAAGATGTAATAGGATTGGATCCATAGGAAGGAATATTCCAACCTCCTACCGTAAGAGTTAGTTGAGGGGTATGAATCCCACCAAATGAAAAATGATAATAAGGAGGCATCATGCCTCCAGACCCAAAACTAGGATTCACATAAGGCGATGAGACAAAGGATGGAAAGTGCAAATACATGTTTGGCATACCATGAAAAAAATGATTAGAGGCCCAAGGTATTGGATAAGTATCATGATTCAGCGTACCAATTGGAAATACAAAAGGATTCATCCCCATGGAATGATAAAATACCATGGGTTGGGTAACGCCAACTGAGGGAGTGACATGGGCTCCACTAACCATAGAAATGAAAAATCACGATGCAATACAAATCCTAAGGCCAACTAATAATCAGAAAGCACACCAAAGTAAATAAAAAAGGCCAATGCACACAAACATGATATAGTGGTTGAAAAGGGGCCTCCCTCCCTAAAGTAGGCATGCCTCGCCCAAGAGGGGCCTAAGAATCCATTCAAAAGATCGGACGTATTAGAATCAGTTATAAGGGCCCTCATGGGCTTAACAACCAGTCGGTTAGATCCCCCTGTAGAGGTAATCCTCCATAAAGACTGTGTGTTTTCTGACCCTTATCTAACTCAGGGTACTTGCAGAATAACCCCTAAAAGTAACCTATGTGTCTACCTATGTCAAGCAACTAAGCCACCATGATATAACCAATGCATAGGAAAACAATCATAATTCGGGTCCACTGTATGGGAAAGGTAACAAAACCCAAAATCTCAAAAGCATCGCCTCTCACAAAGGTAAAGGTACTAGCAAGACCCCCAGATACGAATACATCCCCAAAAATATCTCTGATGCTAAGAAGGTATTGGAGGGATATCTCCTCAACCAACTTTGTGTGACCTCGTGCTTAACTCCAGTGTGAGAGGAGCCTCCTAACGTCACCAATTATAAAATGGATTTCACCACTCCCTTAGTCAGACACATATGTTGAGTTTAATAGCCTTGGATAAGTTTACTCACAAAATCCTATTCCAAGGCTCTAAATCTTAAGCTACTTTGTGCACGCTGAAAAATAAAATCGTTTCTAATCAATTTTAAATTTATCAACGCTATTTTTAGTGACTTTGTTTACTCAAAAGATGTGGTCATGAAATTGATGATGTTATGACTCATCACATAAAAGAAATGAATATGAATATAATGCAAAGTCCTAACCTCAATTCTCAACAAATGATAAGCTTTTCAAAATGAAATTTTCAACTCAACTCTGTGATTTCAAATAAGATGCAATTTTTCTATACATGTATCAAGATCAATCATAAGAACTCAAAAGATCAAATTCCATAATGAAAAATGTATCTTTTTTGTATTTTCAATATAAAGGAAATGAAAATGCAAGGACTGAACAACAACTTGATATATAAACCCTACTATAAGCAAAAGAGACAAACCAAGTATGATATAGAGAAGCAAACAACCAGCCCAAGATGCAAGGACAACCAATGAAAAAATATGATGAGAAAGAAAGAACGCCCAAAAATTCAACCAAAGAAAGGTTTCCTATCACTATGCAGACACTTAACAGTCATGGCAGAGACCCAAGAAGACTCAACAACCATCAAAACTTACCCATCAAACATCAAACTTGGAAATAAAAAAAACAAGGATGATGTACGCCACAGTTCAAGAGAAAACCATGTATATACACTCCTTACAGAATGGAAGCTCGCATATGTACATGTATGTCAAGGGAAAACCCATGTATATGTATTGAAACATTGCCAAGTTAAGGAGAAGGCCAAGAAATGCAGACTCAAAATGAAAATAGGATCTCAAGCAATCAAACAACAAGAAACTCAAGATAACTGAGAGCAATCAAAGGAGAAAAACAATCCAAACCTTGAAAATAAGATTCCCTCCCCAGTATGGTCGTCAATTATGTTACAAGGAAAATCACTTTATGGCATGGGGTAAACCACAACAGATGGAAATGACTATAGAAATCAAATACAATCTCAAGTATGCTATATAAACAAACATGCTAACAAGACAGGATAAAGAGCCTACCTCGTCCAGACGTTCGATGAAGTCCATCGTTGAGCACTTGACTCAAAGCTATACACCTGCAACTTGTCCTCAACAACCAATATACACAAGCATATGGTGTTAATATATAAAGTTAGCACATATAATAGCATAATCCATCAATATTCATAACAAATATACCCATGGAATAACAATTCAAATATTTGTGAGACATTAATTGGATGAGAAAAGAGTATTTCTATTAAAATGTAATCAATGTAAGTGTATGAATGATAAACTTTTTTGTTGGCACGTTCGAAATCGAGAAATTAAGTCCCTTCTAGTTGGGCCTCCAACAATTCAATCCTCCACCAAAGGCAAGCTCATATAAGAGAGACAATGAGGTTGTCCATCAAATAGGGAAGAGCTTGGGGGTTGAATAATGTGTTCAGACTTAAAAGGACAAAGGGATGCAAACTCAATATGAAGTGATTAATTTCTCCAGAGTAACTTTTTTTCTCCAGAGTAACTTTGCTCTCAAAGTTGAATTCTTCTCCTCCTCTCCACAACTTGTATATGGCCCATTTATATCCTTCAAATGGAACTAAAGGGCTACGTCGAAACGTTTCTAGTATATGGAAGATCAAGGATCATGGATCTCGTGACGTGAAATGGAAACCTGACACCATTTTTTAATTTTGGGCACAAAACCCTATGTGTGTGGTTTGTAATGGTGCAACCTGCGTATACACATGTTGTATAGTTGTTAGGGAGCATATATGTTGAAAAATTTGTTTTTTAGCTATGGGAATTGCAAAAAGGGGACTTCAAGTCTGCATAGGGAAATGGAAAAGGCCTTCTGAGCAAGTTGCATGGGGTGAGGCAAATCTTGCTATAACACCCATATTTAAAAAAATTTGACCCATGGAGTTATTGGTCTTATGCCAGGACTGTGCCTTGGCCATAGGGGGTTGGGGTTATGCCTGACCAACCCCGTGGCCAAGCTAGGGTGATGTCAGGCATTGCTCCAGCCCTGACGACCAAGCCCCGAACATTGCCTAGTAACCACCATGGGACAAACCTAAAAAACTTTAAGTAAAAACAATAAAAAAGATAATTTGTTTTACAAAACTATACCTAAATTTGACTTTTTTTCTTTTTTTTTCAAAAAATCTTAAGGATTTTGTTAAACTTTTTTGAAAAAAGTCTCAATTTTAAAAAAAAAGTTCGGTATTTTTTAGAAAAAATTAGAAAACATCTAAACAAATTTAAGGTTTTTTAATTTTCACATGAAAAATTATTAATGTGATTCAAAGATAATCTTATAATTGTTGTTTTGGTAAATGGTAAGAATTTAAAAAATAACTAACCTCTTAAATTCTAGATTCTTCTTGGATGTCTTCTCAATGTTTCTCCCTTGTAGCTTGATCCAAATCCTTTAACAAATACTACCCAAGATATTACACAATGTAAAAAAATAAAACAAGACTATGTATATATAACATAGATGATATAAATTAATGTTAGTATAACAAATGTGGGATAAATAAAAATTAGGTATATTGTCTACATATATACCTAAAATTATATGGATCATCAATATTTTTAATAAATGTGGGATAAATAAATAAACATGATAAATATTGTATTTAACATGTAAATAACAAAATAAAAGTAAAAGTTGTTTTTAATTTTTAAGGGAAATAAGCGAAAAAAAATTGGGGGGAAATTTTGAAGGGAAAAAATTGAGGGGGATATTTTGGGGAAAAAAAAATTTGGGGGGGGGGTT
>ML777502.1:1186489-1205455 GCA_009831015.1 Picea engelmannii
GGGGGGGGGGTATTTAGAGGGAAAAGATCATTATACATGTTATAATAATGTCATAGGGAGGGTGAGCATTTGTATCATTCTATGTTCTTAGAGAGAAGGGATGGTTTCATCAAATAAAGAAGATTTTTTTTTCTGAGACATCAGCAAATTGTTTGCATACCTCTTCTGTTCGGACTAGGAAATGCGATCAGAATGTTTGTAATGCAAATGAGGCATCGCATTTTTTAGCTAGTCATAATTTTGATCATAGTGCAAGAAAATGTATTCAACATGTTCCTCATGAAAGTCCTAAATCAAAGGACTTTGAGGGAACCGATGATGAATATGAGGAAGATGACGGTGATACATCTATTCATCAGTTTAATAGTAATGAAAATAATCAAAATGTAGGTCAAAGTGGAGACTATGATCAACATTTAAATGATTGGGATGAAAATTTTCCTCCAAGTGAGGAGTTTCAAGGTACCGATGAATATTTCCAAGGCACCAATCAATATGATGGAGAATTTCCCTCAAGTGGAAATTTTAAAAGCAGTGAAGACGATTATGATAATGGTGGAAACCTTTTCCTGAGTGGGGAATTTAAAGACAACAATGTTGGTGATGATGAATTTCCTCCAAGTGAGTATTTTGAAGGTACTTATGAAGATTTTCCTCCAAGTGAGGGTTTCCAAGGCACAAATGAGGATGATGAAGAATTCCCCCCAACTGGGGATTTTAAAAGTAATGATGGCGATTATGGCAATGCTGGACAGTATTTCTAGAATGAGGAATTTAAAAGAAGCAATGTTGGTGATGATGATTTTCCTCCAAGTGAGGATTTTCAAGGTATCGATGAGGATAATGAAAATTTTCCTCCAAGTGAGGATTTTTAGGCCAGTAATGAGGATGATGAAGAATATCTCTCAAGTGGCGATTTTCAAAGTAGTGAAGATGATTACACCATTGGTGGACACTCTTTCTCGAGTGATAAATTCAAAAGAAATAATGTTGATGTTGATTTTCCTCCAAGTGAGGATTTTCAAGATACTGATGAAGATTTTCAAGGAACTAAGCAGGATGGTGAAAATTTTCACTCGAGTGGGGATTTTGAAAGAAATGAAGATGATTATGTCAATGGTGGACACAATTTTGATGATGATTTTCCTCCAAATGATTATGTTTATGATGATGTTGTCAATCATTCAGCTGCAACAAATCAAGGTGATCGACATTCTCTAGTTCAGTCTCCTGATAATATTTTTCTTGATACTCCTTGTGGTGATAAGGAAAATCCTTGTACCAAGGATGATGAAATAGTGGAGACATTGAAAAGAAACATTATGTCTAGGAACAGAATTAGACCTTTTTATATCAATCAAAATCATTCTAGTTATACAAGGTCTAGGAAAGAATTTCTGACTAAATCAAATTCCATAAGTTAATTGATTTCAAGTGAATGTTGTCAAAAGAATTGTTTGAAAAGCATGGACTACATGTATTCCTTGAATAAAAGGAAGAAATATTTGTCAATGAATAAGAGCATGCAAAATTCATATTTGATGGGGTGCATGATATCCACCAATATGGGATATGATTATTGCATTGAGATTATTTTACTTTGCAGAAAGGATTTCAAAAAAAATCACTCAATTGGTAATCTTTGTCTATCAAGAATCCAGACAAAGTTGGAAAAAGATCCTTCATTTTATTCAGAGGTACATCATGGATGAGAGAGTGGGCCATTAACAAACACTACATTGTCATGGATGTGTGATTTCTTTTCCAAACATGGAGAGTGTATGCCAAATAGAGACACAATACATATTCCATATAATTTCTCAAGGATAGAAATCTACAACTTGTACAAAGGATATGTTGAAGGTGTTGAAGGAAATGGTAATTTTATTACATATGCATATTTAGCAAGAATATGGAAGAAACGATTCAACATTGTATGTATTCCTAAGAAGTCAAGGATGGAGATTTGTAGTATATGTGATAATATTAAATCAAGAGGAGATAAATCTGAAGGGGAAGAAAGAGGTATCTATTAACTATTTTTTTTTAATTGAATAGTTATCAACTATGAAAACATATGATCAACATTTTCATTTTATGTCATGTGCAGATTCCATAGTCAAAGACTTCAAGAACATCAGAATCAACAATCAAGTGAAAGACAAAAGTTGTACAAACATTGGAAGAAGTGTTATGATGCTCCAAACAATTATTTAGATATGATAATTGATGGTATGGACCAGAAGAAAACACTTCTACCACATTTTGTTCATACACCCAAAAATTTACAAGAAGATAATTTCATTCAGTTTCACTTGGTTGGTTGTATGGTTTTCAATGGAAAAATGTGTCCAAGGGATTACTTCGCAACTCCAAATATTCATAATGATGAAAATACGACCATCACCATAATTCATCATGTGCTCACTCACTGGTCTGGAAATCTTCCTCAACTTCTCTATCTACTGTTGGACAACACTAGTCATGAAAATAAAAATCAAATTGTGTTTGGATATCTAAGCATGCTTGTTGAAATGAGAATCTTTCAAAATGTGAAAGTCGGTTTTCTTCTTGTTGGACACACACATGATCATATTCATCAAATTTTCAGTCGTTTTTCAGTAACATTGAAGAGGAAAAATGTTCGAATTCTACCATCATTGATTGAATGTATTAAGAACGCATACATTCCAAAGACTATTTTTCATATATTAGAATAAACTGTTGACATGTGAAGATTTATTCAAGGATTGCATCGTGAAGAAAAATGTATTGAGTAGCTTAATGACAATAGCTTCCGACATCAATTTTGTTTCAAAAAAATTGATGGGAAAACACTTATATGGGGAAATAAATATTCAACTACTATAGAATGGGGGCCTTCATCAGGTTTATCATTTTTGAAGTTCATTCTAGATCGTCAAATATTTACATCAAATTTATTATTTTTACAATCATTTGCTGAAATCTATAATGAACAGAGGCATAATAGAGATGTATATTATTTTGAATTCCTAGAAGAAATAAAAAAAGTCCAATAAGGATACGTATGAGTACTTTGATGTTGTTGATTATGTTTGGTGAGAGTCTTTTTTCAATAGTCAAAGTGACATAATTTCAAGCTCAACAAATGAAGATACAATGTTGAAGACTCTATTTCATTGGCCACAAAATATGTCAAATGAATATGAAGAAACAAACATTGTTGAAGTTCAACAAGAATCTCAAGGTGATATTGAGTTTACAGAAGCAGAGGAAAGAGAAATGTATATTGGTTCATGAAGGTCATGTGCACAACGTGAAGCCATGGAAGACCTTTACAGGGGTTCAGTACAAGATATTAAAGAGGGTAGCATGATTGCAGTTTTAGCGACTGAAGATCCACATGGTTATATATTTTGGATTGGAAAGGTTATAAATATTGAGAAAGAAAATGATGATTGTATTGCAATTGAAGTGCATTGGTATGCAACAAGTACAAACCCATTCAATGGTGTGTACAAACCAGAGATGGTGGTTGACAAACATGTCAATAGAAAGAGAAAAAGAAAGGGTCAAAATACAACTCGTCGTCGCATTGACCTCTTAAAATTAGATGATGTTGACATACTTGTTTATGACTTCAATTTGACAAAGAGAGGAAATCTTTGCTCCAAGAAAACATAGATTATCAAGAGGTCGTTTCCACAAGAAATAAATGCAAGATGGGAGTCCGTTGACCCTAGTTCTAGATCTAAAAGGGATTTGACACCTGAAATGCCGGGCATGCATGTAGACTCAGATGGTGAATTCATCTACAATAGAGAAGAGTATGGATCATCTACATCTTCATCCAATGATTCATTTGAAGACAATGTAGACTCTGGTGGTATTTCAAAAACCATGAGTCAATTTGAATACGTGTATGAAATATTTATGCATTTTTTATCCATATGATGTTTGTATAGTAACTAGAAATGAGCATTGAACTTACATATGATCTTACATGAAGCTATGAATCTTTTATTATGTTTTATGAATGATATATTTTTTATTATGGATAATATAATAAAATTTCTTAGCTCATATGTGTTGAATATGAACAATATAACAATACTTTTAAGAAATAATTTATGTTTCATTGAATGTAACCCGTATTTACTTTTTTTATTATAAGTAAAAAAATTATTAAAAAATGACGTTGAATTTTTAAAGTATATTGCGATATTTTCATGGCATTATGTATTACTTTGTGCTTTGAGTGATAATAAGATTTTAAAAGTAAACATTTAAGGGTTGATTTTATGAATTTTTTTATAGTAATGATGAGTTCTTTTACCACTTTATAAAAATGTGTCATTTTCATACCCCAATTTTAGAATGGGTGTTACCGGTAGCAGTACTTTTAAATTTGATGGTTGGTTTTGAGGTTATGGTTTCAATGGTACCAAGTGCTAAAAATATGATTTCAAATTATCTAAAATTTTAACATTTTGAAAAGAAAAAAAAAATCAAAAACATCTTTTTGTTAGGTGTTGATTTTAAGGTTTTTTTGAGCTATTGTCTGAGTTTTGAAGGCCATGTTTGAAAAAGGTTGTAATTTTGACCCCGTTTAAAAAAATGGTTCTACCAGTAGTACCATTGTTTGATTTGGGGGTTGATTTCGCTGATTTTTATGTAAAAATATGGGTTTTTTGGGCCAAATCTCTCGTTTTGAGGTCACGGTTCTCATTAAGTCGATAAATTTGTTTAAAACCTCAATTTGAGGCCTTATATGAAGGAATTTTTCCCTAGAAAAGTGTCAAAATTATGTCCATTATAAAGGATCAAATTGACATGACAGTGAAATCTTTGGGACACAACTCCCTGTAAAATTTCATCCCAAATGGATAACCGAGTCAAAAGTTATGACCCTCGGAAAATCCCTGCATCATATATTGTGTCTTGTATATTTACTAATTGTATTATTGATGCATAAAGATGGGATTTTTCAGTCACGACAATAACCGCAGTGGAAACAAGGGAAACAGACGTCAGAGAGGAAGAGTGTCTAATGTTTTTTGGCAACAAGGAAGAAATAAAATAATGAGATTATGAATACACTTTGATGCCAATTCCAAAGTGTTCAATCAATTGGTGCAAATCGACTTCTTGAACCTTGTTGGGAATATTGTCTTACCTCCACCTCAAGCACTTATTTCTCCTCCCCTACAACCTTGCCCAAGTATTGTTGGTTTTCCTAAGCCTCCTATGAAATCAACCAATGATGGTTGGGATAACATTCCCACAAATCCTCCTTCTGGCATAATCCATTGGCCCAATGTGCCATTTCCACCACCACCTCCTATGCACTCCATGCCTCACGTTGCTTATGTTGCTTCTATGGCTTGTTCTATTCAAATTCCCAGAAACTATAAAGTATTGCCTACTCAACCTCAATTAGAAAAAGGAAAACAACCCACAAATTCCCCAAGCTATGAATCATCTGAGGCCTCATCAGTACAGTCAAAACAACCTCTAGCTCAAGCTCAAAGTAATGAAATAAAAATTACATTTAATGACATGCACCCTAAAATTGAGAAAGTATAAGAAAATAATTTTGTTTATCTATACGTACTTAAGCATAGGGATACTCTTTCATAGGGGAGTAGACAAAGGGAGGTGACCTCATACAAAAAAAATATTATTTCTGATTTATTTAAGCTTATATGATGACATTTTCAATTTGACATTTGATGCATATTTTTTTGGGACAACAGACACATGATATTATTTTGAAAAACTCTTAATATCATGACATTATGATATTTTTGGGAGATACACATGTTTGATGATGTGGCATGTTCATATTGGTTTGTTTATATATATATATATATATATATATATATATATATATATATATATATATATATATATATATATATATATATATATATATATATATATATATATATATTTGATTAAATTCTAGAGTTACAAGGAAAATGTTGAAAATAAAGGAATAAAAGACTTAAGGGGACCCCACATATTATTTATTATTTACTCTTATTATAAAATAAATTTGTCCTCTCCTAACTAAATTTATTTAATTTTATAACAAGAGGTAGTTGAACCACTCAAACTACTTTTTGAAGACATAAAAGCATGAGAGAAAGAACAAATAAGGACATGAGAAAATAGAGAGAGATACTTCTGACAAGGTTTACACTTTCCTCAAGTGAGAATATATGTTCATTCATTCATTTCTAAGTTTCTTCAGAGCTAAGCTATCTTGTTGATAGCAAGGTTATTCTGAAGGTGATGAAGAAAGGATTGGGAAGCATTGATTATTGTCATTCTCCAAAGATCATTCATTCATATTGAAAGTCTGTTTAGTCTTAATTAAAAGTTCTGAATTTAGTTAAGTGTTGATTAATGCTAGTTTTGCAGATTCAATACTATGATGCACTTGTAGCTTGGATTGATCCAATTAAATTTGCAGTCTTAGTCTTCTTTATTTGAGACACCAATTGTCTATGTATGAGTTAAATTACATCTTATACTTCTAAGTCTAATTTTGATCCAAACCCTTGTAGAGGTTTGTAAAAAGAAACTTGGTTTAACTCAAAATGATATCAATAAAATCATCTGATGATTTCTTCTCATTTATGAGATTTGTTGTGTGCTAAATTTTCAAATTTATGTTATCTTGCATTTACTTATTCAACTATTTTATAAATTTCATTTTTATAAGCACATTTTTACTTTGAAATTTTATTTTACATCAATGAATACAAATTTATATAATAGCATGAGATCCAAGAACTTATTTCTTGAGGTTTGATTGGTATTTTTATCAAACTATAAGCCCAGGGTGATAATCCTGCCTATCTCACCTAGCCTAGTGAGATTCAAAATTGCTTGAGTGACGATTTATCCATTCCTCCCATCAACAAACTTTATATGGTTATTCATTTTCGTATTATTCCAAACTTTTTCACATGTTCCCCTTTTTCTCGTTTTCTCATATTCTTATACCCTACATCCTTCAATTTTGCCAATTCCTTATCTATTTTCTTCACCTCATATTCAAACCAAATTTTCTTGATGTCAGTGGGAACCTTACTTGCATTCACAGGATTTTAATGATTCCATTATTCGTTCTTTTTCCATCTAGTTTTTAACAAAATCGAAGTCCAATATCTCCCTGGGATTTTTTTTTAATGTCCTTCTATCTTTTGATTTTTACCTTTCTTCTCCTTGGATTCCTTAGTTACTTTCTTCTTTCCCTTTTTATTTAGGATTTTATAAGTGTTCCTAGTGCTCTACTTTTTTCCTTGTGTACTAGGTTTTATCTTTAGCATCATTGCCTCCTTGATATCTTCAATTTCTTCCAAAAAAAATGATGGTTTTAACATATGATATTTTACCTATCTAGCTCTTTATCTTGACTCAATATTGTTTTTGTATCAATTTTCTCTTATAACAATTTATGTTTGTATTTTCATTCCTCTAAAAATTGGTCTATATATTGTTTAATTTCCTTATTCTATCATTCATGTTATGCTTGAGTAGGCTAACTCAAATCTCATCAATTTCATGAATGGTTGCATCAATTTTTCCTTCCTCCTTAGGCCCTGATTGTTTCTAATGTATCTAATTTATACTCATTTTTGTCATCAACTTGAAATCCTTTTTATTCTAATGTCTAAATTCCATCATCAATAATTTCTATAATCTTAGTGATGAATACTTGGTTTCCAATATAGTGTATTCTCCTTAATTTTTTCTCCATATATGGTAGTCTTCTCCCTCCAAAGTTTTCCTTTAGGTAATACTTGGTCAATATATTTGTGGGGTCATAATACTCCAACCTTGGCACAAAAAAATCAAGATCTAGTTCTTATCCCTGCTCATCCAATTCTTCTACTACCTCATTACTAAAATATTCACCAACCTAGGTATGTGGAGGTTTCCATTGATCTTTCTTATTCTTATTGTAGGTAAAATATGTAACGACCCCAGTCGTTACGACTACATATGACACAAAGAAAGTGAATTTTTTTTTTTGTTTTAAGCAGGAAGGCAATCAACGACAACAATTAATCAACACAACTTGACGATGAACACAACTTATGCATTTAAGCAACAGACAAAAACGACCCAACATACTAGCACATCATGTAATTGGACGAAACATGCGATAATCAATAGACAGATAAAAACGGATACCCGCCCGACATAAGCAAGACAACGCCTATAAGATAAAGGAAAACATCAACAACTCGACACAACGGCTTCGATGACCATTAACTAGAAATCTCTACGACGTGCGAAACAAATGACATTAAGACATTGCAAAACCAAGTACCAACATCAATTAAAATGAACAATACGCCCCCATCGGAAAGCACATGACTTCGACCAGGTTATCATTTTCATCTATCCAGCAGGACGTGCAATGATCTCCTCATCAGGAATCACACCATCCCAAGGCGATAGGTGTGACAGTAACCATGGCGCAACATAACATATCTAGACCTTTAACCCAAGAAAAATCCCACGCGCTAGGAGACCAAAATTATCTGTCAAATAAATACACAAAAACTATACCCAAGCACCCAATCAACAAGTCAACAAGACGCAAGGTGACATCATTCAAAATTAAATTGCGCAACTAACCGAATGATTTCTTTTTTTCTTACAAGGCAATCATAAGTGGTGTAACAACTATGACCAACCACCATTTACATTTCAACTTAAGGCACAAGGCACATAGTAACCAATTAACTAATAAACTATTAATCGTTTTAGCTAATAAAACTAATAATCCCTCAACCATTAATCTTGCGCAATATATTAAACTATTACGCCAATAAACCATTATATCTAACAAATATCATTAATTCAACATTTATATCTCTGTCTAACAAATGATAATCCTATTATTTTTAATAAAATCAAATAAATTTTAAAACTTTATATCATTTAATATTAATAAAATTTATTGTTTTCTTTGTAGAACAAATCTACTTTTATTTTCTTTAAAGTTCATTTCACTTTAAAGGATATGTTAGTTAATGTACCTACTTAGACATGTTAGTTAATGTAATTAAGTGTATGTTTAAAATATTTGATTAAAAGTTAGATTATGAAGAAAAGTTCATGTGAAGTTTGTTCACCCTTGATAAAACAATATTATTTCATATAAACTAAACATTGAAACATTGAAACTAGAAACCAAACATGTTGGTTGTAGAAGGGTTTACCTTTTTCAGTGCACATGTCACTTAATCCTAGTAATATGCCTATGTTTTTTGGAACACAATTTGACTAGAAAGAGGCTCTCAGAATTCAATGGACATTTCATGTAAACAACAACCACCATTTGATATGCAACTTCATAATGATAATAATGATATCAACTTCATATTAAAATGTGATTTAAGAGACCATTGTCTTTGGTTTTGATTGTCTCTCAAATTTTAACAAAATCTATAGAAAAGTTTGATACTTGTTTAATTGTTTAATATATCTCTGTCTAACAAATCGCTATTTAACAAAATAAATTCAATGCCTATTGAATACATTATGTGGTTGTCTATGAAACATATGACATGTTGTCTATAAAAGTATGACATCGTTGTCTATTAATACATGATAGCGTTGTCATATAATATATTTAAAATCGATGTTAAATATATACAGGATCGTTGTCATTCAATCATTATTAAAAAAATCGATGTCATACATGGCATAAAAATGCAGTCCACAATCTACATCGTTGTCCATTAATATTTACTGTCAACAAAGATATCGCCTGGGGTTCCATGTTAAACTCGGAATTATTAAATTCTTTGTGTTTTATTATTAAAAAAAACACATATGCATAAATTCACAGACATAATAAATTCGCAGCCATATCATAAATTTGTAGTCATTCAAATGTAAAAACGTTGTCTATTAAATATGTGATAAAGTTGTCTATTCAAAATGTGGAGATAATGATGTCTATTCAAAAACGTTGTCTATGTGATAATGTTGTCTACAAATCTATAAATCGTTGTATATAAATCATTTTCTATAAATCATTGTCTAACCATTGATAGCATTGATATCGTTGTCTTTAAATATATGTCCAACAATGATAACACGGAGTTAAATATGATATAGTTGTGTAAATAACAATAAGATCCATAACTAAGGAACAATAAAATACAAACCAGAAAGTTGTGTAAAAGTTGGGTGAAAGGGCTGTGTAAAAAGCCAAGAAAAATGTGGTGTGAATGTTGTCTATAAAACGAGAATCGCAGAGTAAAATTTTCAGGAGGACGCAGAGATTTGCATAAAGGAAATGCAGAGATCAGAGGTCGATCATTCAAAGAAGAATCAATCAAAACACAGAGATACTCATTCACAAGAAGGTGCAAAGACTAATCATTCAACAATGAATCAATAAAAAACGCAAAGATACTCATTAAGAAGAAGGCACAAAGATTAGAGATTAATCATAAGATAAAAATGCAAAGATAAGGGATATATAGCTGAGAGAAAATATATCATTCACTTATTATCCATGGGAAGGAAAGCATGGCATTTAAATCTCAGTCTTAAACACCGGAGTGAAGACAGTCAATTAGGCTCATGGCCAACTGCTCAGGCACAAACTAATAACTTAACGATAAGGGACATAAGATAAAAACATAATATTTCTTCATATTGCATCAATAAAAACAAACACAAAGAAGTAATTGCAATGAGAGTTTGGGTTCGCCATGGGAAATCAATTCAAAATACAACGATCATAAGACTGGGATGACTTTAAGTTCTCTAATCATAAATCGTTGGGCTCATCAAGACAATTTGTTGAAAGATAAGATGAAATCTATATTTAAACTACCATTCAATACAAATATACACATGTGTACCATAGCCAAATGAAAAAGCTCTGAATTTGTTGTCCCGCCTATGCTCTATCCAATTTCCACTTGTTGACCTATGTGACCTCACCGGTACCTCCCAGCCAACGCTAGGGGTACTCTTCTTCCCCTTGAGCCCCCCGAGCCACAAAGGGGCCATGCACACAATACCAAAGAATGTTAGCACCCAGCTCACCTTGCAAGGTCAAGCTACCACTCGTTATCCGAGTTGGGTATCCCAACTCCCAAGAGAGAAAGTTCAGTCAAGATAAAATTTTAGCAGCGTAATGTTACGCAAAAAGATGAGATCCATACTCCTCCTCCTTCATCCTTTTTATAGAGTTTTCAAGTAATTAGTTTTCCAATTTCTCATTAAATTCATTTTTCATTGAATTCATTTCAAAAAACCTCCCCCGTACACATTTCGCCCGATCCCCTAGTTGCACCAGAATATCAATTTTATTAATTAATTAATTGTTCATATTTCCCTCACCCACCTAAAGCACTCCTAAAAACACTCCTCGGTGTCCCAATATTCCCTTACAATTCTGAAATGACTTATACCTTACTTAATTCCTAGTTGAGTTCATAAATAGAAAGTTCCAAAGGCTAGATTCCTTACTAAGTTAGACATTCAACTTTTTTCTTTAAGTTTCCCCCATTTTTAAGTTTCACTTTTTTTTTAAGTTTCCTTTTCTCTTTAGTTTCCCCCTTTTATAACTAAGTTCATAATTCCCATTTTTAAGTTTCACTTTTTTTTTAAGTTTCCTTTTCTCTTTAGTTTCCCCCTTTTATAACTAAGTTCATAATTAGTAGTTTAGATAAAAAATCATTTACTCTTTTTATGAATTTAATCCTCCATTATAATTTCCTTTTTTTTATAATAATTAAAGTTTGAATTTCTATTATTAGTTATAAAACAACCTTTAGTGAATTGAAATTTTATAAAAATAATCTTAGTGAATTAAAATTTTATACAAAGAACCTTAGTGAATTAAAATTTTATAAAAAGAAGCTTAGGGAATTAAAATTTCCACTTTAATCTGGTTATACGTCTAATTAGTTTTTATTTTTTTGTTGTTCTAAGGTTCTACTCAGACCTAGGTTTTTAATTCACTAGTCTTGGCGACAGTTCTTAAGGGAAAAATTAGTCATTAAACTTTACTTATCACATCATTCATTTTAAGGTTGACTAGGTTTATTCACTTACTAGTTAAAATCATGGTGTGCCCTTCAGGATGCACTACGTGCTCCAACGGTTCCACTCGCCTCTTTTTGTTTTCCTTGCACGATGTGCCCTTCAAGATGCACTATGTGCTCCAAGGGTCCCACTCTCCTCTTTTCGTTTTCCTTGCGTGACGTTCCCTTCAAGATGCACTATGTGCTCCAAGGGTCCCACTCACCTCTTGACTGAATTTGGTAGACATCAAACCCTTGGAGGCAATACTTCGCTAGGTGATCTTGTGGGAGACTAATGGCCTCTAAGGAATAATCCCCCATCCTTATTGTGTGCCCCTTAGAATCATCGTGAGAGACTGTCACAGTCTTCCCTCACGGCATCGTGGGTATTCTCAAACTAGGTAATTGTTAACCTACAGTTCAAGCCACGATGGGAGTGCTAGTAGGATGTGGCAGGGATGCTGCCACACCTCTCCCTCAATGTCTCTGGTTGTCGTGCATGACCCCTCTACTCCAAATGTGAGTCTGGTTGGTAAGCTATCGTCAGCCTGCATCTATCAATGAATCATGTCAGCAATAATAATCAATCATCATAACATCAAATCATATGTACATATGTCACATCAACAACATTCAAACCCAACAGTCCACTCCCTTACACGATCCAGAGTCCAAGGGGTTTCATCGATGCCTCTGCATCCTCAATGTCCAAAGTCTTGCACACTCAGGAGAACCTAGTCAATATAACATGTCTATGTAAATAAAACAAAATAACACATCATCAAATCCATAATATCTCATAATCATAATAAAAACGAGCAATTGTATAATAACCCGGATCACTTGCACGCAAGTGTCCTCAAAGAATAAGTTCGCTCAATGCACACAAGAGAGGGATGTTACATACACCCCGTCTTGGTTTAAACTTCATCCCGAAGTTTCACAGTATATAAGTGCCGAAATAAAGTGTATCACAGTATAATAAGTATATCTATCAAACAAAAATGGAAATTGTTGGCACATATCATATGTGTCCTCCCAGGTCACCGAGTGCGGACTATAGTTGTCCCGCTGGACCTTGACCTGATCTACTATTTGACATCATAGCCGTCAAATGTGATGGTCCAGGCTATGGATTGGATCAGTTGTGAGTGCACCCTCGTCAGATACCTGCAAGGAAATCATGTCAATAACATGTGTAGGATCACTAATATAATGTCTCAAAACAGATACGTGAAAAACATCGTGCATACGCCTCAAAGAATCAGGCAAGGCTAATTGATAGGCCACGAGCCCCTTCTTTTCCACAATATTGAAAGGTCCCATGAACCTAGGAGAGATTTTAGTACCCTTTCCAAACCTGATCGAACACTTATGTAGTTTCACCCGCAAGAAGACTCAATCGCCAACTTCATAACTATGGTCGACACGATGCGCATCGACATAAATCTTTTGTCGATCATGTGCTTCCTTGATCCTTTGTCTTATTTTTTTCATTTTATCTTCCATTTCTTGGATCACTTCTGGTCCCACTAGGACCCTATCCTCAAGCCGATCCAAACTCAAAGGTGTCTGACACGGTCGCCCATAAAGAAACTCGAAAGGTGTCATCTTAATGGTGCTTTGATAACTGTTGTTGTATGCAAACTCTACTAGTGGCAAGAACTCCTCCCAACACTTCTTTTGGTCCATAATGTACATACGCAACATATCCTCCAATATTTGGTTTGTTCATTCGGTCTGCCCATCTGTCTCCGGGTGATACACGGTGCCAAATTTAAGTTGGGTTCCCAAAGACTCTTGGAAACTAGTCCAAAATCGTTCAGTAAACAACGATCCTCTATCGCATATAATCCTCTTAGGCATGCCATGAAACCTCACAATCTCACTGATGAAAACTCTAGCTATCTCAGGTGCCTGATATGTCGTATGCACAGGATTAAAATGAGAACTCTTCATCAGAGTGTCGACTACCACAAAAATTGAGTTGTGTCTCCTTCTCGTCAGTGGCAATGTAAAAATGAAATCCATCAAAATGACCTCCCATTTCAATTCTCAAAATTGCATGTGGTTGTACTAATACTATCGGATGTCTATGTTCAGTCTTCCCCTGCTGACATTCTAGACATCTTTCCACGTAGTTGACTATGCTTGGTTTCATTCCTTTCTAGAAGAATAAGGGTTTATAGTTTTCCCCCATCTTCGTGACTCCTGGGTGAGCCATGTACACTGCTCTGTGAGCCTCATTTAGGATCAAACTCCTCAACTCGTTGTTGGGAGGTACGTAAATTAGACTTTTAAATCTCAATAATTTGTCGTTGTCCATAGTAAATCCTTCAAATTTTGGTACCATTATTGTGTTTTGTCCGATAAAATCCTTGACCTCTTTGTACCAGTCATCATCACGCTGTAAATTTAGAATATTTTCGCATAGATTTGTCTAAAGAGGCATCACAGAAAAGATGTATGGTCTCTGACTCAATGCATCTGGCACTCTGTTCATTGTTCATTTTATGTAAGTAATCTCGAAATCGTACTTGTTAAGAAATTCCGACCAATGTCATTGTCGCTTGTTCAAGTTGCTTTGGGTAAAGATGTGTTGTAGTCCACTGTGGTCCGTTTTTAGTTCAAATTTCCGTCCAATAAGGTAGTGTCTCCAAACTCTCAAGGAACATACAATGAATAACAACTCCAAATCATGCATCACATAGTTCTCCTCATGCCTTCTCAACTTTCTGGAGATGTAAGTGATCACTCGATCATCTTCCATCAAGACTCCGCCTAAGCCTTCCTTGGATGCGTTAGTTCATACCAAGAATTTCATGTCCATGTCAGGGACCTTTAGTATTAGTGTTGTTGTCAACAACTCCTTGAGCCTCCGAAATGCTTTCACGCATTTGTCAGTCCAAACAAACTTCCTGTTCTTCTTCTGCAATTTCATGATCGGATTTGCTATCTTTGAAAAACCCTCGACGAACCATCGATAGTATCCTGCTAAACCCATGAAGCCATGCACTTTAGGGACATTCATCTATGCAGGACATTCCGTAATAGCCTCGACCTTTGTTGGATGCATGGTGATACCTTCACTGGAGATGGCATTCCCTAAGTAGTGAATCTTCGATTGATAAAACGACAATTTCCCATACAATTTGTTCTCTCGCAGACATTGTAGTACCAAGAGAAATTTATCGTCATGCTCCTCCATCATCCTAGAGTAAATCAAAATATCATCAATGAATACTTAGATGAGCTTGTCCAAGTATTCGCAGAACACCCCGTTCATCAAACTCATAAATACCCTTGGGGCGTTCGTCAGTCCAAACGGTAAAACAATAAACTTGCAATGTCCAAACCTCCTCTTAAAGGCGGTCTTAGGGATGTCGTCCTCCTTGATCCGTAACTAGTGATACCCTGATCTCAAGTCTATATTTTAAAACACCATCCTGCCTTTCATCTGATCAAACATATCATCAATCCTTGGCAACGAATATTGATTCTTGATTTTTGCCTTGTTCAATTGACGGTAGTCAATGCAGAGTCTCCATGACCCATCCTTCTTTCGTATGAAAATAACATGCATACCCCACGGTGACACACTTGGACTTATATTTCCTAGGTCCAACAACTCGTTCAATTTCATTTTCAACTCTGTAACTACGGGGTCGACATCTGATAAGTCGTTCTTACTATCAATTCAGTCCCCGGTTTTAGGTCTATGGTAAATTCCAACTCCCTCTTCGGTGGCATCCCAGGTAAATCCTTAGGGAAGATGTCTGCAAACTCTCTCACCACTGAAAGGTGTTCTAGACCTTCCACTACTCCCTTCTCATTTAACGCAGGGATCGCATAAATCTTACACCCCTTGTGCATGCTCTTCCGTAGTTGCAAGGAAGAGATGAACCTCAGGGAAAATCCCTAGTTCTAACCTACAATCAAGCATCTTTGTCCCTCATCATTGACCAAGATTAATCGTTTTGTCTTATAGCTGAGTATCGCCTCATGTGATTCCAACCAGTCCATATCGATCACAACGTCATAAGATCCTAAGATCGTGATGTATAGGTTGGCCCTAGTGACAAACTCTCCCAGGTTAAGGCTACATCCTGTAACCTTTCCACCAACCTTATGTTTGGCTCCCGAATACATTTCTACAAAGATAAACTCATCCTGTTCAACTGAATTTACCTTAATTCTCTTTAGCGCTGCCCCAGAAATGAAACTCTCTGAAGCACCGGGATCTATCCAAATACTAAGGTTCTGGTCAGCAACGGTACTTGACATCTCGAGAACAGTCGATCGGTGCTCTACCTGGAAGTTATTCACTATTGCATGAATCTGATGGGCCTTGCCCAAATCTCCCACAGTACCAGGTTCGGTCGATCCAAATGCTCTAGCCATCTTCAATGGGCAGTCACGTTGGTAATGTGGCTCCCCACATGTCCAAAACCCTTTCTTTGGTCTAGTACTCCTGGTACCTGAAGTAGAAGCTGACGGCCCAACGGCCTAGAACCCTGGTATGTTCTGTTGAGTAGGCCTAAACTGTTGTTGTTGCAGTCGATGTTGTTGTTGGTATTGTGGTCCTTGGTAAGGAGTCTGTTGCTGAGGTGTTGGTCGTTGAGGTGTAGTGAAAGTGGATCCTCTCTGGAAACCACGATATCCTAGTGAGTGTCTAGTTGGTGTTTGACGCTGCTGCGCACCAGATGACACCTGCCCTGTTGGTCTCACTGGAGTCTTTCTTTGAACCCCGCTGATAAGCCCCTCCTCTGCTATGAAGGCCCTTTGGACGACATCTATTAGAAAAACAAAACCGCGGAGCAATAAAATAAMACAAATGCGTAAATAAAACACAGAAGATACATAATACAAGAGAGACACAGATTTACGTGGTTCACCTAGTGTGGGCTACGTCCACCAGAGAAATTGCCAGGTGCTTTCTTTATTATTATCCAGCAAAATGAAGGGATACAACCTACAGCAAAACCCACTGTAACTTCCTCTTCTTTCTCTCACAATCTCCTCTCTCAGAATACAATATTCACCATCATCCATAGCCGTAATACATTTCCCTCATAAAAGAGGGTTTCCTTCTAGGGAAAAAACCCTAATATAATCTCTACCGTTAGATCTGCAACCTTATAATGAACGGTCCAGATTTACAATGAAATTACAATATACTTTTACAAGGCAATTTTTGCTTCGGGGGCTTGGCCCCCGAACCCCCGCTTGCCCCCAGCCAGGGGGATAGCCCCCCAGAACCCCGCAGAGGGGGTACCCCCCCTCTGCACTCCCCTGCGTGGAAGAGTGTACATACTTCTGGGGTGTAAATACTTCATGGGGTATAAACACGGCTGAAAGCAAGGACCTCTGAATCAGGAAGATAATCAGGCTCCACAACCAACAATCTCCCACTTGGAGACTGATCTCAACAACTCCACCGTTGTTGTATATGTTGGAATCTGAACCTTCTTGGACCTGGCAAATTTCTCATTTTCATCTTCATTCTTGAAGACCAACTGAAAATGAGCAGGAACTCAGTTTCTCACTGGTTACTCCCTTTGTTAACATGTCTGCAGGATTCTGGCTAGTGTGTATCTTTTCCAGCTTCAATTGTCCATCTTCCAAGTTGGATCGTATGAAGTGGTACCTCAAATGTATATGCTTATTATTCGAATGGAAGGCTAATTTCTTTGCAAGGTGAATGGCACTCTGACTGTCACAGTACAACCGACTGTTCTCCTGCTTCTTTCCTAATTCCTCCATAAACCTTTGTAACCAAATCATTTCTTTACTAGCCTCTGTAGCAGCAACATACTCTGCCTCTGTTTTTGAAAGTGCAACAACCTTTTGCAGTTTCGAAATCCAACTTACTGTTGTTCCACCTATAGTAAAAACATACCCTGTGGTGCTCCTTCTGTTGTCTTTATCACCTGCCATATCTGAATCAACATATCCCTATAGAAAAGTGTCTGAACCTCCAAAACATAATGCATGTGTAGTAGTACCTCTCAAATACCTGAGAATCCACTTTACTGTCTCCCAATGTTCTTTACCTGGATTATTCATATACCTGCTCACAACTCCCACCGCATGTGCAATATCTAGTCTTGTGCAAACCATTGCATACATCAAGCTGCCAACTGCTGATGAATAAGGGACCCTGGACATGTATTATATCTCCTCCTATGTCTTGGGACACATTTCCTTAGTTAATTTGAAATTCCTGGCCAAAGGTGTACTAACTGGTTTTGCATTCTGCATTCTAAACCTCTCCAACACCTTCTTTATGTACTCACCCTGAGACAATGTCAGTTTGCGATTTTTCCTATCTCTTGTTATTCTCATGCCAAGGATTTTCTTTGCAGCACCCAAATCCTTCATCGCAAATGAATTGGCTAATTGCTTCTTTAGCACATTTATATCCTGCATATTAGTCCCTGCAACAAGCATGTCATCTACATACAATAGCAAGATAATAAAGCTTCCATTTTCTAGCTTTTTAAAATAAACACAGTGATCAGAATAACATCTACTATAACCATGTTCTATCATAAACCTGTCAAACTTCAAATACCACTGCCTTGGAGCTTGCTTTAGGCCATACAAGCTCTTCTTCAACCTGCATACCAAATTCTCCTTCCCTTTGACCTCATACCCCTGTGGCCGCTGCATATAAATCTCTTCCTCCAAATCCCCATGGAGAAAAGTTGTTTTTACATCTAACTGTTCAATATACAAATATTCTACTACCACAAGACTTAAAATAATCCTAATTGAAGTCATTTTAACAACAAGAGAAAATATTTCATCAAAATCTATACCTTTCTTTTGTGCAAACCCCTTTACAACAAGTCTAGCCTTGTACCTCTTTTCTCCTCCATCTTCTTCCTTCAACTTGTAAACCCATTTA
>ML777502.1:1206524-1249777 GCA_009831015.1 Picea engelmannii
AATTTTGCATGGTTTATCATCACCCAAATGAACCTGTCCAAAATCACCTTGAACATAATCTAAAAAATGTTTCCTATGGGGTGTGGCATGAAATGAAGCTCTTGAATCTACTACCCAAGACTCAGAAATATTATCTACAGAAAGAATCAAAGAATCTCGTAACACATCACCTGTTACATTTGCTTCTTGATTTCTCTCCTCTTGTCCATCTCTTTGTTTCTTTGGAGATCTGTAGTCTTTCTTCAGATGTCCTTTCTTCCCGCAATTCCAACACTCTATCTTTCCAAGTCTAGATTTGGATCTGCCCTTCCTATAATTTCCACGGTTTCCTAAGCCCTTTCCTCTATCCTTTTGTCTTCCCCTGTTCTCCATGTTTAACGCATTTCTTGATGTCTCACCTGTGCTTTTCCATCGCATTTCCTCACTAAGGATAACACCAACAACATCATCAAATTTTAAAGTATTTGAACCAGAGACAGAGTTACTTACAGCCATGACCAAGCCATTCCATCTTACTGGCAATGAGCACAAGATTAGAAGAGCCCTAACCTCATCATCAAAGTCCACTTTTACAGAACTTAGTTGATTAGTAATCGTATTAAATTCATTTAAATGATCTGCAATAGACCCACCTTCCGACATCTTCATATTAAATAATCTCTTCATTAGAAATACCTTATTGGAGGCCGAGGGTTTTTCATACAATTTGGCCAACGCATCCATCAAACCCTTCGTTGTCTTTTCTTTCGAAATATTGAAAGCCACCGACACTGCCAGGCTCAGTCGTATTGTTCCTAGAGCCTTTCTGTCAAGAATCTCCCATTCTTCATCCTTCATGGTCATCGGCTTCTTTGCTACTCCACTCAATGGTAGGAATAGATCCTTCTGATATAAATAGTCTTCCATATGCATCTTCCATAACTGGTAGTTTTGGTCGTTAAATTTCTCAACCCTAAACTTTCCATCTTCCAACATTTCTCCCACTCGAACCAGGAACCCTATTTTCCTACGAGTTACCTTACGCTCTGATACCAGTTGTTAGAAAAACAGGACCGCAGAGCAATAAAATAAAACAAATACGGAAATAAAACACATAAGATACACAATACAAGAGAGACACAAATTTACGTGGTTCACCTAGTGTGGGCTACGTCCACTAGAGAAATTGTCAGGTCCTTTCTTTATTATTATCCAGCAAAATGAAGGGATACAACCTATAGAAAAACCCGTTGTAACTTCCTCTTCTTTCTCTCACAGTCTCCTCTCTCATAATACAATATTCACCATCATCCATAGCTGCAATACATTTCGCTCATAAAAGAGGGTTGCCTTCTAGGGAAAAAACCCTAACATAATCTCTACCGTTAGATCTGTGACCTTATAATGAACAGTCCAGATTTACAATGAAATTACAATATAATTTTACAAGGTAATTTTTTCTTCGGGGGCTTCGCCCCCGAACCCTCGTTGGGGGCCCGCTTGCCCCTAGACCCCCCAGCCGGGGGGATAGCCCCCCCAGACTGCGCAGAGGGGGTACCCCCCCTCTGCACTCCCCCGCGTGGAAGAGTGTACATACTTCTGGGGTGTAAATACTTCAGGGGGTATAAACACGGCTGAAAGAAAGGACCTTTGAATCAGGAAGATAATCAGGCTCCACAACCAACAACGTCATGCAAGGTTTGAGGCATCAAAATCCTAACCTTTGCACGAATGTTGACATTAAGGCCAAACACGAACCTATTGACCTTAAGTTTCTCGGTATTTAGGTGCGAAGAATACCAAAGAAGCTCTATAAAATGGGCCTCGTACTTGGGCACCATACGACCACCCTTTCACAAGGCATTGAACTCATTGAGATGATGCTCAATGAATTCCTCCAATAGATACCTCTCTTGGAACCATTCCTCAAACAATTCCTGTGACACGTCTTCGACGACCATGTTCAATTGTGGAAGGATTTTCTTCCACCATATAAGAACGCTCCCCTTTAGTTGAAATACCGCCATGCAGACCTTCATGTTGGAGGTATATTCGTGAAGTGAAAATCACATCACCATATTCTCTAACCATGCCTTGGTGCCTACGTCATTCGAGGCACCATAGAACTCGAGAAATTTGACCTTCTCGAGTTCACGATGAATACTACCAGTACCAACTGGAAAGCATGGTGGACCCTCAGGGGGTTTCAGCACCCTGGCCTCATATCTATCCAAATGACTGATTAGTGCCCCAGACATCCGCTGAAAGGACCTCATCAACCCAACCACATCACCCACAACTATATGTTCCTGCACGAAAAACATGTTCATCTCCCTGAGGGTTAGACCCCTTGGGCGTGGATGCTACTGGAGGCGTCAGGCCTCCTCCCCTAGCACCACGTCATCTTCCTCCATGGCGTCCTCTAACCATGATTACCTGCAAAAATACAATTCAACTTAATTATCAACATTATAATCAAATATCAATCAACGAAATCCATAGTGATCCCAAGTTGCAGGTCGAACTGGCTCTAATACCATATGTAACAACCCTGGTCATTACGACTACATGCGACACAAAGAAAGTGCAAATTTTTTTTTAAGTAGGAAAGAAATCGACGACAACAATTAATCAACACAACTTGATGAAAAACACAACTTATGCATTCAGGCAATGGACAACAACGACCCAGCATACTAGCACATCATGCAATTGGATGAAACATGCGATAATCAATAGATAGATAAAAATGCTACTCACCCGACATAAGCAAGATAATGCCTACAAGCTAAAGGACAAAATCAACAACTTGACACAATGACTTCGACGACCAGTAACTAAAAACCTCTACGGTGTGTGAAACCAGTCACATTAAGTCATTGCATAACCAAGTACCAACATCAATTACAACGAACAATACACCCCCATCAGGAAGCACAAGACTCCGGCTAGGTTATCATTCTCATCTATCCAACAAGACACGCAAGGATCCCCTCATCAGAAATCACGTTGTCACAAGAAGATAGGCTTGACAGTAACCATGGTGCAACATAATGTATCTAGATCTTTAACCCAAGCAAAATCCCATGCGCTAGGAGACCGAAATTATCTGTCAAATAAATACACAAAGACTATACCCAAGCACCCAATCAACAAGTCAACATGACGCAAGGTGACATCATTCAAAATTAAATTGCGTGACTAACCAAAGGATTTATTGTTTTCCTACAAGGAAATCATAAGTGGTGTAACAACTATGACCAACCACCATTTACAATTCAACTTAAGGCACAAGGCACATAGTAGCCAATTAATTGTTAAACTATTAATCGTTTTAGCTAATAAAACTATTAATCCCTCAACCATTAATCTTGCGCAAGATATTAAACTATTATGTCAATAAACCATTATGTCTAACAAATCCTATTAATTCAACATTTATATATCTGTCTAACAAATGATAATCCTATTATTTTTAATAAAATCAAATAAATTTTAAAACTTTATATTATTTAATATTAATAAAATTTATTGTTTTCTTTGTATAACAAATCTACTTTTATTTTCTTCAAAATTCATTTCACTTTAAAGGATATGTTAGTTAATGTACCTACTTAGACATGTTAGTTAATGTAATTAAGTGTATGTTTAAAATATTTGATTAAAAGTTCGATTATGAAGAAAAGTTCATGTGAAGTTTGTTCACCCTTGATAAAACAATATTATTTCATATAAACTAAACATTGAAACTAGAAACCAAACATGTTGGTTGTAGAAAGGTTTACCTTTTTCATTGCACATGTCACTTAATCCTAGTAATATGCCTATATTTTCTAGAACACAATTTGACCAAAAAGAGGTGCTCAGAATTCAATGGACATTTCATGTAAACAACAACCACCATTTGATATGCAACTTCATAATGATAATAATGATATCAACTTCATATTAAAATGTGATTTAAGAGACCATTGTCTTTGGTTTTGATCGTCTCTCAAATTTTAACAAAATCTATAAAAAAGTGTGATACTTGTTTAATTGTAATCCAACATTTATGTTTATTTGTGATTTTTAGATTGATACTTGTTTAATTGTTTAATATATCTTTGTCTAACAAATCGTTATTTAACAAAATAAATTTGTTGCCTATTGAATAAATTATGTGGTTGTCTATTAAACATATGACACGTTGTCTATAAAATTATGATATCGTTGTCTATTAATACATGATAGCGTTGTCATATAATATATTTAAAATCGTTGTCAAATATATACAGGATCGTTGTCAAACATTATTACAAAAATCATTGTCATACACAGCATAAAAACGCAGTCCACAATCTACATCGTTGTCCATTAATATTTACTTTCAACAAAGATATCTCTTGGGGTTCCATGCTAAACTTAGAATTATTAAATTCATTGTGTTTTATTATTTAAAAAAATGCAAACATATGCATAAATTCACAGACATAATAAATTCGCAGCCATATCATAAATTCACAGCCATATATATATTGCATCCATATAAATTCGCAGTCATTCAAATGTAAAATGATGTCTATTAAATATGTGATAAAGTTGTCTATTCAAAACGCGGAGATAATGTTGTATATTCAAAAACATTGTCTATGTGATAACATTGTCTATAAATCTATAAATTGTTGTCTATAAATCGTTGTCTAACCATTGATAGCATTGATATTGTTGTATTTAAATCTATGTCCAACAATGATAACAGAGATTTAAATATAATATAGTTGTGTAAATAACAATAAGATCCATAACTAAGGAACAATAAAATCCAAACCAGAATGATGTGTTAAAACTGGGTGAAAGGGCTGTGTAAAACGCCAAGAAAAACGAGGTGTGAATGTTGTCTATAAAACTAGAATCGCAGAGTAAAATTTTGGGGAGGACGCAGATATTTGCATAAAGGAAACACAGAAATGATAGGTCAATCATTCAGAGACAAATCAATAAAAACACAAAGGTACTCATTCAAAAGAAGGCGCAAAGACTAATCATTCAGCAATGAATCAATCGAAAACGCAAAGATACTCATTCACAAGAAGACACAAATATTAGAGATTAATCATAAGAGAAAATCGCAGAGATAAGTAAGGGATAGATAGTTGGGAAAAAATTTATCCTTCACTTATTATACATGCACAAGAAAGTAGGGCATTTAAATCTCAGTGTTAAACACTGGAGTGAAGACAGTCGATTAGGCTTCTGGCCGACTGCTCAGGCACAGACCAATAACTTAAGGATAAGGGACAGAAGATAAAAACACGATTTTTCTTCGTATTAAATCAATAAAAACAAACGCAGAGAATTCATTGCAATCGAAGTTTGGGTTCTCCATGGGAAATCAATTCAAAATACAACAAGCATAAGGCTAGGATGACTTTAAGTTCTCTAATCATAAAACGTTGGGCTCATCAAGACAAGTTGTTGAAAGATAAAATGAAATCTCTGGATAGTTTTACGTTGATTAAACATAAACTTTAACACAGTAGAAGTATATTATTGAAGATGCGGGAACAATATTTAAACTACCATTCAATACAAATATACACGTGTACCATAGCCAAATGTGAAAGCTATGAAGTCGTTGTCCCACGCACGCTCCCTCCAGCTCCCGCTTGTCGACCGATGTGACCTCACCGGTACCTCTCGGCCAATGCTAGGGGTACTCTTCTTCCCCCTGAGCCCCTCGAGCCACAAAAGGGTCATGCACACAATACCAGAGAATGCTAGCACCCAACTCGCCTCGCAAGGTCGAGCTACCACTCGTTACCCAAGCTAGGTATCCCAACTCCCACAAGAGAAAGTTGAGTCAAGATAAAATTTCAGCAGCGTAACGTTACGCAAAAATATGAAATCCATACTCCTCCTCCTCCATCCTTTTTATAGAGTTTTCAAGTAATTAGTTTCCCAAATTCTCATTAAATTCCTTTTTTATTTAATTAATTTTGAAAAACCTCCCCCGTACACATGTCGCCCGATCCCCTAGTTGCACCATAAAATCAATTTTATTAATTAGTTAATTATTCCTATTTCCCTCACCCACCTAAATCATTCATAAAAATGCTCATCGGTGTCCCAATATTCCCTTACAATTCTTAAATGAATTACGCCTTACTTAATTCCTAGTTGAGTTCATAAATAGAAATTTTCAAAGGCTAGATTCCTTACTAAGTTAGGCATTCATCTTTTTCTTTAAGTTTTCCCCCTTTTAAGTTTCACTTTTTTTTTTTAAGTTTCCTTTTCTTTTAAGTTTTCCCTTTTTATAACTAAGTTCAGAATTAGTAGTTTAGATAAACAACCATTTATTCTTTTTATGAATTTAATCCTCCATTATAATTTCCATTTTTTTTTAATAATTAAAGTTTGAATTTTTTGTGGGAGACTAAGGGCCTCTAAGAAATAAGGCCCCTTCCTTATTGTGTGCCCCTTAGAATCATCGTGAGCGACTATCATAGTTTTCCCTCATGACATTGTGGGTCTTCTCAAACTAGGTAACCGTTAACCTACAGTTCGAGTCATGATGGGAGTGCTAGTAGGTTGTGGCAGGGTTGTTGCCATACCTCTCCCTCAATGTCTCTAGTTGTCGTGCGTGACCCCTCTACTCCAAATGTGAGTCTGGTCGGCAAGATATCCCCAACCTACATCTATCAACGAATCATGTCATAAATAATAATCAATCATCATAACATCTAATCATATGTACATATGTCACATCAACAACATTCAAACCCAACAGTCCACTCCCTGACTCAATCCGGAGTCCAAGGGGTTTCATCGATGCCTCTGCATCCTCAATGTCCAAAGTCCTGCACACTCAGGAGAACTCAGTCAATAGCACATGTCTATGTAAACACAACAAAATAACACATCATCAAATCCATAATATCTCATAATCATAATCAAAACGACCGATAGTATAATAACCCAGATCACTTGCACGCAAGTGTCCTCAAAGAATAAGTTCACTTAGTGCGTGCAAGAGCGGGATGTTACATAATTGTTGGCTATCATTATCTACATATATTTCTCTCTCAATGCTATGTTACTTATGCCATATTTAGGTAAATATGTGGGTGGTCATTAAAATCCCAAAAATTTATGTAAGAGTAATCTTTCATCTCGAATTAGACTCTGATAGCTTCTACCCTAAGCCTCCCTTGGTTTTGGAATCTCTTCAAATTATCATATTTTCCTTCTATCATTCTACATCATTTAATGGTGTCATCCTCCATATCCTGATATAATATACATAAGTATTTATCCCATATTCTATTGTAGTGGTCGGGTATGGGAAATGTCTCATCTTTCAAATTAATCCTCACACACTCAAGTTTTAGTATTTTTGTGATGATCCAAAATAAATATTTATACGTAAAAAAATTATCATGCATGTCTTCTCTTACCCATATCATTTGTTGGTGTAATTTTTATTCGATAATTTTCCTACCGAATTTGTATTCCTCCATACTCCACTTGGGATATCAAATACAACCATTTTTTAGGCCACAAATTATAGTCTTCCTACCTAAAATTTCAATTCATAATTTTGACATGGTTCTTTTTATACCTATGTCTTAGGTCACATGTCTACAATTTCCATGTCGAACATATTAGATTCATTTACCTTATATTTGAACATTCTATGATTCAATATCTCATCCCCCCTAGTATTTTAAACACTTGTAGTAGTGTCTATACCTCCATCATGATTTTCATGCACATAGTAGGTTCTAGCATAATTTTGGCTTTGGAATCATAGGCATTTACTTCTATGAGTACCAAATCAAGGAGAATTGCAACCTTAGGGATGCACTTGCCTTGGTAGATATTGGGGAACAATATTGGATCATTTTTCCCTAGCCTTTTCTCTTCCATAATGAATCTATAATAATTTTCATCATTAATCCCATTCTCAATGTCTTTGATTGTCATTGTATTTGTATACTTTGTACCCCCTACTTTGGTTGTTGGGATCGCTAGTCTGATTTCTCCATAATTATAATTGTGTTACTAACTATAACTTCCAAATATGATTAACCCTTGCCTCCTATCATGTGTATTAATATAATTCCAATGCCTATAGAATCCCTAGGCTTGATGCATGCCATGCTTATCTACTTTATTTTCATTAATGGTCCTAGTGATACCTTCATCAACTTATTTCTATTCTTCATAATTCCTACCACATCTCCTTTCATTGGAAATCTAATAATGCATACAATAATGATATGTTATGAACTAATTAGATATGTATCAGATGACATGTGAATATGTTGAAGCTTGAAGATAAAATACTATGAATTGAAGGGTTAAAAATTAAATGATAGGTACTCTTTGAATACTCTTTTCACTTTCAAAGAAGCATTATCGACACACTTAGATATTGGGTTAAGGAGGAATCCCATTATATTTCCATAAAATATGATCTAATAACAAAATACCTTGGATAAGACACAAAGAGACATTGGAAATCCATTTCTTAAAATATTATATATTGAATTAAGATGTCCCTATAATGATATTCTAGTGGAGTAGGTCCCAATGAAAACATTAACACTCTAGTGATGTAAATGTGGTTGTTATCAGGAACAAGACATTAAGTAAAGAGGATTGAGGAATACTAATGAGTATAGAGGGATGAAACTTAGTTGGGAGGACCACATTGTGAAATTATGTAGCTCAAAAAGGATGGCCATACCTACTAGTGAACTTGTGACTGTGGTCATGAGAGATTGAGGTGAACCCCTTAATTGAGCTATCATAAAGCAAAAAATAAGCATCATACATGCTTGCAATTGGGACATTGAAAATAAATAAAAATGATGATAGTTGCAAACATCAAAGCAAATCGAATATAGCATAACTAAAAAAATATCGATTAAAGAAATTGAGAAAATATTAAGAAACATTACATCACCAAATTACGTCATTTAAAATTTTCTTATGTTTTTGGGTCTTTCATGCCAAATCATCATGCCATGTCATATTCAACTCTAATAACATCATATTGTCATGTCATGCTTGTCACAAATATCTAGTCATCTCATGCTTATAGAACAACACCATCACATGTGTTGGAAAAACATCGTGAAAACATCATATTATTAAACTGTGTCACAAAAATTGTTACTTGTCTTACTAGTCATTTACCTTGACATAAATTGTCAAATAATATTGTCATAAAGTCCTAATATGTTTAATTATTAAATATATAATCATCATCACACAAAACCATACATGTCTAATCATTGCATGTCAAAATACCATTTATCTAATCACATGTCTAGCCACCATAACATCAAGTCATGCATGTTTAAACATCATATATCTTATCAACATAACATCAAAACATATATGTCTAATCATTATGTCTTATAAATTTGGAATCCTAACATACATCTCTAACAAACACATGTTATCACACTAAAATTAAATCATACTAGTCTAAGCATCACACATGTCTTATCACCATATAACACCAAATTTTATGCTTCCCTTATCGTGTATTCTCCTTATAGGCCTTAGTAATATAATTACATCGAATTTCCCTCCATCATAGTATATTTGGTATTCTAACTTAGCCTAATTCATGATGAATTCTTCTAGGATATCTCCTAATGACGATCCTAACAATTTGAGACTGTAGGATTTCATAGTTATACATCATGTTGTTGTTTGCATTTCTAGAAATAAATTGTGTGAAAGTTTATAAATGTTCAATGTTTTGAGTGGACACTCCACCCATATTCGGGGACAACTTTAATTTGTACCTGAAGATGGGTTGAGTGTCCACTCAAAATGTTGGATGTTTCTAAACTTTCACATAGTTTATTTCCAGAAATGAAAACAACAAAAATATCCTAACACTTCCTGATTGAATCCTACCAATGGATCACCTTACATCGAGAACAACCTAGTGCCCTTTGATGGTTCTTTCAAGCCTCTTTATGATTGTGTCTTTTTTAAAATGGGTTTGTGCACATGATCATTTTTTTTACATTGGAGTTCCTTACCTTGGGAAATGGTTATTCTAGGATAACATAGGATGTCAACCATAGATCTAAGTTTCTAATAAAACTATGCACATCCATTGGATCACCTTCCACTAGGAATTATGAAATTTTATTTTTCCTTTCTCTTTGATGGATTCTTCTAGGTTTATTTCCAATGACAATTCTATCAACCTCTAGATCACTTATAATCAATTTTCCTTAAGGTTCCCCATCCTTGGGAGTTCACTATTGATAAATCAACATCTTGATTCTCAATGACTCCTCCTTGTTCTTCTAAGTATCAAATAATTTAACTTGATCATATCACCAAAATAATTACTCATATCCCATACTATATATCACATAGATTATTCAAAAGTTAGTCCTTATATGGGGAACAATTCCTCCCATATAGTTATCTTTTTACATAACCTACAAGAAACGATATGTATTTCTAAATACAAAAAAAAAATGAACTCTTACCTTTTTGCATATTTGGTTTCCTTCATTCAACCCTCATTGTACTTGATCAGTTTAGAAATCTCTTTACTTCCTTATCTATTACTTATCTTACCCTTCTGCATTAGAATCATACATGTGTCCTTTGTGGAGCCTATTGGGGTAATCTCCAACCTTTCCCTATGAATTAGTCAAATAGTGTCTTCATCTGAGGGGCGTTCCCTCATCATATTCTTAATATTGATATTGTTCCCTTATAATTCCATATTTGTTTCTTCCTTTCTAATTTGATTGCAAACATTATTTTAATATAAATTGAGTAAAGTTCAGGGTTCTCATGTGCCCATGCCTACATAACTTTATCATATTCTTCTCTAGATGAAACTTCTAGTTGCAACATACCAAGTTCATTAGGATTGGGTCCTTCTTATTTTCTTAACATATATAGGCGTTCCATATCAAGATGTAGTCTTGATGGTTCATCATTGTTTTTGGTATGTATTTCTACCTCTATGTTATGTATTAATGCCTTTATAATGATAAAAAAATAAATGAATAACAGTCCACTTCAAGGGGGAAACCTCATTTTACAATTTATTCAATGTACAAGATGATATGAGATGATCCTAAAATTAGGTCTCGTTGGTATATATATAGGATACAAAAGGTACAATGAAGGGTTCTAGCCTACATATAAATATAACACTAGAAATGTAATAATTCAATATCTAGGGCTTAATAAGGGGTTTTATACTAAACATGGGGATTTGTCTAGAACTTAACACTCTATTAACCTCTTTCTTTGATCAAAGGAAACAACTTCCTTCTTCCTTTTTCTTAAAGATATGGCTTCCTTATCGAAACATATAGTGCCTCTCATGGTATAAATTTAAGCTCTGTGAAAAAATACCTCATAGGATTCTCTCATTAATTTTCAATACTTAAAACATGGCCTATGTATTAATATTATATACATTAGTATTGACTCTTGTTAGTCTTCACGTTGGTGTACAAGTCACATGATTATGTACTCTTATCAAGATATCACTTGGCTTTAAAGGTGGTCTTCATAACTCATCCCAAAATATTGAAGATAACTAGTTTATTTATTCTCCAAAATATACTATTGTATTCAAAAAAAAAAATTCCATAACTAATGCAAGTATTTGCAAGGATTTGCAATTATTTACTAAAATGTGAACTTAAGTAACATACTTGAACCACTTGTGTTCTCCTCATTTTCCTTGGTGCTCAACAGATTTTCAAATAAATGCTTGATCTTCCTAAAAATTTCTTATTTTGGGATAATTTCTTCAACTAGTCCACTAATTATTCTATTTAAGTGTTTCTTAAATCCCCATTATGTGCTCTTTTGTTACTATGGTCCTTTCCATGCCTTTCCTTTCCCTTTCTTTTCTTTTCATGACGTTGATTTCTACAAATACACCCTCATAAGTTTATCTTTCAAAATATATAAGGTTTTCCTATTCCTCTTCATTAGAATGTATTGTAATATATCCCTTGAGTCTTAATATTATTTATATTAGTGATACTTTCAACAAAGTCACATTTTTCTTAAATCTCTTTTAGTAGTATTTGATAGTGACTATTTTCATGGTTACTTGGTCCATGAACAAACAATAACTCATAGTATGTTATAGATGCACATGTTTGTTGTGTCCCCATCATCCACAACTATATCATTTAACAATTGGTTTTTCTCTTGGTAAGGTATGCACATTTGGATTGTTTTGTGTTTGAGCTCTAAAAACATTTTGATTTCATGGATAGTTAAATCCTTGATTCTGGAATGATACTCTCCTTCCTTCCCTTAGGTGCCTTGGTCTAAAATATTTATGTTAGTTCCTTGGATTATTATGAAATATATTCCAAAAGTGTTCAACGATATTATGTTTTTTGCAAAATTAAATCTTATTAGCTTCCTAAAATCTCCCTCATGTTCTTGACCTTCCTTTTATCTATGGTCTAATTTCTCTTTTGGTATGGTGTTCAACAACACAAGTATTCCAATAGAGGACGAACACCTTTAGTAACCACTCACACAACCAGATCAAACATCAACACACCGATGTTTTTATGTGGTAAAACCCCTACGAGGAAACATCCATGGCCCCAGGCAACACGGCCACTTGGAGAAGTTTATTAATGCAAAAGAAAAAATATTATAGAGATATTTTACAAGAGATTTTCTCACAATCGATAATCGGCAAATGAGCCTCCATGCTCTTTAAATATAGGTCATGGATCAATCGGGTGTTAAGCCATGGATCAATGATCGTTAAGATTGAGGAGAATATGAACCGTCGTATCACTCTATGTCGGGAACATATCATTACCATCGGATTTACTAACTACAAATGAATATTAATGCATACTAAATAAACACACAAAGAAACACTTTTTTACCTAACGACATATTAGACCAAGTAGATCTTAACTAACTCCTAAGTGACTAAATATCCTAACATCCCCCCTTAAGAACAACTTGGGATAGGATTGAAGTATTTACAATAATGACACAATAGGATAAGGAAGGAGGCATTAGAGCCTATCCCCCCTTGATGACAACTTCCTGAACTCCTAACATAGATCGAAGTTTGGAAAACTTTGCTTCTGTATGAGACTTTGTGAAAATATCTGCAACTTGATCTTCTGTAGAGAAAAAGAGCACTTCAATAACTTGATCATGAATGAGTTTTTTGATGAAGTGCATGTGTAGCTCGATGTGTTTGTTGCATTGATGTTGAAATGGGTCTTTGGTGAGCTTGATGGCACTTTGATTGTTGCACCAAAGTCTGGTTGGATGTTGTTGTTGGAATCCAAACTCTGAAAGAATCTGTCAGAGCAATAAGGCTTCCTAAATTGCATTTATCATTGCTCAGTACTCTGCTTCTTATGAAGAAAGTGCAATAGCATTTTGTTTCTTACATGCCCAAGTGATAGGTCCTGAACCAAGGCTGAAAACATAACCTGCAGTAGAATTTTGATCATCAGGGTCGCTGGCCTAATCTAAATTAGTGAAACTAACCAATAAAGGAGTACCCCCTAATCTGTAATGTATCCCAAACTTAACTATACCATGGACATAGATAAATATAATTTTAGCTTCTTTCCAATGGATTTCATGGGGTGTTTTCATATAACAGGCAACAAGACCAATAACAAAGGAAAGATCGGGATGGGTATGAGTCAATTATAAGAGGCTGCCAACTAACTGATGGTACAGGGTGGCATCAACTTCAGGAGAAGTATAGGTAGCAGTAATCTTGACTCCAGATTAGAAGGGAGAAGGGGTTGGTTTACAATCATCCATGTGAAAGCGATGAAGAAGGTCACAAGCATACTTAGACTGGGAAAGAAAAATTCCTCCATTGGTTTGCAAAACTTAGAGGCCAAGGAAATAGTGCAAAAAGCCTAAGTCTGTCATTTCAAATTTATTCTTAAGGTTGGTTTTCACATGCTTTAAATTTTTTGAGTCACTACCAGTAAGGATAAGGTCATAAACATAAAGGAAAAGGATTATGAGATGGATTCCTACTTTCTTGGTATAGACATTAGGATCAGAATGGCAACTAGAGAATCTAATGGCAATAAGAAAGTTGTCCATTTTGTCATACCAAGCTCGAGGAGCTTGCTTAAGACCATAAAGAGATTTCTTAAGGTGACAAACAAGGCTAGAGTCATTCTGGACATAGCCAGGAGGTTTTTCCAAGTATATTTCTTCTTGCAAATATCCATGCAAGAAGGCGGATTTAACATCCATTTGATGGATCTCCCATTTATGTGAGGCACCAAGGGAAAGAACAAGGTGGATGGAAATCATTTTGGCTACAAGGGAAAAGGTTTCATTATATTCAATTTCTTCAACATGGGAAAATCCTTTACCAACTAACTGAGCCTTATGTCTTTCAACACTTCCATCTGATGCATACTTAGTTCTGTAGACCCATTTACATCTGACAAGTTTTCTTCCTTTTGGAAGAGGTACAAGATCCCAATTATCGTTTTCCATTAAAGAATGATACTTTTCATTCATTGTTGTATCCCAATCTAGATGACCTGAAGCTCCTACAAATGTCTATGGATCATGAGTCTCTGAAACTTGAGCCAAAAGAGAAGAGGCTCGTTAGAAATGTGAATGTGTTTGACACTGATCTCAAGGATCACCGACAAGATCACTAGTTTTTTCTCGTGTTGAACGGACTCATGTAGGAAGCGGTGGAGTTAGTGTTGGTGCAGGTTCAAAGGACTCATCTAGAGGAAGGTGAGCAGGCGGAGGTGGATATTCATCCTCACTATCATCATCTGAAGAAGAAACCAGAATAGGAACATAAGAAGGCACAAACACCAAAGATGGCTCGTGGGCCAAAGAAGACACAAACGTCGAAGATGGCTCGCAGGCCGAAGAAAGCACAATCACCGAATTAGGCTCGCAAGCCAAGAGATTTTCATCAAATTTAACATCTCTTATAATAATAATTTCATTACAATGTGCTTGAAGAAGTCTATAACCTTTGACATCTTCAGAATAACCAAAAAATATACACTTCTCACTTTTAGGTTGCAATGCTTTCATTTTCTCATCAAGAATGTGAGCCCATGCTATATTACCAAATACACAAAAGTGACTTACATCTGGTTTAATTTTAGTCCAAGATTCTTCTGGTGTTATATCTATAAGACCCTTTGTGGGAGTGTGATTTACTATGTAATTTGCATAGTTGATGGCTTCCACCCAATACTTTAGACTTAATCCCTTAGATTGGATCATACAATTAGCCATTTCTTTTAATGTACAATTCTTTCTCTCAGTAACACCATTTTGTTGTGGTGCATATGGAACAGTGTGTTTCATTTGGATGCCATGTGTAGTGCAGTAACTTGTAAAATTATTGTTCACATATTTGCCTCCATTATATGTTCTTAACCTTTGAATTTGATGTCCAAATATTTTTTCTACAAGGGCCTTGTAGGCCAAAAACTTGTCAAAAACTTCACTCTTAAGTTTTAAGAAGTAAACCCAAGTACGTCTGAAAAAGTCATCAATGCAAGTTAAGAAATACTTGCACCCAGAAAAAGAAGGATAAGAAAGTGGACCACACAAATCATTATGAACAAGATGCAAAGGGCCCAAGGTGTGTCAAGAGGCACATTTGTCAAAATTGTCCCGATGATGTTTGACAAGAACACAACTGGCACAAACACCATCTCTGCATAAAACAGGAGGAAGACCAGTCACCATATGTTGATTACATAGTTGTTGCAATGAGTGATAGTTTAGATGACCAAAACGCTCATGCCAAAGTTTGCTCAAGTCATCGCTATGAGAAACAAAAAATGATGAAAAAGATGATGACCCAAAGTCATCAAACTTGTACAACCTAGTAATATCATCAACAATTTAAGTTGCAAGAACATGCTTAGGATATTCTAGATCCTTGATTACAACTTCATGAGGTGAAAACTCTATGGTTTTACCTTCACCTGAATGAGTGATTTGATAAACTGATACAAGGTTACAAGAAAGACTTGGAACACATAATACATCATTGAAATGACCATTTTCTACTTGAACTGTTCCAGATCCTTCAACACTAAGAGATCTATCATCACCAACAAATATTTTCTTGTTGTTACATTCATTTAGAGAAAAAAATATGTCTCTATCTTTATCCATATGATAAGATGCTCCAGAATCAATAAGCCACTCATCAGAAGAAGAAGTATAGGTTGTATTGAAGGAGAAACCATAAGCAAAAAGTGCATGTCCATGAGAAGAAGAAGAAGAATTAGAATCAATATTGATGGTGTGTTTGTTCATCGTTGTTTCTAAATATTCCATCTTCTTGAAACATTTGGACTCTACATGACCATCTTTATCACAAAAGTTGCAATGTTTGTCAATCTTCTTATTTTTATGTTTTGCTCCTTTGTCACCATTAGGAGAGGAAGTTGTCCAAGTGGGTTTGGGACCCTTATGTTTCTTGTTGTTGTGGAGAGGATGTTGCTTCTTGGGGTTCTTGGGTTTATCTTTCTGATGGATGACTAAGGCTTTGTTAGAGGTACCTACGGTGTTGATCACTCCAAGTTGTACAAGCTTATCTTGCTCTCTAATCAAAACATCACAAAATTTCTTAAGAGTGGGTTTTTTATAAGTTGTCCCTAGAGCCTCTTACGTGACATAAAAGGTAGATACAAACACAAAATATGCACTACCTAGATTAGAAAGAATAAGATAGATGCAATGATCTTCTTCTAACTTTATCTTATATTATTCACATAAAATTCTGAGTGTTTTAAACTTAGATAAATAGTCTTCAATGCAAGAAAAATTAGTTAGATTTAAAGTGAGTACTTTATTTTCTAACTGTTGTGCTCGAATAATATTGTGTTTACCAAACACAGATTCAATCTTTTCCCAAGCTTCTTTGGGTTTATCAATTTGTTGAAGGTGGAAGCTTAAATTAGGAGAGATGGGCATTTCGATTAGTCCACGTGTTTCGTCATTCCTATTATCTCATTTGACTTTCTTATCAGCATCATTAGGTTCTGGTTATTTTCCCAAGTTAATCTGGTACAAGCTTTTACTTCTTAATAAATCCTCCATATGAGATTTTCATTGGAAGTAGTTGGTGCTAGTAAGAAAAATATTACTTGAAGAAGCCATATTAAATATGTAAAATTGAAACTGATGATCTGGATGGAAATATCTCGAAAAATTAGGCGGTTTTAAAAAAACGGCATTGAAAACAGACTTCAGATGTGAAAGTTATGCTCTTTTTAAAAAAAAATCATAAACGGTAACCAAAGGACCACGTGATGGTGTAAGTTTCTTTATGCAATGACTCACTTTTATAAAAAGAAGTGGGGTTCACTTTTACAATGAAGTTACTTTATAAAAGAAAAATTGCATGCAAAATAAATAACTCTAAAATATTAAAGCTATTTATAGTGATTCACTTTTATACTTGAAGTGAAAATACACTTTACAATGGAGCATGAACTTTTTCAAAAAAAAAAGTAACAAAAGAGAGACTTGAACTCAAGACCTCTTACTTAATAAGGAAACTTTTAACCAAATAGGCTAGCAAAACATATTGTATTGTTTATCAAAATGATTGGGGGTGTTGTTGTGGAAGATGACCTTGGAGAGTGTGCTAAAAAAAAACTATTTTCACACAAAAACAAAATCTCGCTTCTTGATGACAACAAGGGTTAGATCTCGGTTAGTTTACCCGGAAAATGCATATTTTACTATATGTTTTTTATTTGCTAAGATCACACAAAGCATAGGGAAAAGAGCATAGGCATATATAAAACAGTAGCAACCCGAAAAAAAACAATATAAAACCGAAATAATACTCTGAATTTTTTTTTAAGTGGTGTATTCATCCTTTATACCTCCAGATCTAGCTAAAATGGTTGTATCTTGGGAAAACGAAAACCTTTTCGAGTGGAACAAAAAGTGTTCCTGAATGAAATGAGCGTTCTGGACACAATGGAACAGTCCTCTCAGCCCAAAAAATGTATGGAAATGTCAGAAAATGGAGATGAAGAAACTCGGCTTCACAATCTCAATCTACAACATGAGCGGGTCTTCAAACAGGCTATGATGCCATGTTCAACAACACAAGTATTCCAACAGAGAATGAACACCTTTAGTAAAAAATCACACAACCATATCAAAAATCAACACACTAATGTTTTGACGTGGTAAAACCCCTACGGGGAAACATCCACGGCCCCAACTAATGCGACCACTTGAAGCAGTTTATTAATAAAAAATAAAAAGATTACAAAGAGAGTTTACGAGAGAGTTTATCACAATCGATCATCGAAAAATGACCCTCCATGCTCTTTAAATATAGTTCATGGACCAATCGGGTATTAAGCCATGGATCAATGGTCCTTAAGATCGAGGAGAATATGAACCGTCAAATCACTCTACATTGGGAACATATCGTGGCCGTTGGATTTTCTAACTACAAATGCATACTAAAGAAACACACTAAGAAACACACTTTTACCTAACGACACATTAGACCAAGTAGATCTTAACTAACTCCTAAGTGTCTAAATATCCTAACATATGTGTCTTTTGATTTTTGCGAACTTCTTCAAATAAAAATCTAATTTTTATATTCTCTAATCATTTTCTTTCTTTTGATTCTTCTTTTGTCTTCTAGTCCTTAATGTTGACCCTATTGTTGTCAACAATACAAAATCACAAAGTGTTGTGTAATTCATCTCTTATTCCAACTTTTGAAAAAATAGAACTCGAAGGAACCTAAACCAAATTATTAAATCCTATCTGCAATTGTATCCTTCATCGATCATATTCCTCTTCACATCATATCCTAAATAAAACAAAAATTCGACCATCTAGTATGCACAAGAGGAATAAGGATTATTGCAAGGATCGGTTGTTGACAATCCTCTTGTTGTGATCATGTTAATGATCTCCTTTTGATTATGTTTCATGGAAATTATTTTATAACTATGGTTATAGGTTCTTATGATTGTGCTTACCATTGTCATCACTTTCATTTTATGCATGAAACAATTCTTATGATGTATAGGTTCATGAATTTAGTAACGGTTATATATTCGGGCCTAGTTATAATATTGGCACAAATCATTAATGTTGTGGATATAAGGGTAACTTCAATTTATTATGGTTATGATATTTGTTGTATGGTGGTGGGGTGTTGGCAATCTACCTTGTAATGATCATATTATTTTTCTATGGTGATTGTTCTCCTTACACGTTTGTAAAAGAACCATGGTTAGCAATGAAATACAAATTTAAAAGTGTTTAAAGACTTACCTTCAATACTTATAATGTCTTATGCTCTAAGTGTTACCTATGATATGTCATATTGTTGTTTAACACTCTTTCAAATACTTTCTAACAATGCATATAACTTAAGGTTATAAGATGTTTGGAGTTGTGATGTCGGGTTTATTAACCACAACAACATAAATTTCTAACCTTGATGTCTTCTAATTGATTTTGATTATGTTTTAACCTTTGGATTTGACAATGCATATGTTAATAGACTTGGATTTTAATCTAGGTCGTTTGTTTGATCTAAAAATGGATATGAAATTTGGGAATTTCATGCGATTGACCTAAGTTTCTTATTTGGTCATTGGGCATTCATTTCACTTGGTTTATAGCTCTTTGAGTGAGCTCTCAACACCCTTCATTATGAATATTATGTTATCATTGCATCTCTCAACCCTGTAACTATTTCTTGTGGATATTTAAATTCACCTTGCTTACTATTGAGAACACTTGACTTTGTGGTGAGTTTCCTATTAAGCTTAGTCGTTGGTCTAAAGTTGGAAAGTTCATGAATTTGGTGAAATTATTGTGTGGCTATCTATACTCTAAACTCACTGAGATGGGTGAAAGGTTATTTCTAAATCCTTTATTTATTTTCATAGTTTAAACATGCATGAAAATCTTTTGCAAGAGTGTTGTTATCAATTGTGGTTCATCTCTTTATATTGTCAATGATTTCTCTCTAGTTTGGTTTAATGAGTATTTCATGGGTGTGTGTGTGTGTGTGATAGCCAAAATCATTTTCCCTTGCCCATCCACATGTTTTCCCAAAGGAATATCACTTTTGTTTGCCCATTCCAAGAGAAGTACACCCAAAATCATTGTTATGGAATCCCAAAATGTTTTTTTGTGTCATGGGAATTGTAACATCCGACTCTTGCGTGCATATGATTTGACTTATTCTTTGAGGACACTTGCATGCAAGTGATCTAGTTTAGTATATGGTTGTCTGTTTCTCTTATAGATTATGATGATGATGTGGTTGGAATATGATGTTATGTATTTGATATCTATGTATAGACATGTGTTATTGGCGGGTTTCTCCTGAGTGTGTAGGGCACTTGACAGATTGACGATGTCGATGGCATCAATGGACTTTCTTGGATTCTGGATCGAGTCAGGGAGTGGACTGTATATGGTTTGGTATTTCTATTTTTTCATATGTGACATATGATTGGGTATATTATGATGTTGTTATGGATCATTGGCAGTGTTTCATTGATGGATGCAGGGTGACGATTGCTTGCTAATCAGACTCACATAAGGAGTAAAGGGGCTATGCACAACAACCAGATATTGAGGGAGAGGTGTGGCAGCAGCCCTGCCACAACCTACTAGCACTCTCATCGTGGCTCGAAATGTAGGTTAACGATTACCTATTTCTAGAGATCCACGATGTCGTGAGGGCAGACTGCACCAGTCGCTCATGAAGATTTTAAGGGGTGCGCAATAAAGCGGAGTCCCTATTCCTTAGAGGCCCTTAATCTCTCACAAGGTCGTCTGATGGAGTATTGACTCTGAGGGTTGGAAAACTGCCAAAATCAGTGAAAGACGAGTGGCACCCTTGGAGCACGAGTGTGTCTTGAAGGGAACATCGCATAAATAAAACATGAATAAAAGAAAGTCGCACCCTTGGAGCACATAGTGTGTCTTGAAGGGCACGTTTTTAATAAAGGTGAGTCAATGAACCTAGGTGCCTAGAAAACAATAATTTTTTTGACATGGTCGACCTTAAAATAAATATTAAATGAGTAAATTTATTATTTATAAAATCCCCTTAAAAATTCTAAGCCTAGTTAAAAATTAAGCCTTGGTCTAAATAAGGTAAGAAGACTAATAAATAAATAATCAATTAATAAAAGGGAGATGAAGAAAAATCAAGTTAAGAATTAAAAGAGAAATCTTTTATCTGGAGATTTAACAACTGATTATGTGTAAGATGTGCTAAATTGGAACTAAGACAAGAAAGGAAATGGATGTAAAAAGGAATGTGAAAACATAGAAAGAAATCTAGTCTAGTCTAACTAAAGAACTTTCCTAAATGAAACACAACTAAGTTTTAGAAAAGAGTCAATCATTAAAAGGGAAATAGAGGGAATAAAGGGACAACAATGAGTGTTTTTAGGAGCGTTTTTAGGATGGGTGAGGGAAATTGACATTTAATTAAATTAAATAAGTGAATTTTTGGTGCAACTAAGGGATCGGGTGACAAGTGTATGGGAGAGAGTTTTTCCTAATTAATTTTTAATAAAACGAATTAAATGTGCAAATGGCAAGTGGTCACTAAGAAAAACTCTATAGAAGTAATGGCTGAGAAGAGTTATGGATCATGACTGGTATGTGTAAGGTTATGCTGTCGGAATTTCTTTGACTAATTTTTCTTGTGGGAGTTGGGATACACAGCTCGAAAATGAGAGTGGTAGCTTGACCTTGCGAGGCGAGCTAGAAGCTAGATTTTTCTCTGATTTTGTGTGTGTGGCCCATTTGAAGCTCGAGGGGCTAAGGGGGAAGAAGAGTACCCCTAACGTCACCTGGGAGGTACCGATGAGGTCTTCACGGTTAGCAAGCAGGAGACAGGAGGGAGCGCCAACGCGGAATAACAAATTTAGATTATTTTCCTCCGGTTACGGTAATCCTAAAATGAAATTGTGTTCATTAGTTTCAATTTAAATTGTGTTTAATTTTATTGCATAAGCATTGCTGGGAAATTTTATTCAAGGTTTAATGTTTTCACTGAGATTTAATTAAGCATGTCGTTGCGGTAATTTCATCCTTGTCTTTGTTTTTCCACTAAAATTTTTCTCAGCCTTAGGATTTCATCCTAGCATTATTGCACCTTCACCCAGTAATTTTATCTATGCTCCCTAAACGATTTCGATGCCAGCCAATTGATCTGAAACTGATTTTAAAAAATTATCCTCAGCCATTGGTCATTCAACCTCGGCGTTGGGTTGAAGGACGCCCCGGGCATTTTATCCACCTTTTTTGCCCCCTCCAACGAAATTCCTTCTTCCCCTGCGATTGTACATTTTTCTCTGCGTTTTTTTCTTTTTTCCCATGCGTTCCACAACCACTGTGATCATTTATCTGCCCAACAAGATAATTTCTCATGGGTGTTTTTTTTTCTCCTTAAATACTCTGCGATTATTTTTTTAACTCAGCAAATTCGTTTTTACTTGCCTGGCGAATTCCTTGCTATTTACAGCGAATAGACCCCCATCGATTATTTTTTTTTAACTCAGCAAATTTGTTTTTGTTTGCCTGACGAATTCCTTGCTAGTGAATAGACCCCATATTACACTGCGATTATTTATTTTTTTGAACTCAACAAATTCGTTTTTGTTTGCATGGCGAATTCCTTGCTATTTACAGCGAATAAACCCCCATATTACACTGCGATTATTTGTTTTCAACTCAGCAAATTCGTTTTTACTTGCTTGGAGAATTCCTTGCTATTACATCGAATAGACCCCCATATTACACTGCGATTATTTGTTTTCTTAAACTCAGCAAATTCGTTTTTAATTTCCTGGCGAATTCCTTGCTATATACAGCAAATAGACCCTTAAACTCAGCAAATTCGTTTTTATTTGCCTTGTGAATTCTTTGCTATTTGCAGTGAATAAAGCCTTAAATACTCTTTGATTTTTAATTGTATTTTTACTCAATCCCACATTGTGGGATGTAGATGGATTGGCAAGTGTAGTATAAATGAAAGAAATGTAAAATGGAGGTCTCAAGTTTGTTTCTCACCCCAATTTACCCGTGTCCCATACTTGCGGGTTGTGTGGACACACCTAGAGGTTATAGAGGTAGCAAATGAGAATGGACCCCATGTCATGCGAGTACGAGAACAATGAGTTGTCGATTCCGTCAATCACAACAAAAAAAAAATGTATTTTTACTCAACAAATTCGTTTTTAATTTGCCAACGAATTCCTTGCTATATACAACGATTTCCACCCTTTTATCTCAGCGACTGTTGCGTTCTTTCTCTGCGATTTAGAGGCAAGCGCCCAGCCCGATATTCCTCCTTGTCCCTGGCGAACTCCCTGGAACTCCTCTGCGTATGGGCATATTTCGTTGATCATAGGCAAACCTAGACAACGAGCGATGATGGAATTTTAGTTGATGTTTGGAACCTAATTTAATCTTTATGCCCCTTACGATTTCAGTTCCTTCAGTGGTTGTAGTTGCTTCTTGTTCAGAGTTATAAATTAAGTTTCTGGTTAATGTAATGCCACATCGCCCTACTCTATGGGGAGGGCCCACTTAGAGGAATAGATGTATCTTACCTTTTTCATTTCGTTTTACCTTGATAGGTTTCTTTGCATTTAGTAAATCAACCTCATGTCATTCTGGAAGCTGGATTTTAAATTCCAATCTGATAATACTTGTAGAATCTAATTTTCACATAGGCTCTCTTTTTAATGTGTTTATACAATAGAAACTCAATCATGGGAAGGTGTGCTTTTATAAAAAAAAAAAATTAGCTTCATTCATAGCATTTTATTATATATGAGTATGGTATATTCCCTTCTTCTCCTCTTGGTAGTTCTAGGTATAGGAAGTGGTAGAGTAATATTAATTGGAGTTTTTTTCAGATAGCGCTTTCCAAACAATCTAATGTTGTAAATTGAAGACTCGTGGAAGCTATACCTTTTACCCATGTAATATCCTAAATTTAGATTACTGTTATCAATGGTGTTACAGTTGACCTGGGCTCCTTCATTTATGGTCCTTTTTTAATTATTAATTAGAATGGTATTACAGTTGACCTAGGCTCCTTCATTTATGGTCCTTCTTTAATTATTAATTAGAATTGTAAGTCAACTCGGAAGTTATCCTCTATGTTTTTATTAAGACTCGATCTTTTGGTTTACAAATGGAAATGTATGTTATGAAGGAAATGTATGTTATGAAAATTGTGTTGATGTATGTTAACAACTATTACTTACACCATTAAATTTGTTAATGCATGATGGTTTAATAACTAGATTACATTTTCACCATTGAATATTGATGTTGCATGATGGAATTAGAATTTGGTTACTATTGCGTCTTTAAATATTGTTGAAGTGTGATTGATTTATTAACTGTATTCTCTTGTGCTTTGCGAAATAAAGTCAATATCTCATGCGTCTTGAATTGTTGATGTGTAAAAGATGGATTAATTGAATAGAATGCTTTGACACAATTCAATAATGTGATGTAGGAGTAGTTGAGTAATTAAACTCCTTGCGCGCACTAAAAATATAATGTAATGTATGGTTTTAGATATTAGTCTTCTTGCGCGGAATGAAAATTTATTATGACGGATGATTGTTATTGTGATTATGGTTTGCGCCACGAACATAACTGATAATTGTTTTTGTGCCTTAGATTTAATGTGGTCTATGATGTGTTATGCAAATGATTACTTGTGCACCATGTTTAATTGTGGATTAGAAGTGATGGATTGATGAAGTTGATTATCGTTGATGTTGTTGATTTAGCATAATTAGTTTGGACTTGATTGGGTCAGTGGGATGTAGACACCTCCTTATTCCTCAGAAAAGTCGCCAACCCTGAGACCTTAAATGGTTAAAATCGATTGGAACCTAGGCTTGAGCATTGTTTATGTATCTTGGAGGTCCTAACCTTGCAGGGTAGGATGGGAAGGTAGTCATTTTATACTCATTATCTGATTGAATGTTGTTGTAAATTGCTTCAAGCTATTATAATGTGTTAATTTGTTACGCTATTTATGTTATGTGTCGCTATCCTTCATTAACGGGTTGATTGTGTCATTAGTGATTTCTATGATGATTAGTTGATATTTCTTTACTTATGATGTTGTTGAATAGGCGTTGTCATGATCATGTGTTGATGTTAAATTCCTAATGCAAAAAGAAAAAAAAAATTACCTTGTATGCTTCGACTTTTCTTAGGCATAACAGAGGGTCGTTATAGGAATTAGTCAATGCTTTTTAGAAAGCTACAATTATTCTTTTGGGTATGTATATATCTTCAACATTGTTGTCATTTCAATTTTGTAAGAACCATTTCATTGCTATTACCCTAGTTGTTTGTTTCTAAATATGTGGGAAAGTACAATTTCATTGGGCACGATGGGAAATAATTTTCATTGATAAAAATACTTGCTTACTAATTTATGTATTAGTACAAGACAAGGTCTTGGCATTGAAATTTTTGTCACTTCCCTTTGTTATTTTTCATTCTTCTTCTTCTTTTTCAAAAGTACGATACATTTGGGGGTGTCACACCTTGTGTCATCATTACTACATTTTTGCATCACTATGGTGTGTTGAAATGGCACTTTGCATCATTTTTTGTGTGTTGAAATGATACTTGAGCATCATAGTTGCATCATTTTTCATTTAATGTCACATTGTGTTGCAAAATATTTTTTATTAAAAAAATGTTATTTAATTAATAGTCAATTAATTAATTAAGAATCTATCCATTACCATTTTTATCATAAAATTTAATTATATTCCATTCATTAAATATATTTTTACATATGAATATACCAAATAAAGAAAAATACATCTATAAATTCACAATAATTGATACACAATTGTCATTTTTCTCCCCATAACAAGTGGTCTATCGTTGCCCCATGGGAAGCAAGAATCTTATGTACATGTATACAGTAATATTTTATCCCCATAAATTTGTGTTCTACTACCACTCTAGGGAAATATTAAGTTTAATTATATCAGTACATAAATCAAATTAGAAATCTTGACTACAATAGATCTATTAGATCTTGATGCATCATCAACATTGTGGTCATTGCATGAAGTCACACTATCATCTTATTGTTTTTGTTAAAATGAATATAATTACAAGAACACAATTAAAGGGAAAATAAAACACTACCAATTAACAATAAGGATTGAATTGTCACATTTAAGGACAAAATTATTATAATTTATGTTGGCTACCATAGGTTGCAATACCTCCACCATATTTACACACATTTTCTTTAGGGAATATTTGATTTCTTCGTTAGTTAACTCATTCCCATGATTCTCCCACTTTATTTCCATTAGAGAGAACCATAATCAATATTTCCTAAACTTACAAATATGTTTTTTCTCTTGATTTATTAAAAAAATAATCCATTAACAAGATAAATATTACCTCTAGTTGTAACAGATGACAAATTCCATTTGAGATTCAAGGGTTTTCCATCCACAATGATTCAACCATCGGTAATTAATACAATATTTGATATTTGATACCTTCTCACATTTGTTTTTTAATTATCAGTGTCAGGTATTTGTCCCCCCCCCCTTTTACTTTTCCCTGTTCTTTCTCCTATGATCATCATGACCTCCAAATTCATATCCATATGAACTAATTTCTAAAACAAGGTAAGTACATAATCACAACATACCTAGAGACTTAGTGCAAAATAATTAAAACATAAATGTAATAACCAAAATAGAGTATAGAAAAATAACACAACCCATAATACCCATCGATATATTCAGGTTAGAATTTTGTCCAACATTATTTCATTCAAAACTTAACTCTTCCATATGCAAAAACATATCATTGGGTATATGTAAGTCTCAAGGAAATAACAAGAGATAAGGGAATAGGGTAAAAGGGAGAGAAAAGAGAAAATAAGAGGGAAGAGAAGATGGAAGTGAAAAAGGAGGAAGAGGAAGAAGAAAATGAAGAATAAGAAAGGTGGAGGGTAAAAATAGGAAGAGGAAGAAGAGGGATATGGGAAGAATGGGAAGAAGAAGAGAAAAGAGGATTTGAAAACAAGAGGAGGAGAAGAATAAGAAGGAAGAGGGAAAATAAGGGAGGAGGAGGAGGAGGAGGAGGATTTTGGGGAAAAGAGGAAGAGGGAAAAAGAGAAGGAAAGAATAAGGAAGGAGTGGGAAAACAAGAGGAAAAGAAGAAGAATAAAAAGATAAAAAATAAGGAACTGTAACATGTTGAAATAATGTAACTGCAAAGAGTATTCTTATTATTATTTGATATATTATTTATAGGATTAATCCCCATTGTGGATTAATCATGTCAGTAATTGTATTAGGACCAAATCCCCTTTTGTGGATTGGTCAACAGACAATTATAATAGGAAGAATAAGAAGTCGGTCCCAGCAGTTAATAAGAAGACCCAGAAATATAATAAAGGTGGGTTTACCCACCCAGATTAAGAAGTCAGCCCTGCCAGTGAAGAGACACTTCACACATGCTAGAACTTGTATAAATAAACGAGGCTAGCACCTCATTTGAACATAACTCACTTGCTCAGTTTTAGAGACAAGTTATGATCTGTTACCGGCAAAGGAGAGAGGGAGAAGAGTGYCGCATATTTTGGAGAGGACTTTCTGTATTGGTTTGAGTTATCTCTTGACATTGTATTGGCAATTTATGATAACGAAGTTTTTGCTGGGTTTTCTTCCCCTAGAGAGTTTCCCAGGATAAATGTTGTGTCTCTTGTGAATGTGTATTTCTCAGTGATCTTGTTCTTATGTTTCTCTTATCTATTGAAATGCAAAGAACTATAATAATGGCATAAACATTAACATGGTATCATAGCCAACCTGAAAGAAGCATATTTCGCAAGAGAAAAATGTCACTGTTGCAGTACCTGCAAATTAGGGTTTTTCAAAAGTGAATCTTTTCATCCCTAAAACCACCTAGAAAGTTGCTCCCTCCCCCAAGGATCATTTTGGCACTTAGAACGCACCTTTTCAGTGGCTAGATCTCCCAGAAAGTGAAACCCTAGTTTCACAAAGTACCAGAAAACCAGAAAACCATAGTACCAGAAGTACCAGAAAACCAGAAGCACCAGTCCAAAAATCCGTAGATCAAGTTTGAGGGGGTAAAAGTTGGATTTTCGAAATTTCAACTGCACCAGCTAACTCGCCTCAGCTCAGCGCATCTATCCCTTGGATCAGATTTTCAAAACTTGAAGTTTGAAAAATTAGGGTTTCCTCATAAAACCCTAAGTTGCAGTCTCAGAACCAATTGCAGTTGCAGTTGCAGCTGTAGAACCAGTTGCAATCACCCTTGAAGTTATCTCAAGAGTTGGCAATGATTACCGTTGCTACCAGATGGAGCCACTACCTACAAATGATATCAGAGGTATGTACTTACATATGTTTAATGGTTAAACCCTAAAGAGTATTTGCAGAAGAAGGGATCTCTTGCCATAGATCCAGAAGGATCTCAAGATCCAACACATTCAGAGGAATGATGCAACCCAGGTGTGATTATTCTGATATACATATATTTGTCATGACATTATCAGTGTTGCATGTTGAAGCTATGATCAAATTATAATTGAAAGTTGATCATAGAGCTTATCCTCTAACCTAACCTTTTGTCAAGCTAGTGTATTGTCTTAGTACAGAAGACAGGTTGAAGAAAGCACTTGTCACTTGAGTGAAGGAGGCCTGGAAGAAAAGCAAGAACTCATTCTTGAGGACAAGGCTCCAAGTTTGATTAATCAAGATTCAAATGTACACATGACAAGTTGATGACTACAGTTGAGACAACAGTATTTGTAAAGTATTATACTTGATAGCATGTGAGCATATAGAGGTAAATACTTTGCCTGATACAACTAACACCTCCTCTAGGAGAAACCTCGTGTGTTAGTTCCAAGTTGCCATGGAAGAATGCTTGGTCCCAACACTATGAGAATGTTGACCTCATTTCATATTGTATTCCTTACCTTTAATCTTTTCTTCAAATAAATTATAAATGATAGCTCTAAAGGAGCTACTATGATGATTGTTCATGCTATTGCTTTATATTATCAAGAAGGATATTATTCTTGCTTGTTGTTTTGTTGACCTTGCTCCAGGTCACATGAGGAAGCTATAGAGAAGGTTGCAGAAGGCAACGTGCTAAAGGAGAGACCGTAAATGAAGAAACCATCATTGGAAGATAAGAAGGTGACTTGCATAAGCTATAGGGTCACTCAGAAGCTGCCATGATCCACACCATTGAAGAATCTTGCCATCGAAGATTAGATCACTTCAACTACAAGGTGCTACCATACATATGCAAAGTGGTCACAGGTTTACCAAAACTCAAAGGTGACCATGAAGGTGTATGCAATGGATGTGCACAAGGGAAGAACATCAAGAACCCATTTCCGAAGAGGGACAGCAAGACAGAAGGAGTCCCAGAACTCTCCATTCATATGTGTGTGGCCCAATGCCATCATCCTCCATTAATGGGTATGTATACTATGTATCGTTCATTAATTATTATTCTCGTAAAAGACCTAGATATATTTGAAGTGTTCAGAAAGATCAAGGAATTCAAAGCCATGATAAGAGAACCCTTATGTAGGAAGATTAAGATACTTAGGTCAGATAATGGAGGAGAATATACCTCAAAAGAGTTTGTGAACTTATGCAAAGATGTTGGGATCAAGATCCCCAACAAAACGGTGTAGTTGAACAAAAGAACAAAACCATGCTGGAAGCGGTGAAGATCAAGATCTTCCTATGTGCTTATGGGCAGAAGTAGCAATGACAGTTGTTTATGTGCAGAACCGATTGCCCCATAGTGCACTTGGGCTCAAGACACCAGAAGAGATGTTCACCGGAAAGAAGCCATAGGTAAGCCATCTAAAAAATATTTGTCTATCCATTGCTTATTCATATACCTAAAGAAAAGAGAAACAAGTTGGACCCTTTAGGAAAGAAGGGAATATTTGTGGGGTCTCCAAGGCCTTTAGAATCTATACCAGGTCACCGCCACATTGAGATCAGCAGGGATGTGACTGGTGATGAAGAAGCAGCACTTAAGAAATCAAGAAGATTCCAGCTTGAAGAAGTATATGAAGAGGAACCTGTAAATCCCAGGATTGCAGAATCGATGAGGGAGGTTCCCAGAGCTGCAGAACCAGTGAGGGAAGTCATAACTTCCCCTGATGAGGAACTTCTAGAAGACCATGATATAGTAGAAGTTCAAGAACCTCCTCAAATGACCTTCTCCAATAAAAGAAAGCCTGCTTGGGCAAGAGAGCTTATTCAAGATGGAGAGAAGTATGTTGTTCCAGAAGGAACCTCGAGATAGGTGAAAAGACCAAAGCCATTCTCCAATTACATGGCTTTGATATGTGATCTCCCAGATGAAGAGCTTACCTACTCTGAAGAAGCCATTCAGAGGAAAGAATGGGTAGATTCCATGACAAAGGAATACCTATCCATAATGAAGAACGAAGTATGGGAAATAGTTCCCATATCGAAGAATAAAGATGGGGTATCCTACATGTAACACACCCACTGCAGCATAATAAATTTTCGCCTTTTCTCGAGGAATAGAATCCCTGAAATCCTACGGGGCTTAGCACAGGCTAGATTTTCCCTTTTTCCCACCTCCGTGTGATCGTTGATCATGATCACAGGCCAAACAACTAGGTGCCTTTTCGCATTTTGTGACTCAACGGTATAAGCGAGTCGAGTCTTTTGACTCTGCAAACCCCGAAATGCCGAAATGCCAAAGATGCGTCGATCAACAATTAGCCCTCTAGGCTATGCCCTGGTCCATATGACCACTTCTCTTAAGAACAAAGTCTCATTCCATTCGGGACTTATCAATACGAGAGCCTGACCTCCTGTCAACGGGACTTCCGAATTCCTAATTTTCGATTCCCCGGAATGGCCTTTGTCACATTAGCCCTCCTGGCTATGCCCTGATCCAAGTGACCATTCCTCATAAGACCTCTGCCCTATCTCTTTTGGGATTTATGAATACGAGAGCCCGACCTCTTTTCAATGGGACTCCCGAATTCCTGATTTGCGAAATCTTGATCGACTCTTCCTTTCCAAATTTACGATATCCGAAATCACGTAATGGGTATAGCTCCCTTCTGTCAGCACCCTCTATGCGTGACCAACGGCTAGGCTAAGTGATAGCTCCCATCACAACTTCGCAAGTTGAAAGGTTGATCACTCATGCTCTTATCCCTCGAATCCCCGAGATGCAAGAAGTCAATGGAGTGTTGACTCCTTTCTCCAGGCGACATGTGTCCGCCTGTCAATCATACGGGCCCCACTTGTGGTTCTGCCATGTGTTCCTTCGTGCCTGGATTTCGGCACTTCGCGACTTCTGATGTTGAGAAGAGGTCCTCTCAACCTCTGAACCTTCGAATGCGCGATACGCGCGATGAGGCTCTGATCCAACGGTCCTTCCGTGACTTGGATCCTACGGTGATCCTTGCTCCTCACGATTTCGCCACTCGCGACTTGGAGCACCCAACTCCTGGGCTCTCACCTTGCAAACCTCTGAGTTCATGAGATCCCTTGATCTCTACCACCTGTGCTCCTCAGATAAACGGTTATGATCTTCTTGCGACTTCGCCACTCGCAAAGTCAAGAGACTTCCTCCTCTAACTCCCAAAGTCTGAATCCTCGATAGAGAGGATCTCGTGACACGTGTCCTCCTTCCAATGGACAGCTCAGATTCTTCTGTGATTTCAGAAATTTTGATGTCGAGTGTCTAGACCTTCATCCTCAGGACCCCTGAACTCCTGAATGTCGAGATCCCGATACCAACTCCTTCGGGACTTTTCGCTTCTGTTGCTCACGAAGATTTAACCCCCGTGCATCTCCTGTCAGATCTAATGGCTGATGGGTGTTCACACTAAGGTCTGATGACTCAGACCTGTCTCGCGTTGTGCACTCTCCTGCCGCTCCCTAGATGTGGAAAAATCAACGGTCTGGATACTCCCACGAACCTTAGGGATCTACGGTCCCGATTTCTTCGCTACTCACGAAGATAAAGGAAAAAGGGTTAAGGCTTTTAACACCCTCATTTATTCTTCCAATCTAACGGTCATGAATGACCGCATATCTTCTGACTAGATCTCATTCTTTGATCGATTCTTATCCACACGCTCCTATTTCGGGATTTCACGGGTCGGGGTTTCAGGACTCGCGAGTGCAAGAAAACTTGCACCTAGATACTCTGGGTGCCGAAACGCCGAAATGTTGAGGTCTACGAGGATTGTTCTCCCTCATACAAGGTTTTGAGACTTAACCTCTAACATACTTCTTCGGGTCCTTAGGTAATTTACACCAGGTTTTGAAGACTAGACTGGAAGGTCTTCTCTAAGGTAAGGGAGTGGTCTCAAAAGGATGCCTTCGGGAGGAAATCTATCCAAGGCATCAGGTAGGAAAAACATAGGAACAATCTCCTGAGAGAAGGCTTGAAGTCTAACTTAGATCAGTAAGAATATAAATAGAAATTCGTAAAACATAAGCCATACATGGTCTTTCCATTATAAGCATGCAACCACCATTTTTGGTCAAAACACCACACGGACAGTCTTATGCTCAAACCATTCATAAATTGCACAGACTATGAACACATATATCAGCATATAAACTTCAAGATACACGATATAAAACACTTATCAGAAATAACACCAGGTGTGATTGCAACTGCTGAAAGGGGTGTTCGTTTCCACCCAACCGTAGGCTCAGCGATTCCCAACGGATTTACCACTAGCCACCCCCGCGCTGAGACCACGATGCTACGAGACTGCGTCTTTGTTTGTCAGTGACCGAGAAGGAAGGTTACTCTCCTTCTTCTATGCTATCACTCACTCTGTATTTTTCCAAAGTTCTCCTTCTTTCCTTCCCTCGCGTCTGCCCTCTGAATGCCCACACTTCCTGCCTTTTATCTGTTCGGTGAGGTTGCGTGTGGCACAATTTTCCTCGCAGTGGTCAGGTCTGAGGACTCTACGGATGGGTGGTTCACCCCCATCCCTCATTACTCATGAGGATCCCTTTACCTACCAATCCTGACGAGTCATTTAATTTGGGGCCAACGAGCTGCTCTTGGTTCTCCGAGCCAATGAAGTCCAAATACGGTATTGGTTTCGGTGGAAGTTAATGCCAACATTCCAGGTGCCTTCCACCATCTTTCTCTAGCCATTGTGGTCTCTTTTTTAGCATATCCCCTCTCAGCAGTCCCGAAATATATATTCATAATATTATTCACATTCATCGACCTTTTTCACAAGGTCCATTCACATCACACATTCACATTTTTGGGTTTGCCACAGTTCTTGGCCAGTATAGTTATTTTTACAAACTGGGGGAAACAGGGTGCTACAATTCCCTCCCCCTTAAAGGAACATCATCCTCGATGTTCTTATCTATCAACATGACATGCATGTACAGAAGTAAACAAAATCGGATATGCCTGTCTCATGGCATCCTCCATTTCCCATGTAGCCTCATCTGGGCCAAAATGTCTCCACTGCACCTTGACCTATGCAATGGTTCGGTTTCAGAGTGGGGTTTCCTTTCTATCCAATATGCATTAGGGTTATGGTAGAAATTCTCCCTCTGGTTCCACCTGGATCACAGACCAGTCAATTATATGATTAGCATCATGTACATATTTCTTCAATAATGAAACATGGAAAAAATTATGTGCTTTTATTGTGGAAAGAAGTGCTAGCCTATAGGCTAAAGGTCCCACTCTATCTAGAACCTCAAAGGGTCCACAATACCAAGGTTCCAACTTGGCACAAGCTCCCATTTTCAGGGAACTCTTCCTGGGCCTAACTCTGAGATATACATGATCTCCCGCTTTGAACTCTCTTGGAGTTCTCTTTTGGTCGGCATAACTTTTTTGTCGGTTCTAAGCGACCTTTAGGTTTTGTTTTATCTGAGTCACCTGTTGTTCCATTTCTTTCAACATGTCAGGTCCAAAAGAAATCTTGTTTATGGGATTACTCCAGCTAACTAGAGTGTTACACGGTCTACCATAGAGGACTTCGAAGGGACTCATCTTTAAGGATGCTTGGTAACCATTGTTGTAGGCGAATTCTACCAGTGGTAGGTAGTCTTCCCACTTCTTGGGTTGATGCATTACATGCACTATTAGCATGTCTTCAAGTATTTGATTCAATCTTTCTGTCTGTCCATCGGTTTGAGGGTGATAGGCGGTGCTAAACAACAACTTGGTCTCTAAACCAGCCATCAGTGACTTCCAAAATTTGGAAGTAAATTTCGTATCTCTATCAGACATGATCTCTTTCAACATACCATGCAGTCTGAATATCTCCTTCATGAATACCTGGGCAATATCGATTGCTTTGCATGTTGATTTGACAGGGATGAAATGAGCAGACTTGCTCAATTTATCCACCACTACCATAATGGCATCGTTCTATTTGGTTGAGGTTGGTAATCCAGTGATGAAATCCATGGAGATGGTTTCCCATTTCCATTCTGGGATTGGTAAATGTTGCAATAATCCTGCTGGGTGTTGATGTTCTGCTTTAACCTATTGGCAGTCTATGCATTTGGCGAAGTACTCGTCTATGTCTTTCTTCAATCCAGGCCAATAAAATTGTTTCCTGGTGGTAGTGATCATTTTCTGGTATCCTGGATGACCAGTATAGGGTCTTTTATGTAGTTCATCCATAATGAACCTCTTCAATTCGTCACAATTTGGAATATACAGTCTATTTTTCTAAGTGAGCAAACCTCCTTCGGTCATCTGGTAGCCTTCATATTTTACCCCGATGGGCTCTTGTTGTAGGTATGAGGTCACGGTCTGGACAAATGGATCTGTTTCTTGTGCATTTCTAATTCTTTCTTTGACATCTGTCTCACAGGTGCTCACCGCTACCAGGTGAATTGTTTTCATACTTCTACTAAGGGCATCGGACACCCTATTTTCCTTTCCTTTAATGTGTTTGATTTCGAAATCAAACTCGCTAAGGAAGGCCATCCACCTAGCTTGTCTCGCATTGAGCTTTGGTTGATCAAACAGGTATCGCAATCCACAGTGATCTGTCATAAGTACAAATTTTCTTCCCAGGAGGTAATGCCTCCACATTTTCAAGGCATGCACTATGGCAGCCAACTCTAGATCATTGGTCACATAGTTGACTTCATGCTCGTTCAATTTTTGGGATTCATAACCGATCACACTTCCTTCTTGCATAAGGACTCCTCTGATCCCTTCCTTACAGGAATCTGTGCACACGAGGAAGTCAGCTTCTGGATCGGCTATTTTCAGCATGGGTGCATGGGTCAGTAGATGTTTCAGGGTTTGAAATATTTCTTCACATTTATGTGTCCACAGGAATTTTGTCCCCTTCTTCTAGAGGGCAGTGATTGGACAACCAATCTTGGAGAATTCATTTATAAATATCCTATAGTATCATGCTAATCCCATAAAGGATCTGATGTCTGAAACATCCTTTGGGGTAGGCCATTCCGTGATAGACCTGATTTTGTCAGGGTCTACCGCTACTCCTTCTTCAGAGAGAACATGGCCTAAGTAATGTATTTGCTTCTGGAAGAATTCACATTTGCTGAATTTGGCATAGAGCTGATGTTCTCTTAGCACTTGCAGCACAAGTCTAAGATGCTCTTCATGCTCTTTTATGTTCTTGGAGTAAATTAATATATCGTCAATAAAAACAAGCACAAATTTGTCTAGGAATTTGTTGAGTACATTGTTTATCAAGCACATAAAAGTGGCAGGGGCATTGGTCAACCCAAATGGCACTACCACAAACTCATAGTGGCCATACCTCGTTCGGAAGGCAGTTTTATGGATGTTTTCACCCTTGATTAAGACTTGATGGTATCCCAACCTCAAATCAATCTTTGAGAAAATCGACGCACCCCCCAATTGATCGAACAGGTCATCGATCCTGGGCAAGGGGTACTTGTTCTTTATGGTTACCTTATTGAGTTGCCTATAATCTATACACAGTCTAAGGGTACCATCCTTCTTTTTCATGAATAGGACCGCTGCTACCCATGGAGACACGTTGGGCCCAATATAGCCCTTATCCATCATTTCTTTTAATTGCAACTTGAGTTCAACTAACTCGGGGCTACTCATCTGGTAGGGTGTCCTAGACACCAACACCGCTCCTAGTGCAAGTTTTATTGAGAAGTCTATGTCCCTTCTTGGAGGTAGACCCGATATCTCTTCCGGAAATACATCTTTGTATTATCTCAAGATAGGGTGATTGTCAGGGCTTGGTTTGTCACCTTCGATTGTTTTCAACACCTTTATTGCATATAGGGTACATCCCTTTCGGCAATACTTTCTCATTTGCAGAGCTGATATTTGTCTCACTGAGACAGGTTTTTGGATCCCTTGAAGGGTTATCTTTTTCAATTCTTTACTTACACATTCTAAGGTTTTATAGTAACAGTCCAACCTGGCTTTATGGGCAGCTAGCCAGTCCATACCAATCAACAGATCATACAATCCCAGGGGTAATAAGTTAAGGGTCGTTTGGGTGGGGAATTCACCCAACATTAATTGGCAGGCTGTTATGACCTCTGCTATCCTTCTTTTGGTGCTAATGGCTAATTGTACTAACCATGGCTTGGTATGTTTTTGTGGCTATAGTTTACACTTATCAATAGCTTTAGGGGCTATGTAACTCAAATTTGAACTAGGGTCAATTAAAACAAACACTAGATGGTTGGAAATCATACCTTCTATTTCCACTACTGAAGCTTGGTGGTCAGCTTGGTTATTATCCAAGGCTGCATAAATTTGTGGCACACTCCTAGCCACATCATTAACGGTGGTAGTTTCYTGGATGTTATAAATCCTTCGACTATTCTGTTGTCGGTGTGGACAGTCTCTCAATAGATGTTCTTCCCCGCAACCCCAGCATTTCAAAGGTTCTCTCTTTGGGTTATCAGTCTTCACTGATATGGGTCCAGAAGTTTTATTTCCACTCAAGGAGGGAAAATTCTGTTGGTGCATACTCCAGGCTGGGAAGCTCATTCTTGGGTTCTTCTTATAGTTCTTAAATCTCGGGGATTTAATTCCCTTTTTCTAAAATCTTGAACTATTCTTCTGTTTCCATCCTTCGCGAGGTTCTGCTCGATGGCCAAACTGTTCATGACAATAGGTTGCCTTTCGAATAGTGCCTTCTAGAGTCTTTGGCTCATTAAATTCAATTCTATTATGATAGTCCTTAGGTAGTCCACTGATGCAGCGTTGCACCTTTGCCTTTTTCGCTTTTATATAGGGTACATACCTCAACAAATCGAGGAATTTGTTGACATATTCTTCTATAGTGAGTTGTCCCAGTTTGAGTTCATAAAACTCTTTAGTCTTTTCGTCAAAATATTTTTCCGACAGATACTTCTTCCGGAAGTATTTCTCAAACCGTTCCCAAGATAGGTCCTCTTCGCAAACCCCTTTCACATTCTTAAGGTCTTCCCACCACATGGAAGCCTTTCCATTCAAGTTGAAGGTGGCCACTCGGGCCTTCATATTTTCTGAAAAATCATGGACTCTGAAATACTTCTTTAGTCCAAGTAGCCAGGCCTCTGCTTCCTCTCCCTTCTTTATTTCACCGTCGAAGGAGGGTGGTTTGGCTTTTCTGAATTCTTCGAATTTTTGACCTTTGGAAGGCTTTTGCTTCTTCTATTTCTTTCGGGGATAGGAATTGGTTTTGTTGCTAGAAGAGCCCTCCGAATCGCCAGCTTCCTTCTCAGAGGAATCATCCGATGCTTGTCCTTTACCTCTAGGGTGGACCTTTTTCGAGGTGCTCCTCTCAGTGTGACCACTGATATGACCATGTTTCTGAGTTTCAGGTTCATGCTGCATTTGTCTTTGTAGATCGGATAAACTCTGCAGTAAAACTGCGTTAATTTCTATTTGATTTTCTTGTTCTTTCATCATCCTTTCATTATCGGCCTTACAGCTTTGTAATTCGACCATGAGGCTCCTCACAATCTCGGCTAGATATAGAGGGGTCCCTATTGCCCTCCTTTCGTCAGAATCTTCGTCTCTGTTGTGAGAGCCCTCTCCCACTTCATGGTGAGTCACCATACTATGCGTTGATAATTTCCCATGGTTGATCTTTCGCTTGTGTGCAAGAGGAAAAACACTGGTTGTTAGTCAATATTTATATTTATTTATAACTAGTACATAATTCATATTTTCACATGTACACACACAATAAGAATTTTTCATTCTTAACTTCATCTTTTTTATTAGGAAGGTTAAGACAGGGGGTTACTCTTTTTAAGAGTGTTCCGAACGGAGCTTCTGTGCAACTTGTTCATGATCCCAAGCAGGTCGAGTGTTGTAACCATGCTCCGATACCAATTTGTAACACACCCGCTGCGGCATGATAAATTTTCGCCTTTTCTCAAGGGACAGAATCCTCGAAATCCTACGGGGCTTAGCACAGGCTAGATTTTCTCTTTTTCCCACCTCCGTGTGATTGTTGATCATGATCACAGGCCAAACAACTAGGCGTCTTTTCGCATTTCGCAGCTCAACGGTATAAGCGAGTCGAGTATTTCGACTCTGCAAACCCCAAAATGCCGAAATGCCAAAGATGCGTCAATCAGAAGTTAGCCCTCTGGGCTATGCCTTGGTCCATATGACCAATTCTCTTAAGACCGCAGTCTCATTCCCTTCCGGACTTATCAATAGGAGATCCTTACCTCTTGTCAACGGGACTTCTGAATTCCTGATTTTTGATTCCTCGGAATGGCCTTTGTCACATTAGCCCTCCTGGCTATGCCCTAATCCAGGTGACCATTCCTCATAAGACCTCTATCCTATCTCTTTCAGGATTTATGAATATGAGAGCCCGACCTCTTGTCAATGGGACTCCCAAATTCCTGATTTGCAAAATCTCGATGGACTCTTCCTTTCCAAATTCACGATATCTGAAATCATGTAATCGGTATAGCTCCCTTCTGTCAACACCCTATGTGCATGACCAACGGCTAGGCTAAGCGCTAGCTCCTGTTGCAACTTCGTGACTTTGCAAGTCGAAAGGTTGAGCACTCATGCTCTTATCCCTCGAATCCCCGAGATGCGAGAAGTCAACAGAGTGTTGACTCCTTTCTCCAGGCGACGCGTGTCCGCATGTCAATCATACGGGCCCCACTAGTGGTTCTACCACGTGTTCCTTCGTGCCTGGCTTTCGGCACTTCGTGACTTCTGATATTGAGAAGAGGTCCTCTCAACCTCCGAACCTCTGAATGCGCGATACACGCGATGAGGCTATGATCCAACAGTCCTCCCGTGACCTGGATCCAACGGTGATCCTTGCTCCTAGCGATTTTTCCACTCGCGACTTGGAGCACCCAACTCTTGGGCTCTCACCTTGAGAACCTCCGAGTTCACGAGATTCCTCGATATTTTCCACCTGTCCTCCTCAGACAGACGGTTCTGATCTTCTCACGACTTCGTCACTTGCAAAGTCAAGAGACTTCCTCCTCTAACTCTGTATGTTCGAATCCTCGATAGAGAGGATCTCGCGACACGTGTCCTCCTTCCAACGGACGACTCAGATTATTTCGTGATTTTGGAACTTTTGATGTCGAGTGTCTAGACCTTCATCCTCAGGACCCCCGAACTCCCGAATGCCAAGATCCCGATACCAACTCCTTCGGGACTTTTCACTTCTGTTGCTCATGAAGGTTTAACCCCCGTGCATCTCCTGTTAGATCTAACATCTGAAGGGTGTTCGGACTAACGTCTGATGGATAAGACCTATCCCGCACTGTGCACTCTCTCGCCACTCCCTGGACATGGAAAAATCAATGGTCCGGATACTCCCACAGACCTTGGGGATCTACGGTCCTGATTTCTTCGCTACTCACGAAGACAAAGGAAAAAGGGTTAAGGATTTTAACACCCTCGTTTATTCCTCCAATCTAATGGTCGTGAATGACCACAGATCTTCCGACCAGATCTCATTCTTCGATCGATTCTTATCCACACACTCTCGTTTTGGGATTTCGCGGGTCGGGGTTTCGGGACTCGCGAGTGTAAGAAAACTCGCACCTAGATACTCTGGGTGTCAAAACGCCGAAATGTTGAGGTCTACGAGGACCGTTCTCCCTCGTACAAGGTTTTGAGGCTTAACCTCTAACATCCTTCTTTGGGTCCTCAGGTAATTTTAACCAGGTTTTGAAGACCAGACTGGAAGGTCTTCTCTAAGGTAAGGGAGTGGTCTCAAAAGGATGCCTCCGGGAGGAAATCTATCCAAGGCATCAGGTAGGACAAACACAGGAACAATCTCGCAAGAGAAGACTTGAAGTCTGACTTATATCGGTAAGCATATAAATAGAAATTCGTAAAACATAAGCCATACATGGTCTTTCCATTATAAGCATGCAACCACCATTTCTGGTCAAAACACCACACAGACAGTCTTATGCTCAAACCATTCATAAATTGCACAGACTATGAGCATATATATCAGCATATAAACTTCAAGATACAGGATATAAAACACTTATCAGAAATAACACCAGGTGTGATTGCAACTGCTGAGAGGGGTGCTCGTTTCCACCCAACCGTAGGCTCAGCGACTCCCAACGGATTTACCACTAGCCACCCCCGAGCTGAGACCACAATGCTGCGAGACTGCGTCTCTGTTTGTCAATGACCGAGAAGGAAGGTTACTCTTCTTCTTCTCCGCTATCACTCACTCTGTATTTTTCCAGAGTTTTCCTTCTTTCCTTCCCTCGCGTCTACCCTCTGATCGCCCACACTTCCTTCCTTTTCTCTGTTCGGCGAGGTTGCGTGTGGCACAATTTTCCTCACAATGGTCAAGTCTAAGGACTCTACATATGGGTGGTTCACCCCCATCCCTCATTACTCATGAGGAGCCCTTTACCTACCAATCCTAACGAGTCATTTAATTTGGGGCAATCGAGTCGCTCTTGGTTCTCCGGGCTAGTGAAGTCCAAATATGGTATTGGTTTCGGTGGAAGTTAATGCCACCATTCCAGGTGCCTTCCACCACCTTTCTCTAGCCATCGTGGTCTCTTTTTTAGCATATCCCCTCTCAACAATCCTACAATATATATTCATAATATTATTCACATTCATCGACCTTTTTCACAAGGTCCATTCACATCACACATTCACATTTTTTGGTTTTCCACAGTTCTTGGCCAGTATAGTTATTTTTACAAACTAGGGGAAACAGGGTGTTACACTACAGATGGCTTTTCAAAATAAAACATGTTGTTAATGGAAGTATTGAGAAGTATAAAGCAAGATTTGTCGCTCGTGGATTTTCCAGAAGGAAGGCATTGACTATGAAGAGACATTCACTCCTATAGCCAGATACACTTCGATCATGACCATCATAGATCTTATAGCTAAGATGAAGTGGAAGCTGCACCAGATGGACGTGAAGACAACTTTCATAAACGATGTCACCGAAGAGGAAGTGTATATAGAGCAACCCCAAGGATTTGAGGTTGAAGATAGGAAGTCTCATGTCTGCAGATTGAAGAAAGCCTTATACGGATTGAAGCAAGCTCCCGGAGCTTGGTATGGTCGTATAGACAGTTTCTTGATGAGCTTAGGCTTTACCAAGAGTAAAGCAGACTCAAATATCTACTTCAAAATTATGGATAATGAGCCAGTAATCTTACTGCTATATGTGGATGACTTATTCTTAACTGGAGAAGAAAATCTCATCGTTGAATGTAAAAGAGACTTGCAGCAGAATTTGAAATGAAGGACCTTGGCCTAATACATTACTTCTTAGGTCTTGAGGTCTGACAGAGTCCAGAAAGGATCTTCCTTAAACACAGTCGAAATCTTAAAGAAATTCAACATGCTAGAATGTAAGTCCATGAATACACCCATGGAAATTACGCTGAAGTTGTTGGTCGATACTTCGTCAGACTTGATAGATGCCACATTGTACAGACAGATTATTGGATCACTGATGTACCTAACGAACACAAGACTAGACATTTGTTCTGCAACGAACACCTTGAGTCAGTTTCTTGTAGAGCCCAGACGTGTTCACCTAATAGCTGCAAAACATGTGATGATGTACCTTAAAGGTACAATGGATTATGGTCTCAGCTATGATGGAGATCATGACTTCACATTGAGTGGATACACTGATTCAGATTGGGCAGGAAGCGTTGCTGATAGAAAAAGCACTTTCGGATGTTGTTTTAGTTTGGGATCATCCATAATGACGTGGCAGAGTAGGAAGCAATCCAATATTTCTCTCAGCACAGCGGAAGCAGAGTACATTGTTGCATGTTCTGCTAGCTACGAAGCTATATGGTTTCGAAAGTTGTTGAGTAGCCTATTTGACTTGGAGATGAGAGCAACCGTGATTCTATGTGACAACTAGAGCTGCATAAAGATGACAGAGAATCTTGTATTCCACAACAGGTCGAAGCACATAGAGATCCGCTATCATTTCATCCGCGACATGGTACAGAGAGGAGCTTTGAAGCTCCAGTACATTAGCACGGATGAACAGGTTGTTGATGTGTTGACCAAACCTCTATCTCATGTAAAGTTTGAACACTTTCGATATAAGCTTGGTATAGTCCGAAAGAACCCTCCCTGAAAGGGGGAGTATATATACATTCCTTGCTTCTGACCTCGCTGTTAGACGTAAAGCAAGACGTTGTGTGTTCCTTGCTTCTGACCTCGCTGTTAGACGTAAAGCAAGATGAGTCATTGCTTCTGACCTCGCTGTTAGACGTAAAGCAAGATGAGTCATTGCTTCTGACCTCACTGTTAGACGTAAAGCAAGACGTTGTGTGTTTCTTGCTTATGACCTCGTTGTTAGACATAAAGCAAGATGAGTCATTGCTTCTGACCTCGCTGTTAGATGTAAAGCAAGACGTTGTGTGTTCCTTGCTTATGACCTCGTTATTAGACGTAAAGCAAGATGAGTCATTGCTTCTGACCTCGCTATTAGAAGTAAAGCAAGACACTGTGTGTATTCCTTGCTTCTGGCCTCACTGTTAGACGTAAAGAAAGATGAGTCATTGCTTCTGACCTCGCTGTTAGACGTAAAGCAAGACGTTGTGTGATTCCTTGCTTCTGACCTAGTTGTTAGACGTAAAGCAAGATGATTCCTTGCTTCTGACCTCGTTGTTAGACGTAAAGCAAGATGATGA
>ML777502.1:1250485-1267804 GCA_009831015.1 Picea engelmannii
CCCTGCCAGTGAAGAGACACTTCACACATGCCAGAACTTGTATAAATAAAGGAGGCTAGCGCCTCATTTGAACACAACTCACTTGCTTAGTTTGAGAGACAAGTTCTGATCTGTTACCGGCAAAGGAGAGAGGGAGAAGAGTGCCTCATCTTTCGGAGAGGACTTTATGTATTGGTTTGAGTTATCTCTTGACATTGTATTGGCAATTTATGATAAGGAAGTTTTTGCTGGGTTTTCTTCCCCTAAAGGGTTTCCCAGGATAAATGTTGTGTCTCTTGTGAATGTGTATTTCTCAGTGATCTTGTTCTTATGTTGCTCTTATCTATTGAAATGCAAAGAACTATAGTATGGCATAAACATTAACATAACACTCCTCTTGACAACACAATTTCACAATCTAGAAATATTGTCATTCACAATAAGTAAATTTTAGAAATTTAGCATAGATTTATTTTAGTAGTCTGTATTTTTTTTATAAATATTGTTCATTAAAAAGATCAAGTTCAAAGCCTCATACTCTACATATTAATCATATACAAATATGATTCAAATGTTATATTTAAATTAGTGTTGACTTGTAAGATATAATTGATTGTATATACATTATGATTTGTAAAAAAATAATTTGTTCATAATATCTAAATTTCCACTCCACAACTTTCTTTTAATTTATTCCAAAACTTATTCTTAAATACTCATATCGTATTTATATCAATTATGAACATACAATGTCTTGTTTATTAATATTTTTATCTTAAATTAATTTGTTGCTCAACACAATCTTGTAACAACCCCTCTGTAATGACAACAATAGTGGTGTACATTATATATATATATATATAGTGTTAGGGAATTAAAATCGTCACAACATAAGTAATAGTATCACAAGAGACACATCATCATAATTTAATAACAACACAAACAACGCATTAACATAATTAATAGTGACGCACAATCAACACATAAATATAAAGAGCGATGCAATTCAACACATCGTTAGTGTGTATGGACTTCAAGTTCTCTACACATACTTAAAATTCAAGCAACCTTCCTTTGTGAGTGTTAAAAAGGATTACATGTCGAGCCTTAGGTGCAAGAATTTATAAGCCAACTGATGTAACCATAGGTAAGGACAAGAATCGATTCCATCCCACAAGTATACATGTTAAATATTTTACTCGGTTATGTTTTGGAGGAGGAGGATCTTTACGCTAGACTTCTAGCTATCGCTAATATTAGTGAACAGGGTTTAAATTTTCAGTTTAATGATAAGAAATTCAGGAAACCATTATAATCATTGTCAGTTAATTAAGGACTGGGAAGTGCCATTCATATTGTCGGTAGTCATTTAAGAAAGTGCAGGTGCCATTGAATTTGCTGGCAGGAAAAACACCAATGTTATACAAGGAGAATCGCTACAGGGGGAGGGCGCATTCAATCGTGTAGAAAACAACGTTGGAAGACAAAAGCTATAGGAAAGGATCTCGTTCTAAATATCTGGCAAAACATTTCTGAATGAAAATCGCTAAGGAGAAATTCAATTTTAATCTCTGGCAATCTCGAAATGAAAATCGCTGCAGGAGACTAGCTATAGGGAAGGCACATGCAATTATTATTTAGACGAATTGAGAGAGTCTCCGATGAGTTTCGCTTCCTCGCCTCGTCCTTTCGTTGTGTTGGAAACTTCATTTTAGAATAAGTCCTCCAATGGGTAGCTCATTGTGCTTGGTTGGTTCTTAGATACAATTTTGAAGTCGCATACGCGCCCAACTTGTCCATGGAAGTTCGTCTCGCTTCTCTCTGAGAGAGGAACGAAGGCACCCAGTCCCTCTGATCGAGCAACCTGGAAAGGTTGAAATAAGGAGAGGTTGAGGCCTCATGAGTCATATTAATGGACCTATACCTTCAGGAATAGGTATAGGTCCATTAGGTATAGGTTAAACACTCAGGAATAACATTCACCATAAACAACGGACTGCATCAATACTATCATTTCAACACGATTCCCGATGATACTTGCATTAGAGTAATCCAATATTGTTATGGCATCTAAGATTTATTTCGATATTTTGAACACTTCCCATCAATTTAATACCGAGTTGATACACCAGAATTATCTATGCATCATCAATTTGCTTGAATATAATCATTGGTTCTATATCCACTCGGAAATAAAAATTTGATAGTGCGCTATGAAATTCTGAATATAACAGTCATAATTCTGTAACAAATTACATACAAGAATATTCATATGGAACAATTTTTGGAGTAATTTCAATGAACATGCATGAGCACATTTTTTGATATACCATATCTAATTAAACATTCTTAAATTTTTGAAACCATAAAATATCGTAGCCGAAGACAAAGAATTTGATGTTGTTCTTCCGCGACAGCTCTCCTTCCGACCTCTCGCTTGCTAACCGCAGATATTTTATCGATACCTCCCAGCCAACGCTAGGGGTACTCTTCTTCCTCATTATCCCTCCGAGCCACAAAAAGGCCATGCACACAAAACTAGAAATCTTCTAGCTCCCAGCTTGCCTCGCAAGGTAAAGCCACCACTCTCTCTCAAGTTGGGTATCCCAACTCTCACAAGTAAAACCAGTCAAAAATAATTCGACAGCATAACCTTACCAATAACCAGTGTGTGTTTTTTTTCTCCCTCTAGACCATTTACTTTATAGTAGTTTCCTTAATGACACATCCCCACTTGCACAATTAATTCATTTTTTAATTAAATAAATTAGAATTATTTCCCTCTTACACTTGTCACCCTCTCCCCAAGTTGCACAAGTAATTCCACATTTATTTAATTAAAGTCAATTTCCCTCACCCTTCCTAAAAGTGCTCCTTAAATCACTTCTAGTTGTCTCTTTATTCCCCGTATTCTCATTTAATGACTGACACCTTACTAAATATGAGTTGAGTTAAAATAGGATTCTCTCCTAGTTGAACTAGTGGTAGCTAGACTCTAAATTCCTTTCTATGTGTACCATATTCTCTCATCTTTATTTATTTCTTATTTAAAAAACCCCTTTTTAAATTTTCTTGCACACATGCGCCTTATATCAATCTTTAAATATATTTCACCTTTTCATAATTGTTAACTTGATTTACTTCATCCCCCTTTTATTTAATTTATAATTTATTTTTAGTCTTCTCACCAAACTTAGACATAGGCTTAATTTTTAAATCTAGGCTTAGACTTTCATTCATGGATTTACAATTAATAATTTCAATCCTTAATTAATTAATTAAATATGGAAATGTTTAAATATTTTACAAGGTTTAATTATTCGCTCAAGGTTTTCTAGGCCACCTAGATTTATTGACTCAAGTGTTGCTTACGTGATGTGCCCTTCAAGACACACTATGTGCTCCAAGGGTGCCACTCACCTTTGATTGGTTTTGGTAGTTTTCCAACCCTTGGAGTCAGCACTCCATTCGGGCGACTTTGTAAGAAACTAAGGGATTCTAAGGAATAAGGACCCCGCCTTATTGTGTGCCCCTTAGAAATCTTCGTGAGCGACTGTCTCAGTCTACCCTCATGACATTGTGGACCTCTCGAACTAGGTAATCATTCACCTACAATTCAAGCCACGATGGGAGTGCTAGTGGGCTATGACAGGGACGTTGCCACACCTCTCTCTCAATAACCGGTCTATGTGCATGGCCCCTTTACTCCTTATGTGAGTCAAATTAGCAAGCATTCGTCAACATGCATCCATCAACGAAACATTATCAATGATCCATATATAAAATCATACTATAATTGATCATATGTCACATGTGCATAAATGAAATACTCAAACCAATACAATTCACTCCTAACTCAGTCCATAGTCCAAGGAGGTCGATTGATGCCATCGGCATCCACAATGTGTCAAGTGTTATGCACACAATCTGTCAATACATATATCTCAAATAACATTAAATCACAACCATCAACATCATCATAAAAATCCATAAGCGAAACAAATAACCATGTACTATAACCAGATCACTTGCATGCAAGTGTCCCCAAAGAACAAGTCGATAACATGTGCCCGCAAGAGCGGGATATTACAAATATTTATATTAATTCTAAAGATACAATGTCTTGTTTATTAAGATTAGGATCTTAAATTAGAATTTTTGGTATCGATCGGGAGCGATGGAGGACGAAAGAAACGGAATGCCATTGCGGCTAGGGCCTAAACCCTAGCCGCCTTCGCTCTGGTTTTTCGACTGCAGGGGCGCGGAATCGTCTGTAGCAGTCGATCAGGGTTACAAGGCCGCGGATCGGTGTTTTTCAGAGCGTCCCTCCTGCATTTGTTTTGCATGCGTTTTGGAGCAGCGGTTGGCTTGCCTCTGCGATTTGTTTGCTGGTGGTCGTCGCCTTGCTACGATGGCCCCAAATCCGATTGTCGAGATGGAAGAAGATCCTTTGGAAGCATTCAAAGCGTTAGTCCACTCGGCAGGACCTAAATCCAAGCCTTCTCTCTCGTCTAAGTTTGTTAAGAAGATGGAGGAGATCCCTTTGCTGGAGCTATCTCCAGAGGAGCCTTGCAATCTTGCCCTCTTTCTAGCAGAAAAGACCCTCATCAGAAAGTTTACGGGGTTATGGCCCAGCCCCAAAACGGTGGAGGCATGGATGGATGATCGTTGGAAGTCGCTGATACAAGGAAAAGTCTCTTCGCGCGCAGTAGGCAGGGGTTTTTTTGTCTTCAGTTTCTCGAGGACAGAGGATCGTGATATAGTTTTCAGATCTGGACCCTATTTCATGGGGGCGAGAGGGTTGTTCTTAGCCCCCTAAACTCTTGACTTCAATCCCGGAGTCGAGATCACCGCAGCCCCTGTTTGGGTTAGGCTGCCTCATCTTCCCTTGCATCTCTGGGGGAAAAGATCTCTGGAGGACATTAGAAATAAGCTAGGGCGTTTCCTGGACAGTGTGGAGCCGAAAGGGGATCAGTATACCTACGCTCGAATTTGTGTTGAGGTTAACCTCGAGAAAGGCCTTCCGGAAGCCATTAAGCTCTCCCTGGGGGAATGGTGCCATATCCAAAAGCTGGACTATGAGCAAATTCCTTTTAAGTGCCTCTGGTGCCATGCTTACAGTCATTTCGCAAAAAGCTGCCCCAAAGCCTCTGAGGTGTCGGGACTAGTCAAAGAAGTCGATTTTCAGCCAGTATCTAACCGACGAAGGCAGTGAAGGCAAAAGGATCCACTACCCCAGGCTCCGAAGGCCACTCATTCAGCAGAGGCAACTCTAGAAAATAAAAATAGCTTTGATGCGTTGAAGGAAGATGAAGCCCTAGATCCAGAAACAACAGCAGTTAAGGGAAATTCTCCGGCAAACGAAAACCTTCCGGATTCCACCCCCCCAGAGTCAGTAGCAGCGAGAGAAATTTGGGCCTCAGATCCGGAGCCCCCTGCCCCTGCAGGTCTGGTTGTTTCAGTCCCCTCTAGCGGCTCTGTGGAAACTTCGGAAACTGAAGACATTTCAGTTCCGTCTCCACCCCTTACCCGAGGGCAAAAGACCAACAAAGCACGCAGAGAAAAGGAGGCGGCCTCCAACATTTCTTTAGGTTCTCAGAAAAAGCTGGATCCCTTTTTTAAGGGGAAAATTTCATCCTCCTCGGATTAATGCTTTGCTTCTGTCTTCTACTGTGCTCACAGTTTGTGAGAATTTACTCATGTATGCATTTTTTGTCATTTTCTCGAATTAGCTCAAGAAGCAAATGGGATTGGACTCCCAAGACATTCACAAGAAGGTTGGCAGCACTGTTAGAGGTCACCAACCTTCTTCAGATTTGTAACTTTCTGATTCTGGCTTTGCCAGAAAGCCGCTTAATACAGCCTAACCGTTCTTGTCAAAAAAAAAAGATTAGCATCTTAAATTAATTTGTTGCTCAACACAATTTTTATGTTTGGTATAATTATTAATCTATCTTTTTATTTGGTATAATTATTAATCTCTTTCTTATCAATATCTTCCTCGCGCATCATTCATTTTTATCCATAATATTACTCCTTGTTGAACTTCACCAATACACTTAATTTTATTACTTGGTTTTAATTTCATTTTATATATCCTTTTAATTTATTTACTTCATAACACTAACTAAATATTTAGTAATCTCTACTTATTTAATACTAAATCCCAAGATACTATGGAACATAGTTGCGACTACATATCATAATAGTACTACATTTCAACTCTTATTCATTTAACTACGTAATTTCCATAATTACAATTTAATTATATAACCATAACTAAATAAATGTCGTTACATAAATATAGAATCGTCGACCCAAGTGATAAGGTGTCATTATACAAATGACATGTTGTAATAATAATCAAGTAATATCATGATTAATTAAAATAGTAAATGTGCCAACAACTATTAAATTGATTCAAGGTTCAAACTATTAGATCCATTTGAATTTGTGATTTTTTGTTGTGAAGAAGTTCACCAGCAATTCTTGATATTTACTCTATTTTTGAAAATAAAATCCTTCTTGATTGGGCTTCATTCATAATCAACACTATGTACCTGGCATTCCAACACATGTAAAGTCCAATTATTTCATCATTTTGATTGGATCCGGTGGCATCTCGTCCATCTATTCGTTCTCACTATTTGCAAATGTTCAACAAAACCTTGGGCAACAACTAAAGCTCCAAAGAAGATGTGATAACAAATAACTCCATGAATAAATGGATTGCCCATCGATTGATATAGAAACAAAAACTATAGAGACGGACAAATAGTCAACTTTCTCCCATGTTATTACACTACAACGTAAGTAGTCATAATAAAATTTATATATGTATCAGAAATTGCAATGTATATGCCAGTTGTTTAACCCATGTAAAAAATACTCATGTGTTACTTATATGCATAAGTCCACATGTAATTACTTATTTAAAATTAGAAAATAATGAATTTTACTCACCCAACTCTCACATATTTATTGTTTTTATTCCTAGATATTCTCTTGATCTTCTCATGATTTTGTGAATGGTACACATGGAGTTACTTGTCTTAGTTATGTTTTTAGCCCACAATTCAATTTGAATTTGAATTCTTGTTCATATTTCCTCTCCTTAACTTAAGGGTACACTAATTGGTTTTTACCAATTAATAATTAATTAAATTTCAATTCATGCATATTCTCTTAACTATATGCATCCTTCTTATTATTTTTAATCAATTAGATATTTCTTCATATTATGAGATACTAGTTAATCTATGTATATTTATTTAAATTAACAAAATTTTAATTAAACTTTCCATTTCTAAATATAATGTATAATATAAATCACAGAAGGATCTGACGATCTCTGTTTTGCAGGTTTCGAGGGTGCTATAGAGAGTAGTATGGTAAACAAAGGGCGGGGGGACCAAGACTCCCTCCTACAAGAAAGTCGTGGTTGATAGGGGAAAGGTCCATGTGGAGGAGGTTTCAAGGCCCCACTATTGGGGGAATCAAGATCGGTGTCAGAGACGCGAGGCGAGGACAAGCACGAAAAAAGAGAAAAATAAAGAGAGGAGAAACAAGAGACCCAAGGCAAGGCGACATACCCATCACATCCAAATGGGGTGGGAGGGAGCAACCCATGCAAACCAAAAACGACTATGATCCCAAAAGTTATTCTAAAAGATCTGCGGACTCAAGAATATAGAGATTAGATGAGGGCACACACCTTGATCTGCAAGTTTATGGGATTATGGCCCACAAAAAAATTCCTACGAAGATGGATCAAATACCATTGAAAACCAAGTGGTCAGTTGGATCTACACCTAGGATCAAAATGATTTTTTACAGTTGTCTTCATTAACCTAGAAAATAGAGACAAGGTGTTTGAAGGAGGGCCCTATTTTCATGCCTCGGTTGGATTGTATATGAGATCCTGGAAGGAAACTTTTCCCCCAGAAAAGGAGACCTTTAAGTGTATTCCATTCTGGATCAGACTTTATTCCCTACCGCTAGACTATTGGCTACCGACTACCTTTGAGGCAATAGGAAATAAGTTGGGAAAATTTGTCAAGGTATCGGATGCAACTTTAAAGGGAAAGTACACCTCATTTGCAAGAATTTGTATTGAGATGGACATCTCGGGGGCACTACCAGAAGCAATATGTTTGGAATTTAGGGATGAGGAATGGATCCAAAATGTATATTATGAACAAATATCGTTTAGATGCAGGAGATGTCATGGACATGGGCATCTATTCAGGGAATTCTTGTTAAACAAAAAGACAAAGAAAGCTAAAACAAAACAACCCTAGGATGAGGAAGGCTTTGTTCAGCCAAATTACAAAGGTAAAGGAAATAAACGACAAAGAAAACCCTCGACAATTGGTAACCCTGAATCAAAGAACAACTTTGAAGTCCTGGAGAAGAACCAAACCCAAGATAGAGAATCGGGATAGGAGAAGAAAGGGGAGAGGGAGCTTGATAGGAAGGAGGCAAATAAGGCAATGGAGAATCAATGATCTCAGGACACCACCAATAATTACAAAGGATCAACAGGAGATAGAAATTCGGACACAAACACTCCAATGCAGGAGAGGGATGAATATTTTGAAATGACACCAAGTGAGGTCAGAACATAGGATCCAGATCTACTAGACATCGTGAAAAGGGAAGGGATTGACCTTCAGAATATTTTGGACCAATGGAAAAAACAAGGTATGGATACCATCCCTTCAGATCAACTGGATTGTATTCAATATCTCTTCCTAATGAGGGAGGAATAAAACTATAGAGGAATCAAATGCATGCATGGGTAGATAGGCAACCCGGGTATCAAACCAGGTGACAACCAACAACCGCAATCACCAAAACAATCTAAAAGAAAGAAGGGGATAAAATCCAACAATGTGGTACTGCAGGAACTGGGAGTGCTTCTAATAAATTCCGGTAAGATCAAAAAGTTGTTCCCTACCTCTCCCCCACCTGGTTTAAAATGAAGGTTATCACTTGGAATATAAGAGGCTTGAATAGCCCCGGGAAACAAAAAATTCTCAAAAATAAGCTAAAAATGGAAAAACCAGATATATGTTTTATACAGGAAACCAAATGTACAGCCGATAAGATGGCACCAATAAGTAGGAAAAGATGGAATACTTACAATTTTTTAGATATTGATATTCAATATTCGGTCAGGGGCATTCTCACCATGTGGAACCCAAAAAAAGTAGACATGATCTTGGAAGAAGCTACAAGACATTATTTATCATTGATTTTGCAAGTTATAAGGACTCCAGATAAGGTTATGTGCACCAATGTATATGGCCCTCAACTTCTGAAAGATAAGAAAAAAATGATGACAGACTTAGAAAACCTCAAGGATCGAAATATGAACCCTCACTGGATGTTAGCAGGTGATTTTAATATAGTTGTCACCTTAGCTGAGAAGAAAGGGGGAATCTAAAGATTGGATAGAGATGTTGAGGTCTTCTTAGATTTTATAGAAAAAACAAACCTAGTTGATATCAAAACTAGTACTGGGATTTTTACCTGGACCAACAAAATAGCTTTGCATAACCAAGTAGCCTCGAGATTAGACATATTTTTAATCTCGAAATCAATTGTAATGCAAGGTATAGATATGGAAGGAATCATCCTTCCATGGGGGGCTTCGAACCATTAGCCAGTTCTGTTGGAGGCAAACTTTTAGGGAACCCCAAAAAATAGGCCTTTCTGTTTTGAGAGTTTTTGGATTGAGCACCCAACCTTCAAGGAGAATATCAAGCTTTGGTGGAAAGAGGACATCGCGGAATAGGGGGAAAAAATGTATAGACTTCAAGGAATATTAAAACATATAAATAAAAAATTAAAGCAATGGAATCAAGAAGTCTTCGGGAACATTGACCAAGCAAAAAAAGATCTCGAAGAAAAAATGGGACAGATTAATGAATTATGTATTCAAGAAGGCTATAATGAGGAGAGGAAAAAGGAGGAGATCCATTTGCATCCAGAATGGGAGAAAAGATGTAAGCAAGAGGAAATACTATGGCAACAGAAATAAAGAGTGCAGTGGTTAAAGGAAGGGGAGAAAAACACAAATTTCTTCCACAGGTCGAAAATAGCTCGAAGAACTCATAACAGAATCTTGAAAGTCTGAGACCGGGAAGGAATAGAGAGATAATCCTATTAGGAAATTGAAAAGGCTCTAGTTAAGCACCTTTGGTACATAACAAGAGAACCCAACCTAGACCGATCAGATGCAATCCAAACAATTTTGAGGCATATTCCTAGATTGGTAACAGAGGAGCATAATCAAAATGTAAGGAAACCAATCTCCCTAGAAAAGGTTGGCCAAGCGGTCCAGGAGATTCCAAATGGAAAGGCCCCAAGCCCTGATGGCTTCACAGTGGAGTTCTTCAAAGCTTGTTGGGACGTGGTAAAACATGATATTTATGGTATAGTGGAAGATTCAAGACACTCAACCTCTATTCTTAAAGCTCTGAACTCTACTTTCATTACATTGATCCCCAAAAAACGAGGCGAGGACTCCAGACCGGTTTATACCGATAGCCCTATGCAATTTTGTGTACAAGATAACCTAAAAAGTGATAGAAAATAGACCTAAACCCCTCCTCCCCATATTGATCTCAAAGGAACAGTCAGACTTTGTGGGAGGTAGGCAAATTCTGGAAAACATTATTCAAGCTCATGAATAATCCACACTCTGAAAAGTAGGAAAAAAGTTGGCATGATAATACAACTAGATTTCCACAAACAATATGACAAACTAAGTTGGCATTATATGTCAAAAACAATGGAAGCCTATGGATTTTATAATCATTGGATACAATGGGTAATGACCCTGGTGTTCACAACTAGTTTCTCAATACTGGTCAATGGAGCCCCAACCAAACATTTCTACCCTTCCTGGGGTCTCATACAAGGGGATCATTTATCCCCCTTCATGTTCATTCTCATGATGGAGAGTTTGAGTAGAACTATAAAAGCTGCAACCGAAGAAGGAACTATAATAGGTCTTCGAATGTATGAATATTGTCCCACAATCACTCATCAACAATTTTTGGATGAAACAATGCTACATGGAATTCCAATAGTCATGGAGGCAACAACTTATAAGGAAATCTTAGCCGATTTTGGAGAAGCCTCAGGTACAGAAATAAATCACTCAAAATCTATGATTTACTTCTTCAACACGAACATTGTAGTTCAAAGTAACCTTTCTAATGTCTTGGGATTTGAGAGGAAGACCCTCCCCATGAAGTATTTGGGAGTACCACTAATGGATAAGGTAAGTAAGAATACAACATGGGAAGGTATTATACCCAAACTGCAAGACAGGGTCAAAAGATGGACCTATCGACCCCTAAATTTTGCAGGATGACTAATCCTCAAGAAGGCGATTTTATAAGCTATCCCAACTTATTTACTATCGGTATTTCTAGCCCCAAAAGGAATTTTACAAAAAATCAGAGAAATACAGAGGAACTTCTTGTGGAGAGGAGCAGAGGATAAGAAGAAATAGGCACTAATGGTCTAGGAGAAATTATGTTGGCCAAAAAACAAAGGTGGACTTGGTTTGCAAGACCCACAAGCGATAAATGTCACTTATGGAGAAAAAATTTGGTGGAAATGGGTCAAAGACAACTCAGCTCTGTGGGGAAATCTATGGAAAGAAAAATACACCCCAGGTAGTACCCCTCAGGACCTTATCTGATTCACAGGTACAGGGGATGGATCGATCATCTGGAATTTATCTTGAAGAAATAAAAAATGGATTCAGGATCATAGTTTCTGGGAAATTAGGAATGGTCAAACAACTAGATTTTGGGAAGACGCTTGGCAGCAGGAACCCAGGATGGAAAACCAATATAGAGAAGGTATTAAATAAGAGTTTCTTGGGCAAGGAAAAACAGAAGTATGGAAGTATTGGAAACAAAGGGACAATATCAAAAAATGGAGAACTTGGGACAGTATCCAAACTCAAGATAGAAATCGAGATTCTCAGTTGGTTAAAGATATAGAAGAGGAGATAGGAAAAAGAAAGATTATGATCTCTAACGAGGAGGACCAACTACGTTGGGGAAAGAAAGATGGAGGAGAATTCACCATGAATGAATCCCATCACTATATTGTGGGTCATGACCAGAGGAACACAGACCCCCAATGGGAACGACTATGGAGCCTCCCATAGTGGATGAATATAAAAAAACAATTAAATGGTTGATCCTACACAAGAAAATCCTGACATGGGATAACCTTATTAAAAGAGGCATGTATGGACCCTCAATATGCCACCTATGCAAAGCCCGAGAGGAGACAACATACCATCTACTATACGGGTGCTCCTATACAGTGGAGGTTTGGGACTGGGTAGTTATAGTGTACATACAGATTGATCAAGTAAAGGGGGATATCAGAGAAACTCTGAAGAAATGGAGGGAACACTACAACGAAAATGAAATGGTCAACTTATGTTGGGATCTAACTCCGGGGATGGTCATTTGGGAAATTTGGAAGGAAAGAAATAGGAGAATATTCAAGAATGAAGCCCTCCCTATCATTAAGGTGGTGGATTCTATCAAAACCTAAGTTAGGGAGACAGTTCTGAGAAGAAACATCCCTCCTCCAAAAAACCACACATCATCCCAAGACCTAAGTATTTTTCAATTGTTACAACTGAAATATTGGAGTTTCAACATACCTGTTCCTCGCGACCCACAAATCCATAGTGAAGCCAAGGCTTGGACATTGCCTCAGGTAGGCTTGCTGAAATCGAATTTCGATGGAGCATCCAAAGGTAATCCTGGAAAGGCAGGTGCGGGAGGAGTGATCAGATACATTGGTGGGGAAATCATTCACTTTTATGTAGTTAGCATTAATAACAAAACAAATAATGCAACTGATTTTGGAGCATTGGAATAGGGGCTGGAGATTTTGATAAGAGAGGGCCATATAAATTTTATAATTGAGGTAGACTCAGCTCTGGTAATAAGTACAATGAAAATACTATAGTTTGGAACCAACATTGGCAAGGTAATAAAAAGTTGGCATCTAGCTCAAATCCTTCAAAGAATTCAGAAGAACCTACAAACTCTGTTCATTTTTTAATTCGGGTGGGTAAGAAGGTCAACAAACACTTTGGCGAACAGGCTAGCCAATGAGGGAGTGAACTGGGATGAAAATATGTTGGACGAGGCATGGAAACGAATTCTGGTGGGACAACTCAGATCCAACTATGAACACCTGGCAACACAACATCATCATGGCAGCTACCGGGATGACAGTCACATCGAGGAAAATGAGTGTCACGTAGGTCTAGCGTGGGACCCAGAGGAATTCTGAGTTACAGACCACTTGGCATTCAGACCTCGTGCAACGATTTGACAGGAAGGGAAAGGCAAGGAATCTTGCGGTACAATCCAATAGGGATTTTAAAGAGGAAATTTTGGGAGACAGTTACATATGAATTCATGGTAATCATAAGCAGAAGAGACGAGTAAATATGGAGTATAGATTAGAGAAGAACTCACCTCCAAGGGTCTGGATCGTACCAAAAAATCCTAGATGCAGAGCTTGCATTAGGGGAAGAGACGTATGAAGATCCAAAGGACGAATAATAGCACGAGGTGCCACACCTGGTATTCATTATTTTCGTAGCCACCACCTTAAGGGAGGATCATTAGGAGATACCAACATTCATGCCATAGTTTGTTGTTGATACTGAGAGGGGGGTGAATCAATATCAAGTACAATTTAAAACCTTTTTCAACTTATACTTAAACCATTCGACTATATCCAATGAGCAATGAACAATAGTATAAGAGTTACACCAATACACCACAATACACCATGCACAATATATGAGAAATAATCAATGGTTATTGTTCAAGGGAAGTAATGACTTCCAAAGGTAGCTACAAATTCCAAATGTAAAGGGAGGGATAAACCTCCAAGAGGAAGATACAATCCTCCAATATCATGAGAGAGTTGAACTCTCGATCCTTTCCCCTTCCTTCCACCCAAGAATATATGAGAGATAATAAAACTTTACATTAAATCATCACCATCAACCAATCATCACATAGAACTTGATAATGCTTCCTGAGACTTCTTAAATTTATGCAATTCTTCAATTCTTGGAGTAATCTGATCCTGTATATAATATTACTCAATGTATTCTCTGAAATTCCTCCAAGTTTCACTCCTTGAATCCTCCCCAAAAAGAAGTTATAGAAATAATGGTAGACTTTATTCAATTCTAGTCTATTCAGGAGACCGAACTTGTACAGAATTCCCCATGCTCAATATTTAACATCTGATTTTGAAACTCGTACACAAGAAACTAAAGTCCATACTCTTTCCAATGAAATTTTTCCCACGTCATTTGGATTCTCGATGAAGACGTTATGAGTGTTTTACCTGGAACACCTATTTATTGACTAGCTTCAAGACTGGTCACAAACCTTATCTTCCACAGAGTGTATCTCCATAATTATAGAGAATCAAGAGCTGAACTTTTTACCAGAGGTACCTTGATATGTATTCTCAATAACATAGCGATTTCACCATCGGAATTGTTATAGAAAAAAATTTATAGAAAAAATGGTAAGATGACCTGAAAATAACATACCTTAGAACACATCACCAAAAGACTTCATCCTCCCTTGAAATTCGGCCTTCTTTACTTCTTATTTACTCTGAAATTCAACTTTTTATAAAAATGAATGAATAATGATGTTTATTTATACCATTTATGTCACTTCATTTTAACATTAGGGCCGACCTGACACTTTCTTATTTTGTAATTCTTTTCTTTAATTATCTTCAGGGCCTACATGTACTTCCTTCTCCAACTCACTTTGTCATCCTCAAAAATTCATTTCTCCTCAACCATGAGGATCCACGTGATGTGCCACATACCACCAGAAACAGCATGATGTATACTATCCATTCATGGGTTTTGTATATGCATGTGCATTGTCCTTCATGTCCAAATACCTTTATCAATCTTGCGGTCCAAAACCCATGACTAGGGTTGACATCAATGACAACAACCAATCTTCCAACAATCTCCCCCTTTTTCATTGATGGAAACACTCATGCTCCCCCTATCATCATGATGCCAATTTCTCTCCCCCTTTGACATCAATGGAAAAGGTTAGGGCTGCTCCCCCAGAGTTTAATGGAAAAATGTAACTCTCTTCTTTGGGGCTGCTCCCCCTGAACATGTGGCACTCAATAATACTTCATCCTTATTTTTGTTCTTTGGGACTTTTTATTCCTTAGAATCCTTTTGTGTGGCTTCTGCCTTCTCTCTCTTATTCATTTCTAGGATGTATATGTTGTTCTGTCTTCTTGTTGCAGTTGCAACCAATCTTCATGAGTTATTTTCTTTGATTTTTCATTTTCGGGAATCAAACGTAAGAGTGTATCCTTGATCACACATTTTACTAACACTGAGTAGATTATGATTCAAGTCTTCAACCAATAGAACATTCTTTTCTTTTACATTTTTTCTTCCAAGCTCTACTACACCTTCTCTAAGTATTTTGGCAGATGAGTCATCTCCAAATGCAACATTGCCACCCTTTCTCTTCAAGCTGATGAATTTGTCTTGATCCCCGGTCATGTGTGAAGAACATCCACTGTATAAGTACCATTCATATTCTTCTTTACATTCTTCAGCGGTCAATGCTATTCGACAATCTTCATTGTTTGGAATCTCTTTCCTTCTCCATACTATGGTTGGCATAGGGACATCTTCATTCATATATCTGCAATCTCGTGTTTTGTGACCAAGATAATTACATTTGTAGCATGCAATATTTTTGTCCATCAATGGTGAAAATGAATTATAACTTTTGTTGACAAATCCATGATTATTTCCATATCTTCTATTTACACCATTCATGTTTATTGTGTATGTATTCCTTTCATTGATTCTTCAATTAATTGTCTTATGTCCAAAAAATTTGCAAGTATAACAATGACCAAGAAAGAAATTTTGATACCTTGGAGTAAGTGGGATTCTTTGTGATGTAGTCCATCTGGGTTCATGATCTATTCTTTTGTAGTTTCCTTCATACAGATTGAAGATTCTTTGATTCCTGAAGGTAGGAGGTCTTCTTGGATATTCATCTCTTTTGTAATCATTCCTTCTTTCTGGTATCCTGGTCCACTTCTCATCAACTATCTGTGTGGCTCTTTCTTCAACCTTCTTGTTGGCATTTTCATCTTCTTTGTATGAAGTTTCACCCATGCATCCAAGATGTATTAAGTCTTTTGTCACTTCAGAGTTTATTAAGCTCCTCCTCAATGAGACAACTTCTTGTTCAAGTTTCTCAATATCTTCTTATTTCTTCTACATTTGGACATTCCTTACTTCTCTTATTCTTGTTTCTTCTTCGAGTAGAGTTTTCAAGGAAATGGTTTCTTCTCTTAGTTTCTCAAGGTATTCTAATTGTTTCTTCAATATTACAACTGTCTTTTCACAACTAACCAATTCACTTCTTAGTTTTCTTTGCGTGTCTTTGAGCTTGCTATTTTCAATCTCAACATGCTTCAATTTTTTAAGAGTCTCATCTTCTTGTTGAATAATTTTTTCTTCATGATTTTCTTCTTCTTCATTGGAATTTTCTTCTTCAGTGTCATTTCTTTCAATCCTTGGATGAGGACATTCAAATTCAACATGACCTACTCCTTCACAATTAAAGCAAAAGAACTGACCTCTATTTTCTTCTTTGAAATCTGAGATGTTGTAATTTGCTTCAACTTCTTCTTCTTCTTCTTCTTCTGCGTCTTCCCTTACATAAAGGTCTTGTAGCTTGTCCCAAATCTCTTTTAATGATGCACATGATCCCACCTTGGATTTCACTAAATCTTTCAATCCATCCAGGATGGTATCTATTGCCAATTTATTGTTCCTTTTTGCTTTCTTATGAGCTGTAGTCTTTGGTTTCTTCAAAGCATTGTATCCTAAAACAACTGAGAACCAAACATCTTCCCCAAGAGATTTCAAGTAAGTTTCCATTTTATTACTCCAGTATTCAAAATTGGTTCCATCAAATGGTGGAATCCCATTTGGAATTTTGTCTTCCATTTCTCCTTAGGATCTTCCTTCCAGTGGTTAAACTATACTGAAGGTAACCCACTCTGATACCAATTGTTGATACTGAGAGGGGGTGAATCAGTGTCAAGTACAATTTAAAACCTTTTTCAACTTATACTTAAACCATTCGACTATATCCAATGAGAAATGAACAATAGTATAAGAGTTACACCAATACACCACAATACACCATGCACAATATATGAGAAATAATCAATAGTTATTGT
>ML777502.1:1268117-1279090 GCA_009831015.1 Picea engelmannii
TGGAGTACTCTGATCCTGTATATAATATTACTCAATGTATTCTCTGAAACTCCTCCAAGTTTCACTCCTTGAATCCTCCCCAAAAAGAAGTTATAGAAAGAATGGTAGACTTTATTCAATTTTGGTCTATTCGGGAGACCGAACTTGTACAGATTGTCCCGTGCTCAATATTTAACATACAATTCTGAAACTCGCACACAAGAAACTACATTCTATACTCTTTCCAATGAAATTTATCCCACATCATTTGGATTCTCTATGAAGAAGTTATGAATTTTTTACCTGGAACACCTATTTATTGACTAGCTTCAGGACTGGTCACAAACCCTATCTTCCACAGAGTGTATCTCCATAATTATAGCGAATCAAGAGATGAAATTTTTACCAAAGATACCTTGATATGTCTTCTCAATAACATAGTGATTTCACCATATGAATCGTTCTAGAAAAAAAGTTATAGCAAAAATGGTAAGATGACCTGAAAATAACATACCTTAGAACACATCACCAAAAGACTTCATCCCCCTTGAAATTCGGCCTTCTTTACTTCTTATTTCCTTTGAAATTCAAATTTTTATAAAAATGAATGTATAATAATGTTTATTTATACCATTTATGTCACTTCATTTTAACATTAGGGCCGACCTGACACTTTCTTATTTTGTAATTCTTTTCTTTAATTATCTTCAGGGCCTACATGTACTTCCTTCTTCAATTCACTTTGTTATCTTCAAAAATTCATTTCTCCTCAACCATGAGGATCCACGTGACGTGCCACATACCACTGGAAACAACATGATGTATTCTATCCATTCATGGGTGTTGTATATGCATGTGCATTGTCCTTCATGTCCAAATACATTTATCAATGTTGTGGTCCAAAACCCATGACTAGGGTTGACATCAATGACAACAACCAATCTTCCAACAATTGTTACATTCTGATTATCATCTGGTTTAACCACACCTCGCAGGGATCAACCTTTTTCTTTGGTTCTAGCTATGCTTTTCTTTTGTTAAGGGGGAGGTGTAGTGGTTTGAACCAGGAGAGATTCAAAGGCCAAGATGTAGGAAAGTATAGTAAGATGGCATGCATGAAATACACCACTAGAAAAGGTAGTCCACTAGGAGACTCCAAACCAGAAAGATCTCGAAAAAAAATAGGATTGAGAATGCAGCAAGGGATGTTGCAAGGATGTATCAAGCCACAGTACCACAGAAAGGAAAATAAGCTATGGAAAATTGGGAGGAGGATATTAAGGTAGACCATGAAATCAAGGATAAGAACAAGGTATCTCAGGAGGTGAACTGGGATATATATACGGGGACAAATCCTACCCAAGAGACCCTCTATCACAAAACTCTTGAGATGGCATGGCATACAATATGCTAATAGCAAAAGTAAAGGCAGAAAGAGAGGAGACTCGCAGGGAGGACCAACGTGAGATGAAGGCCATGTTGGAAGATATCTAGCACTGCGTTAGTCGGTTGGAGACCATAGTAAATTTGTTGGTAGAAATTGAGAACAACCAACAGAGAAAGCCTGAGAGACTGGTTGCACATTTCCATATGTACCTGAGGTATGTCCACCATATGGACATAATACCTGCGAATGACCATGGTGCACCAATTCAAATACAAAAGGTTTGGGTAGCATCACCCAAGGAAGACAACAAAAATCAAGTGGGAGGATGTTAAGATCCTGAATAATCTGCAAATATACTTCAACAATAAACCAATAATAAACACCAAACCATTCACTAGAATACTCAACAAAAGAATGTAGACAAAATCCTTCAGGTGGGGTAACACCATATATTAATCCTTAAGGAAGGATAACACTCCTCAAGCAATGCTTGATGCATTCACCATATTATTCACTATGTTTCATTACATTACTTACTCTTCTTTATATATCTATCTCTATCTCCTAGGAACCTTCTAGAGAGCCTTCTCACATTTATTACATCTAACTACCAGAGTGGGTCTTTATTAATATAGTGGACCTAGTCCACCTTACATTGAATGACCACATTCTCATATATTAAATGACTTCCACTAATAATACATAACCAAATTCCCATTGGGTACCTTCCTAGGTATATTACAGAGGAGCGGCAGATCGACCCGAGGTTCTCTAGTTTCATTGTTTTTAAGAACTAAGTTCAGGTAACTCTAACCAGGTGTTAGTAGTTTTAGTCAGCTAGGTACTAGTAGTTGTTTAGAAAGGTTTTTATTTTCTCCTCTGCATGGAAGGGGTTTTCAGTCTAGTTTATAAATTTTAAGTATTAGTTTTCATAAGATTAGCGGACTCCTTTGTCTCTAGTCTTCAGAAAAACTAAGCAAAAACATTAAAGGTTTAAGGCTGGTCTGGATTCCTTTTTTGGCAAATCAGTGGCACTCTTTTTGTATTATATTTTGAAGAAGTAATATAGATTCCTATACTGACTTATATATATATATATATATATATATATATATATAATATATGATTGTTTTCTCATAAGATGAAATGTGTGTTATAACAAAATTCCTTTTGACACATTTCAATTTAACTTTCAAATTCGCTATCAAATTACCAATTCATTAATGATACCAAGGGTGTCATGTATCTCACGCTCTTCAAGAATTACCTTCTTGTATTTCCAAGGGTGTTATGATTCACATGCCCTTCAAGTATCCATTTTTTCTTGGTGGGGAAATGGTGCAATAGTGGAGACATTGTTAACTCATATTTGTTTCACTTTGTTCATAAATTAATGATCACTAAGGAATAAGGTATTCACCTTATTGAATGCCCCTCAAATAATCTTTGCAATTGACTAAATTTGTGGTGTACTTTCACGACAACGTGCAACCTTAGAGTAAACGTGTCCCTAACTTTTCATCTTGGGCCAAAAAATAGCGCCAGTAGGTGGAAACAGGGATATTGATCCATCTCTCTTGATGGTACTCAATATGCTTCCATACAGCCTCATTACGCATGCATGTATCGATCAGTAAACATGTTCCATGTGCTTGCACACACTACAAACAATGTGTCAATAATTTTCATAATCAAAATCAAAATATAACATAATTGTGTATATTTACTATTTTCTAATTCTATCTAGAGCCCAAAAAATGTTGATGCAATCTCATGTCATTGCACCCCTGTAGTTTCCTATCACACTTGTTAAGTCATTAATAGCATATGCCAATCAATGTATCTACATTTTTATATATTCATATCATAAAAATCAATATCATCAATTGTGTCAAGTTAATGCATATTTATTTCATCTAAGACATCATATAAAATTATAATAAACCATTCAATCATCATCATTTTAAACTTAATCATATGATAAAATTTCATGTTCCACCATCACAATATCATTCAAATAATTGAATCATTTGTAAACAAATGCCCTCAAATAATAGAGTATAGTCTGTCATAATAGTGAAATAAAATGGGGCATACAAGAAGGAGGAGGAGAGAAAGTAATAGAAGGATGATTTGAGAAAAAGAATAAGAGGAAGGAAAATGAATAGGAATAAAAGGAGCAAGAAGAAATGATCCCAATCCCATAAACCCCTATACTGTTTTAAATAAAACACTACCCCAAAACACATAGATTTGTAGTTATTTTCCTAAAACCCTAAGCCTTTCCCTCAAATAGCACTCCCCTAATAAATCCCAAACCCCAAAAATAAAAATAAAAAATCACACTAAACAAAATAAACTATACAAATTGAAACAAAGGATATGGGAAAGATAAAAATAGTGGAAGATTCTTAAATTTGATCCAATGGGAGACCAATGAAATCTTTGCTAAACCTATATGCTCTCCAAAATATTCAAGTAGCAAGTCTCCACAAGATCCAAACAAGGAAAACCTAAAAAAGAAATGAAAAAGGTGACTTGAAAGTCACTTAAAACAAAAATGCAGAAACGTAGCAAAGTAAAACTTAATCACGCATCATTTTTTAATAGCATGTTTTGCAATGCACAATTTTTTTGTATAAAAATAATTAAGTATGATGTGCAATTGAACAGGTACATTGTTTTCATCAAATTCTACCTACAATAATACAAAAGAACAATGTCAAATTACCATATTTTAGTAGCATTGATGAATCCCTATTTCTCTTCGATGTGTACATTGTTTTCATCAAATTATACCTACAACAATACAAAATAACAATGCCAAATTACCCTATTGTAGTAGCATTGATGAATCCCTATATCTCTTTGATATGTACATTGTTTTCATCAAATTCTACCTACAACAATACAAAATGACCCTTTTGTAGTAGCATTGATCAATCCATATTTCTCTTCGATATTTCATAGATCACTATCTTATCCCAATCTAAGTACTAATTGAAGGTGTTGTTGGATTAGATGTGAATATCAAATGAAGTTTTGGATATAAAAATTAGATGAATTGTTTGAAGTTTAAAACAATTGCATTTTTCCTTTAAAATATGTGGAGTTACATGTATTTTCCGAAGCATATGTTTTGTTTATGTTGGAAGGAAATGTAGTTGTATTATATCTCTCTACCCTTTAAAATAATTGAGCATTGAATTTAAATGAAGAGTGAATGATGTCTATGCTTGGTCTATTTTGATCCAAAATATTGTATGTTGGGAAGATGTAAAAGCATAGGGACTTGATTGCAATGTGTTCAAAGGATTTGTTTCGGTTGTTGGGTACTTTGTAGTTGTTTGCTTGGTGTTTCAAAAATTTATAAGGTGCATTGTTAATACTAGACATATTTTGAAGTAATGTGGTTATAATTTGTTTCACTAGGGTAAATATTTCGTCATCTCTTTTTTTTCCAAAGAAAATTTGCTCGAAATTATATTAATTTTATAATTTCATTTACATCTTCATACCATATCAAAATGGTCTTCCCACAGTTCAAAAATTCAAATAGTCACTACTATTTAGAGACTTTTAACATCCCCATCCAACTCTATAATCACTATGACTCAATAGCCCCAACTGAGGTAATCCAATCTGATGATGATTACAAATTCCATCACAACAGAAAAAGGAAAGTACAAAACCATTACCCCTTTCATCAAAATAACAAAAAAAATATAACTTGGCCCTCTCCAGAAATATACCCATATAATCGCAAAAACGACCCAAAAAACCATGGTCCACCCAATTGAAGGAAGAAAGTATTAAAAGAGCTTAATATGAGTCGGTGGATCAGACTTCCCATTATCCAAATGGTAATAAGTTAATATGCCTGAAGGCCCAAGCAGTGCTTGTTTGGAGAGGCGGTCTGCTTCCTTGTTATGTTCCCTATAGATGTGTATATAGCTGATTTCTTAGAACAGTGAAGATAAATCCTTGGTTTTGTGTTTCCATCCTTCTAAATCGCTAGCATTTAATATATATTTGTTGTTGAGCCAATCAATTATAACCTTCGAGTCTCCAAGGATTTTTAACTTCGAAATATTCCACAATTTAGCAATAGTTAATGTCACCCATGCCCCCAATAACTCATCTTTTGAGTTTGAGCCACTGCCTCCACTTATATGCCATCTACAAGCCTCATGTGCAAAAAATTTAAAAACTCCCCCAGCCCCACAGTTCCTACCCTTCATGATAGACGCTCCATCAAAAAATGCAATTGTATGATCAATATCTTGAATCATCGGGCTCCATTTTATAGCATTCATAACTCTTGGGTTGTTACCTGGGCATAGATTCCTTAGATTTTTAATAATGACTACCCAACATGATGGGGATTTATCCTTGAATAATACTTGGTTTCTTTCGGCCCATATAAAACAACAAAGATGGACAGCCAGATTTATTGGACAACATTTGTCTTTTACCCAAGACTCAAAGCAATGACTTAGTGACTGACCATTCCAAATAAAATTTTGATTAAGTCGGATTGATAGATTGGCCCAAACTGACTGAGTAAAATGACACTGCACAAGAAGATGATCAACGTCTTCATTATCAGCCTTGAATAAGGGGCAGCGACTGGGACCTTGCCACACTTTACCCTGTAACACTTTCCACGTTAGTATTTTGTTTTCAACATCCATCCAAATAAATAGTTTTTTCTTCAATTTAACTTCCCATTTCCAAAGTTTGTTTTTCCAACCCTTCACATGTGGCCACTCAAAAGTAGATATTAGTGCTACATAGATATTTTTAACTGTCAATCTACCTGAGGAGTCTCCTCTTGTCCAGATCAAAGTTTCTTCCTTTGTGTTGAGTGAAACCTCTGCCTCATTTAAGTTATCACAGTAATGTTCCCATTCTGATGCTAGTTTACCTGAGATCCCCAAATCCCTTCCGCTAATCCAATCCTCAGATAATGCAATCAGATCTTGATTGACCGATGCTAGGTCCAATGTATTTATTCCTTTCTGGGTAAGCACAATCCTCAACTATTCAGACAGGATATCCTTTAGTCCCAAACCAAGGATTTGATCCCTTCCTAAATAAATGTTATGTCCCTTCCCTGAAGACCAACTCAGCCAATGAATTATAACATGTATTGTTTGAACCATGTTATTCCACATACTCAATGTCGCGCTCACTCTATAACTAACCATCCTCAACCAATCAGTAACTGTAATATTCTTCATGTACTTATCTCTTAGGATCTAATTCCAGATTCCCTGTTGAGTCAAGACCCTCCACAAGCTATTTGTGTTGAGTGTCATATTGAATAATACTAGATTTCTAAGCCCCCAGCCCCCCAACTTTTTGGGTCTTGAGAGTAGTTCCCATCTACATAAGTGGATTTTTTGTGAATCTTTGCTTCCATTCCACATGAACTTGAACATTAATTTCATAATTTTAATTTAATACCGATCGAGGAATGGCTTCCATTGACATGTAGTAAACAGGTTGGCCTTCTAATACTGTTTTCACCAGAGTATATCTACCCCCCAATGAAAGCCATCTATTGCACCAAACCTCTGTTTTCTTTGTAATTTTAGTTAGGAGCCAATCCCAATCTTCAGCCCTGTAGGATCCAGTCTTTAACCATTATCCCAAATATTTGAACCCTGCGGATAGCTCCATAAAGGAAAAGGAAGAAGATTTTTTAAAGGAGTAAGATCGTTGCCTGAAATTCCTGCATGATGGATTGTAGATTTTGTCTGATTAACCATTAGTCCGAAGGATTTGCAAAATAAACAAATGATTTTGTTTATTTCTCACCATTCCTTTAAATTCGCCCTCGTCATAATAATAGTATCATCAACAAACAATACATGAATAATCTTATAAAGACTGGAAACTTTAATAAATGTGATTTTACCTTCTTCGTGTGAAAATTTCAATAGTAAGTTGAGCCCTTCCATGACAAGGATAAAAAGTAGGGGAGACAATGGACACCCTTGTCGTAGTCCCCTACCATTCCTAAAAAATTCGGTGGCTTCCCCATTAATTAAAAATGCAAAGGTTGATGACGATACGCATGCCATGATCCAGTTGGTCAACTTAATTATGCATCCCATTGAAATTAGAATAAGTATTAGAAATTCCCAATTCACATAATCATATGCCTTCCTTAAATCCAGCTTTAATACCAAGGCACTTAACTCCTTCTTTTTAATACTGTGTAAAATTTCATGGACCATTCCGATAGCTTCTTGGATTCTCCTACTATGAAGGAAGCCCACTTGTTCTACAGAGAGTGCGATGGAAAGAAAAGGTTTTATCCGATTAGAGATCATCTTTGTAATTAATTTATAACATAAATTACATAAGGAAATCGGTCGAAAGTCATCAAAATTTTTGGGCTTGTTTGCCTTCGGAATTAAAGTAAAAAATGTCGAGTTTAGGCTTCCCCCTACTGACCCTAACCTTCTTGTTTCTTCCACCATATTGAGAAGATCCTGGCCAACAACATCAAAGAAATGTGTAAAAAATTCAGAGGTCCATCCATCCGTGCTTGGGCTCTTTGCTTTTTTGAACTTGAAGAGAACATTTTTTTAATTCTTCCATTATAACCAGTTGTGAAAGTCTATTAGAGTCCTCCTCCTTGAAGATCTTTGGAAAATAACTGGCAATCTTGACTTGTTCGACCGTGTTCAAAGTCTCTTGTGCCATGTAGAATTATTTGAAATGGTTAAAATATGCCTCTTTAATAGCTATCGGCTCTGTAAACTTTGACCCGCCTGAGTCCGTAATCTCCCAAATGTGTTTCCCGGCTCGATTGAAGTTAGCAAATTTATGAAAACATTTTGTGTTGTTGTCTCCACTAGACAACCAAATGGATCTGCTATGTAGCCTCAACAATTCTTTTGTGCCTCTTAGGATATTGTTCCTTTCCAATTCCTTCAGTCGAAGGCTCCTACCTTCTTCTAGATTTGTAGAATCGACTATCAAGTTTGAGATCGATAACTTGATTCCCGCTTCAAGATCTTTAAGTTTCTCAATGTTCCTTTCCTGTTTCACTCTAAACCATAGTTTAGTTTTTTCCTTTAAAACTCTTAACTTCCATATGAGCCTTTTTTGAAAACCACTTTCTATCAGGAATAATGGATCACTCCAAGTTTCCTGAACCAGAATTCCAAATTTTGAATCAGTTAGACAGTGTGCATTGAATTTAAATGGAAAATATTTTTTATCCGGAGTGGCTTCCAACTGTAGGAGAATTGGTGCATCATCTGATATGAATGGATACTCTACCCATGATCGATACAATCCCATAGTTAATAACAGATCTTCAGAAAAAACGCATCGATCTAACCTTCTAGCCACTACTTCCACTCTCGTTCAGTCGTTCCTCCATGTCAGAACCAGCTTTTTCGGCTTCACATCTATCATCTTTATTTCCCCAAAAAGATCCCTGTAAATATCGTCAAAAGTAGCCTGCCTGGTCAATCCCCCCCATAATTCATCCGGAGAACTGACAAAATTTAGATCACCAGCTATTATTAGATTCTTTATATCCAATAAACCATTGTCGGCAATCAACTTCTAGAATTTTATGCGATCCATGCATGGACCATAAACATTCAACAATGTTAATTCTCGCTTGTCCTTAATGATGGTACTTGTTAAAACTATGCCACCAATCGTGAGAAAAGGAACTAGTTCATAAATTGTTGGATCCCAAGAGACCAATAATCCCCCAGAGGTTCCCAAGGAATTAATCTCACAATATACCCACGAAGGTCTTACAGCATGCATGAAATCTCTAGAGTTTTGAGACGATACCAAAGTTTCCTGGAAAAAAATGAATTTTGGGCGAGTCTATTCCAATAGTATTCTAACTGGGGCCTTTTTTAGGGTGCCTCCCATCCCTCTAATATTCAAGGACAATAGTAACATTATTTATCCCGTTCCTGGACTTTCACTACTCTAAGAGGCCCTCCATCTATGGGGGAAGAGGAGAAATCAACAGTATTTTGAGTTTGTGAAGCCTGTTTTTTCTGGGTGCTTCTAGTTTTTAAGGGTAATAATTCTATCCCCACTCCTCTCGACCATGCAAATTATTTCTTCTCTCCTAAATTAATTTGGAAGGAATTCCCCTTCGAAACCAGTCCTGAACCTACCATCGATTTCCCTTTAAAGACTGGTAACTTAGTAACATTTTTATTTCCCCTTACAAATGGAATGAGTGAGTCAAGGAGATCACTAAGAATTGGTTCATCCATCTTCGATCCATCGTAACCCGACAGAGTTTGAGAGATTATTATGTTTAAAGAATATTTGGCCAGTAAAGGATTAACAGGGTCAGGAAGGATCTTAGTTGAGAGCTAGGCCTCCAATAAGGAGGGTTTAATGGCAACTGCGGGTAAATCACAAATTGTCTCGATCCTAATGAAAATGGGAAGGATAGACCTTGTAGGATCATCAGGTACCATCATAGGATCACCTCTTTTATGTCCCCCATTAGGTACACACCTAGAGACACCATAGGTAGAGGACTGAAGCTAAACAGATTTTTCTAATGCCTCCTTTTCCCAAAAGGAAAGTGAAGAAAAAAAACCAGGGCAATGTCGTTTCAACTTACCAGAGAGTGTGTCTTGTGTTGATACTGAGAGGGGGGTGAATCGGTATCAAGTATAATTTAAAACATTTTTCAACTTATACTTAAACCATTCAATTATATACAATGAGCAACGAACAATAGTATAAGAGATACACCAATACACCATGCACAATATATGAGAAATAATCAATATTTATTGTTCAAGGGAAGTAATGACTTCCAAAGGTAGCTACAGCTTCCAAATGTAAAGGGAGGGATAAACCTCCAAGAGGAAGATACAATCCTCCAATATCAAGAGAGAGTTGAACTCTCCATCCATGCCCCTTCCTTCCACCTAAGAATATACGAGAGATAATAAAACTTCACATTAAATCATCACCATCAACCAACCATCACATAGAACCTGATAATGCTTCCTGAGACTTCTGCAATTTCTACAATTATTCGATTCTTGGAATACTCTCATCCTGTAGATAATATTATTCAATTTATTCTCTAAAACTTCTCCAAGTTTCACTACTTGAATCCTCCCCAAAAGGAATTTATAGAGAGAATGGTAGACCTTGTTCAATTCTGGTTTATTCATGAGACCGAACTTGTACAGAATTCCCCACACTCAATATTTAACATCAGATTCTGAAACTCACATAAAAGAAACTAAAGTCCGTACTCTTTCCAATGAAATTTGTTCCACGTCATTTGGATTTTCAATGAATAAGTTATGATTGTTTTACCCGGAACACCTGTTTATTGACTAGCTTCAGGACTGGTCACAAACCCTATCTTTTACAGAGTGTATATCCATAATTATAGCAAATCAAGAGATGAAATTTTTACCACAGGTACCTTGATATGTCTTCTCAGTACCATATCGATTTCACCATCTGAATCATTCTAGAAAAAAAGTTATAGAAAAAATGGTAAGATGACCTGAAAATAACATACCTTAGAACACATCACCAAACGACTTCATCCTCCCTTGAAATATGGTCTTCTTTA
>ML777502.1:1300995-1312823 GCA_009831015.1 Picea engelmannii
CCCGATTATTGTTGCGCGGCTATTCATTGCTATTGTCATCACTGCAACGACAACTGTACTTGCCATCAGCAACCACAACTGTACTTGCCATCAATGACAAGTATACGCTGATTTGCTTTCTGTTAACTGAAATTGCCAACACACAACATCAAAATTTATTGGTAATGAATGATTTTGGCCCCCACACAGTGCATCAATCTTGGTGAATAATCCTTCATGTTGCCACCACAGTTCGTCTTTGACGTTCATTAACTCATAGACATGATTAAAAACATTTTTTATGTTATTTTGAGCCATGTGTCCTCCACTTAAGTCACCAAACCAAGAATGGAGTCGGTTCATTTTCCTAGAAAGGAAATGAAATCCAATCCTCTAGCTCCACCGGCGAGAAACCTAAGGCTTACGAAGGCTTGTTAATGGAAAATAATAAATATTTAATAACAAACCTCGATCAAATCACCCAACACGGGGAGTCCTAATGACTGCTCTTCAAGGAGAAAACCATCAAGGTTTGTTGCCAGTATATCACTCCGCTAATAACTGAACTTGTGCCCTTATGCGAATCTAGGAAAATAACTCCGCCAAAATAGTTTGAATAGTTAATAAAGAAATATCTCCCAACTATTTACTATCCTAAAAACATAGCGTTACTGCCAATGAAGCTCCATCTATAAGAGAATCTAAGAAAAACTAACTACCAAAATAGTTGGTAAGGCATTTTGTGCTATCCCCAACCTAACTACAATCTATAATCCTAGCAGGTTCCGCCATTGATGATCTAGCTTCCATTTAGGTGCGTTGTGCAATTATATCGTCCCTTGTGGGCTCCTCCTCTATGTGATTTGGTGTTTGGTGTAGGCTCTCGATCCCATGGCTCGTGATCTGGGTGCTTGTGGAATCATGGTGCTTAAGCCTGTGGGCTAAATAAAACAATTGTTTCATCATCTCTTAAAGCATAAAACTATACTAAATTTAAAAANAAACAAACAAACAAACAAACAAACTTTCACTAAAATGACAACATTCACTTTTGTTTTAGCTCTTAGTTAATTGAAATAAATGGTTTCAAGTTGCATTATCAAGTGTTAAGGTGTAGAAGCAAATATTACAGTTCAAGTTGATATCATGATTGAGATTTTCTAATTGTACGACTACTTGTGTGTTTTATTTGTTTATAGAGATTTTGATGTGAGAAGAATAAAAAGAGTCTCCATCAAAGTTGAATGTTAGAAATATTGAAAACTTTAACAATGTTGAGTAGTTTCAAACTACTATGCAGGTATTTGAGAATTTAACAACCTTGCTTCTATGATGTGCATTAAGTGAAGATTGTTGGATCTAGTATCTAATTGTTCAAAGATATTTGGGTAGGGTGGTAACTACTCAACTAGATTTTCCTATACAACATCCATATTTGGATATGAATGATTTAAAATCTGTGTTTCTTACTAAGCATTCAATTCGAAATCTTCACCACTTGAGGGATCTGAAAATTATAGATCATGAGAATTTGTGCTAAAATATGGAAGAATGTAAGGTTTTTCAATGAGAATGGAAAGAAATCTTCACCACTTAAGGGATATAAAAATTATAGATAATGAGAATTTGTGCTAAAATATGGAAGCATGTTAGGTTTTTCAGTAAGAATGGCAATGCTTTCCATGAATACAGATATTATTAATTTGGATGTCAGATTCCTTTTATACATGAAGAATCATGTTCATGAGTTGGTAGTGTGGACTTGTGATAACAAACAAACTTTTTTTTTTCTTATGAAAATGAATATTTTAAGTTAAAGAAGAAGAACAATAATTTTAGCTAGCGCAATTTCCCTTCGTAAAAGATACTTGTTGTCATTAAATGTTTTTTTTATTTCCTTCATATGTTCCATTTTATTCTTCATTAATATTTTCTCTCTTTAATGTTGTGAGTCGTTTGCGCATGGATTTGATTGTTATTTATATTTGAAATTATTGAAGCCCGTTTGGGTGCATTGTAATAGATATTCAAGTGATGAGTGTTAAATGAAAATTTTCCTTAGGTCATGGTTCTTCACTGTGATTATGGTGGACAATTTATAATAAATATTTAGTCTTTATAACAAAAATTATATGGTTGTAAATAAGAAGAAAGGATAAACACCATGACAATTAATTATTGACCATTTATATTTTTTGGATTATATGGGGCCTTTTATACTCATACTCATTTCTTGGCATTTGATATATTTTTGAAATAGATTATTTCATTTAGCAAGTAATGTTTCATCTTTGATTTAAATGGATAAGTGGATGATCATTCATATGCGGGCATAATTATAATATGGATTTTAGTTCTCGCGCGCGCACGTGTGTGTGTGTGTGTGTGTGTGTTTGTGTCCCTTCTTCTCATAAGAAAAGGTAAGATATTCCTCATTTCTCATAGCCTCAACAAAAATTGGCTCACAAAGAGTGAAACATGTCACAAATGGGTTTTTTTGTTTTTGTTTTCTAGTTTGTCCTTGATCTACGGGACTAGCCTGTGGCTTGAGAAACCCCAACTCAGGGGCATCTAAGCTATCAAAATCACCCAGGGATCGCACCCGGATTGATCCACACCAACCCTTAACATGACTGGATTTTTTGTCCCCGCAGGTTTCAAACCGATGACTTTAACACCACAGAGTGCCTTAACAACACACTCTATCGCTGATTGTCCTACACCTCGGGGACGTCACAAATGGGATTTGAACCCAAGTGGGGAGAACAATATTTCTCCTCCCTAATCACCCGTGTTATACTTGATTGAATAATTCATACTTATATGTGGTAATAATGTGTTACCATGCCCCGAAATGGGGTGCCACGTAGCAGAAGGAGGCCATGTAGCCCTCCCGTTAACTCAGCCATAAATATGGTCAGTCATCATCCCTCACCTCAGTCTTGAATGGAGGGTGACCTTAATAACTTGCAGAGGAAGGGATGACAACTCCCTTGCATCAATTTAATGGAGGTCTTGTTGATTAATGGCAGAAGGCGGGTGTTTAGTACGGGTGGTTGCATTGCAAGCATGATCGTCCCTTGGATATTTATCCCACTTAGCCCTGGATTGCAATACTTTGAATCCACACTCTGTCACCTCACTTGGCCTGAGAATTGGGTTTTAGCACAATTGGTTCTCCTGGCTACAATTCATTTGATTCTTCGCCCCCCTGGCTCCTCCATGCCGAGAGAGAAAGAGAAAGCCCATGCAAGGCCCTACCTGGTACAGTCATGTAGCTAGGCCGAGACGCCTGCATAATTTGGAGCAGGCCTTGTCCATTGCTAGGGCTCAGTGCACAGTGTGGTCTCATACTCCTCCAATGGCCTACGTCAAGAAGAAATTCCCGGAGGAAGCAATCCAGGTTCCATCGAAATCCCTCCTCTACTCAGTCCTGGATGATTACTTGCGCCCCAGCACCAATAAAGTGGATACAGGTACAGAGGCAGCCATGGAAGGCACCACATGCGTTGCTCAGGAGGAATTCCCAGAGGAATTCCTCCACATAGCCTCAGGCACTTACATTCACCCCAACACCAGTGAAGCGGTTGCAGGAGCAGTGGTGGATATGGAAGGAGTTACTTGCACTATGCAGGAGGATTTCCCCATCTTAGCATCTCCCCCGCTTACCACAATTCAGGAATGTGACCCGAATCCCCCTAGCCTCTTCATCCCGAAGAAACTGGAGCTCATTGTTGACATCATAAGATACATGGTGGACCAACTTCATCGGGACACCCTCATCAACAATCACATTGACATGATGTTCGATGCATTTTCAAATGCACCAGCCAAGTAGAGGTGCTCGACTTGTGCACATCCCTTCGTGCTCCAGCCCAACAGCGACATCCTTCACAGTGGAGCTTCATATGTCAGGTTCCATGGTCCTCAAATCTCTGCTCATGTTTAGAGTCGCATAGTTCTCTGAGCTCCACCAACACAATGATGGTGCATTTTTCTTGTTAACCAACACTAGTACTCTGCTCATTTCTTGCCTAGTTTTCATTTTTAAGAAGTTGTTAGTTTGTTTTAGTTTACACAGACAGTTATGTCAGCACTATCATCCGCCACCTGCTCTGGTTTCCAATTGGCAAGGCAAGTGGCAGATGCCTTTTTTGGCCAAAAGTATAATAGGTGACCACCTGTTTCGGTTTCCACTAGTTTGGTGAAACAAGTGGCAGGCCAATGACATGTATCAATTTTGTATAGTGACAACTCAGTAATAGGAATTACCTCTTTTTATTTAAAAAAAATGTGTTACCATCGTATATTATGATAATATTTTTTATTAATAATGATTTTTAATATTATCATTTATTAAAAAAGATAGCAATAAGGAGAAACTTGGACCACATACTTTATTAGGAGTTATAAGGTGACGCAAATGTTCAAGAGATCATGATCCACAAAAGCTACATATGTATGGATTAACTAGCATAGTGGGCCCTTATGTTATACTAAAATGTTGTCCAACCTTAAATGCCATATTTCATAAATGACCTCACTTTCAGTACACCCTAAAATGTCATTATGTTATTATTTTATTATTATTATTTCAAGAGTGACTTAAAACTACTAACTATCTTCCATGTGACTATAAAAATGAAGATATGGAGAAAAAAAAAAGGGGGAGGGTACAAGTTATGCCACAGATTTGTTAAGTTAGTCAAAGGGAAAGTAATTTCATTTACATATGTTGTATTTGACATGGTGTAACGACATAAATATTGACACAATTACTCCCTAGATTTCAAACTATTGTTTGGGTGAAATATGTTTATCCTATGACTCAGCTATAAAAACATTTCATTTGTTAAAACATGTTTTACCATTAATTATGCCAATTACAATTTTTTAATAAACAATATAAATATTATACAAGTGGAAGAGATTCATCTTCCCCTTCTAAAATCAAGAACTATTACTCCATTATTTTTTATCTTATTTGAATTTCAACCCACTTATTTGAGGATACTTTAATAATGCATACAATATAAGCCTTCTTCCAACTCTTGCCAACATTGTACTTTTTGTAAGGAATGAAAAGGGGTTTATGATGACCTAAAATGAGATTTAAATATTCATGTAGCATTCTCACTTTCCTCTTGATTGAGCTTCATGGTCGGAGTGTTCGAAAGTTGTATGCTCAAAAACCATTTTGAGCCATAACACTTAGTTCATTTCACTTTCCAAGTCGCTTGCTGCTTGAATTGCATTTCTACAGAGTTTTGGGTTTTATTTTCTTACATGTGCTCTGATGGTGTTTAATAGTCCCATGATAAAACATTAAATGTTTTATTTTTATATTCTATCATATCAAAATTGAGTTGTCTCTTAACTTATAACTTCTCTAAGTCTTATATCGTATCAATTTATAGTTTCCCCTAACTATTTCTCTAAGTTGAGCAAAGGCCAAAGGTCTCTATGTTGGGTATGCATAGACATCTTTAAGTTTGGTCTTAACAGTTTCCCATGTATTTAAAGTGAATCATCTCTTTTACCTATCAATACCATGTAAGTGCTACCTTTCTAAGGGTGCATTTGAACACAACCTATTTATTTTTTTAGTAATTATATTGGCTTGATCCCATACTAATTGTAAACGGAAAAGGTGATCATATATCCATTTGTATAATTATCAATCATTGGTATGTTCATCATGTCTATGCTAATCATATCATTATTATGTGATCATTCTAGTTTATCCATTTGTCCCATTCTCCAAGGTCCATCTTTCGATGACTCATTAGATGTTTATTCTACTTCTTGGTGGGTTTCATTATGTAATTCCTCCCTATATTCTTCCTACCTTTCCTCTCCATTGTTTTATCCTTACCCCAACTTTGAATTAAAATCCTACATGATGGCATTATTTCAGTGCTTTTTTTCAATGAAAATACATTTTTTATTTTTTTCTTAAATTGGCTTGCCCCTAGAATAGTTATCAAAGTTCACCGCTAAATACTTAATCCTAATAACCATTTGTATGATTCCCCTAATTGCAACCATGAATATGAATTCACTAGAATTCCCCCCAAATGTTGGCTACTTTCAATCACAACAATCTAAACTTCTATTCAGATTTCACTAACCATCCATAACTTATCTCATATAAATTTTATCAAGAATGAATCATAACATCATTCAATTATATGCATAACATTAACATTCAACCAAAATTAACAAACATTTCCATTCCAATTAGCACAATACATTTATAATGGGAAAAACCTCATAATAGAGAAAAAAAAAACACTAGCAACCATAGTAAGAGTACTTATTTAAATTTCCCTTTACATTCATATAACAACGCCTTACAATATCAATATCATATACTCCTAAAATATACAAATCACAAGTTTATTTCTCTCTCTCTCTCTCTCTCTCTCTCTCTCTCTCTCTCTCTATATATATATATATAATGATTGTCTTTTTCTTCAATTAAGGATTTCAAAGCACAAAATTTGGGCTTTTACCTCAATCGTTCACCCCTCTTGTTTTTTGTGCACTTTTACAAAATCAGTTGAAAGGCCGAAAGGTGGGTTCTTCTACCAAATTGGGAAATTTGATGCTTCATCCAAACACAAAGGCATTTATATGCATCTTTCAAGCTAGTATACCACATACTTTGGACTTATATTTGGGTAGCAATGTATCTTTTTTTATTTTTCCATCAATTTTTTCCACACTTCCTTTTATTGATTAATCTTTCAACTTTGAGAGAAAATATCTCTTTTTTTTGGGGAGGTAGGGGGGTGTTGTGTACCCCATACTTAATTAGTATTGTAAGCTATTTACATGGGTTATTTTTTGTATGCACATGATTTTGGAGGAATTTTCACATACTTGGCATTTATAATATCATATTCTAATATTTATAATAAAAAAAATCTAATTTTAATTTAATAAGGGAATAACCACTCTTATTGATGAATTAAAATTTAAGTTAGGTTTTTCACTCTTTAATTGTACAAATAATGGTTTCCCCCTCTCGTGTGTATTTCTTATCATTTTATGAATACTGTCTATTATTTTATGAATACTATCTACTATTTTATGAATACTATCTACTATTTTATTGGAGATGTCTTCCTTCATTGCTCATATTCGCATGTGCAATCTACCCCTATGTGTAGAGGTGTCCCACTCTTTTCATAGATTTTAGGATCTTTATTTCTATTTGTTGTATTGGTTATTACCATAGTTAGAATAGTAATATTCTTTCAAGTATAAGAATGTTACACTTAAAAGTGTAAATTTGAATCTTAAAGTTAAAGCTTTAATCCCAACCCCAAAATCTAAACTATTAGAATATTGAGACATATGAATAAACATACAACAATATAAGGTATTGTCTTCTTTATTCTTCAAAAATCTCCAATCTTACACTTGATTTCCCACACATCACACTCCATCTTCACATCATTCCAATGTATATGATTACTATGTGATCATTCATTTCAATGTACCTCATGGGTCTCTCTTACCTCTATTATATACCAAGAGGTATGGAGGAATTACATCCCAAAATACATGTGGGATAAATGTGATTTCACCCTTTTATATAATGAATTGTAACAAGAGTATCTTACTTTATGATGCAGTGGGATAAATATTTTACATAAGAGTAGACATTATTACCTTCCAAATTAATACATTCAAACAATACCACACAAGTCATCATTACATATTCCAACACTCCCCCTTAATGATGACTAGGGAGAAGGAACACTTATGGAGGAAGATGGAATTACAATATCTTCCAACATTCCCTACAAGAATAAGAAATACAATACCTTCCAGAGGAAGATGGAATTACATTAGCATCCCCCCTTAAGGACAACTTCCGGAATTTCCCATAAGATGCAAATAAGAACACACTTCGCCCCATGGATTTGATGAAGATAACAATCACTTCTCATTGAATCATGAAATTGTGCTCAAACCATGTTGTACGATGAAATATCGTAGAACACCACAACAGTGTACAGAAACCTCAAATGGCCAATACAACAAAACATGTGGTTAGAAGACACTCATCACAACCATAACTCAACTAATAGTTAAAAGAACTCTTGCAGAACACCACAACAAAGTAAAATATCCTCAGATGGCCAATACAATAGAACATGCGGCCAACAAAAATTCTTCACAACCAAGCTGGAAGGTGCAATAATACTATAGTAGACCATATTACGAATACAAGAATCTCATATCTATACATTTAAAGGTTTCCAATAGATAGTCTTCACAACCAAAGAACTCCGTTTTATATTACATTGTGAATACAAGGCCTCAATGGTCTATCCATCAAAAAATGAGCCCCACGGATAATCATCATGACTTTACAATAGAATATGGCACTTCATTACATTACATTGTTACTGGAATATGGTCATATGAAACGGAATTCCATTACATTACATTACATTCCCCTTGATTACAAATTCAAACATCCCAGATAAAGTGGCAAATAGTTTCAAACTTTGTTGGTGTTGAGGATAAGTTGAAGAGAGGAACAATGTAGGAAGCCATTACAACTGCAATCAGATCCTCAATAAAGTGCAAGAAGAAGACACTTGCAACCGTCAAGAATCAATGTTGAATGGAAATATCAATATGCTTAGAAACTCAAGATAGAAACAATATGCAAAACCAAGTGATCCCACAACTCTTCACAAAAATCCCCTGTGGAGAAAGTGAAGAAAATAGAGAGACAATCGGAATACAAGAAATTCCAAGAGTAAAGCATATAATGATCATGATAAGGCCATACAAAAATGAAATTTCTTTTACACAACAAGGGTCAACAACAACATATAAATAGAGAGCAAATTATGATCAAAATAAAAAAATGACATCACTTGAAAAATCTAGCCATTAAGATTTACTAAACCTTAAGCATTGGATGGTTTATTCCTGTCATCGTGATAAAATGCTAGAGATACATGCTCTTAAAAATGACAAAAATATCTTCCACACAAATAGTTTAGTGGCAAGCAAAAAATAGGAACAAGAGACAATATATGAAAACATGATGAAAAAACTAAGAAACTAAACCCTAATGCAAAAAGACAAGAAGATAATGACAAGAATAAACATAATTGTTCTTACCTATGATGAATGTTGGAAGTAAATTACCCTAGATCTGAGAAAATAGAGAGAAAATGACTATAAATCATGGTCGTACGGACGTGGCCATACGTGTAGAGAGGTAGATCAGCTAAAAAAACCTTGGATCTAAGGAAAAACAAACTCCAATCATTAGATCATCCCTCTACAAACCAAATTGACCTCTTAAACTGTTAAATTAGCCTCTTAAGCAAGCAAATCACGTGCTCTGAGAAAGAACGCGGTTGTACGACTGCAAATTGGAGAAAACATGGGTTGTACACCCTCTAAGTGAACAAATTGGCCTCTTAAAACACAAATTGGCCCCTGAAATCGATAAATCGTTATGCCAAATGATAAAAACAACCACAACGATGAGAGAATGTGGCCCCTGCTACGAAATCCACTCCTAAACCTACAAATTAATAAAAAAAAACATGGTCATACAACAGAGAAATTCACCCTCAAAGAGAAATCGACCCTCTAGGATGAAATATCACCCCTTCATCATATGAATCGAACCTCTAATGAGAAAATCAACCTGAACACCTGCAAATTTGCCCAAAAAATGAGTCCATACAACAAAAAAATTAATTTGAATAATGTGTATGACCTCAGATTGGAGAGAGGGTTGGTTGGTTAGTTAGCTAGCGAAAATTTGCACCCAACAAAAACATTCCATGCAAAAATACCTCCTCTATCAAAAGATATTAGCTTCCGAAGAAAAACTAGGTTCGGTAAAAAACAAGCTTGGTAAATTACCAAACTTAAAAGTGACCAAAAAAGATTTAGGTTAAAAAAAAAATCCTAGGCTAAGCTAGGCTAATTAATTCAATTTTGAGCAAACGAAAGCCAAATTCATGGAACCAATACTCGATATCAGTTGATTTAAAATAAAAATAAAAAAGAACATAAATGTGAGAAATGCCCATATCTAAGAGAATCCTTAATGGCTACTAGATCTGACGACAAAATTACAAAATAAGAAGTGCCCAAATAAATATGTTGATATGTAAAAACAAATTAACATAAAATTATTGAAGGAGGTAGAGCATAGTAACCATCTTTGATACCACGTTAGAATATTGAGACATATGAATAAACATACAACAATATTAAAAACAAGAACCTTACTAGTCTATCCTTCTATCCATACATCGACAACATTTAATCATAGTAAGAAATAGGCAAGAGAAAAAGAGTACACCAGATATCCACGGGAAGGTATTGTCTTCTTTATTCTTCATAAATATCCAATTTTTCACTTGAGATCCCACACATCACACTCCATATTCACATCATTCCAATGTATATTATCACTATGTGATCCTTCATTTCCATTGTACATCATGGGTCTATCTTACCTCTATTATATACCAAGAGGTGTTAAGGAATTACATCCCAAAACACATGTGGGATAAATGTAATTTCACCTCTTTATATAATGAATAGTAACAAGAGTATATTACTTCATGATGCATGTGGGATAACTCTCTTGCATAAGAGTGGACATTATTACCTTCCAAATTAATACATTCCAATAATACCACACAAGTCTGTTGGATTACTGAGAGGGGGGGTGAATCTGTAATAGAGAAATTTAATCCTTTTTAACCATATAATCCAAGTGTTATATCAATGTAGCATTATCATCCAATAACTACAGAGTAAATAAACAATGAAAAAATGAACAATCATACATATACACAATACACCAGTGTTTTACGTGGAAACGCAAAGTGGGAGAAAACCACAGAATTTTTTTTCTTATATGTCTTGAAGAATTACATTCATTGGAACCACCAACTTCCTTTATTTTCCAGCTACAACTGGAAGGAGGGTCCAACCCCTTAGTTTCTCAGGCTACAACCTGAGGGAAGCTCCAACTCCCCAATTCTCTGGCTACAACCAGAAGGAGGCTACAACCCCTTATGTTCTCTGGCTACAACCGGAAGGTGGCTACAACCACATGTCCTTGCCCCTTCCAACCGTCCTGAAGTATAAGTAGAATGATGGAACCATTGTCACACTATCACTGTGAGATATACTGATGTAAACCTGTACCAATCAACCTGTAATCAACCTGTACCATAAACAAGTGCATCAACCATGCACCAACCTGTAATCAACATGTACCATAAACAAGTGCATCAACCATGCACCAAACTTGTACAAAACCTGTACCATGAACAAGTGCATCAACCATGCACCAAACATATACAAATAACCTGTCACAACAACATGTCCAAACAACCTATCACAACAACCTGTCTCATCAATCTTATCAACCAAATCAGATCTACTTACCAAGATCAATCAGCAAGACAACTCTCAAAGATGTGCATCAACCAACCATAACAGAACAACTCATAATCATCACCAAGATCAATATGTGCTTCTAATAATATACCAATACAAGTATGCTACATCATCCATAAACCATGTGTCAACAATACGACTAACAAGTTCCTCCAACCATGTACCAAGTATGTACTAATCATGTATCAACTACTCATCAACTATGACTCATCAAGATGTACCAATGTCATCAACTAGACACCTCATGTATGTGCCAACTCATCAACTACTTGTCTCAACCATGTACCCAACATGTACCTCAACCAAAAGCCCTCATCAATTTCATCATCCAAATATGATTTGTAACTTTGTAATAGACCTAGTGTATATGATCACATACC
>ML777502.1:1321117-1395626 GCA_009831015.1 Picea engelmannii
AGAGAGAGAGAGAGAGAGAGAGAGAGAGAGAGAGAGAGAGAGAGAGAGAGATGCAATTTTCAGCTATCCAATATTGTGTACTTATAGATTTCATTTTCAACTTATGTTATCTCCTTGACTGAGTAGATATCAACCCTAGTTGTTCATGTTGATTAGACATGACATATAGTTCATCCAATTCAACGATTTAACACATCCAAAATATAAAGGAGCAAATGTGTTGATGTTACAATTTGTTGTAATAAGACATTTCAAATCTATTATGTGTCTAGAAAAATGTGCCATAAGGGATGTAACTTGTTGACATTGAAGCACATATGTTTGTATCTTTTCTCTTGAGTTGCCTAGTGACTTGGACTGAAGTGAAGTAAAGTATTTGTTTTTTGTTTTGTTTCTATGATTAAATATTTCAAATCATTCCCAAGCCTAAAGGTTCACGTGGATTAGATCTAGGAAACCTCAAGTAAATGAGGTGAAACTTTAGAATTGCATTAATTGAATGATTCTCGAAATTCGTACATGGTTTTAGAGTTTATTTGAATCAGATTGAATTTTTTTTGTTTGAAGGTTGGACATTTCAGTTGTTGTACCTAGGAGTGGTTTTTAGGTGGTGAAACCTTAGTTTGCTTAAGATGAGAACTTGCACCAATGAAGGGTTTGATTGGTTGAAACCCCAATTTCTTTTGTGATGAGAATGTGTTTTCACTTGTGATAGGTGATAGATATACTACATTCATAGTTATTGTAGAGTTATTTTCAACAAATGAGATGCATAAGATGAATTGTGATAGGTGGTTGATTTGTTCTATGGGATGCCAACATGTTTTCACATGTGATAGGTGGTAGATATACTTGATTTTTGGATGGTATGGATTTATTTTTCAATGGGTGTGATGCCCATGAGAAATTGAAATAGATGGTTGATTTGTTCCACTAGATAATAGTTTGTTCCACTTCATTTATGGATGGTATAGATTTATTTTCATTGGGTATGATTCCTAAGGAGACCTGGTATAGGTAGTTTATTTGTTCCAGTAGAAGTTAATGTGCTTTCACCTAATATAGTTGGAGGGTCTACTTCATTGATAGTCAATATGTGATCTATATTTCAGTGGGTGCGATTCCCAGGAGCACCTATTATGGGTGGTTGTCTTGTCTAGTGGATTCCAACATTTGGAGTGGATTTATGCCTATGATGGGAATGCTCAACCATTTGATTGTTTGTTGATTTTTGGAGCCTGGGAGGGGATAATTCACTATGTGATAGATTGATTCGTATTGGATGATTTATTTTGGTTGAGTTGTGACTCAAGCATTTAAAATAATGGTTATCTTTCTTAGTTTTAGTGTTTATTACATATGGAGGGATATTCTAACATTATCCCTTTGGGGATGGTATTGGTTGTACATATTATACATTTGTGAAGAGAATTATCATGGATGTGATAGGTAGTGTGATGCTAAGCTATTGGTGATGTTGTGCATTTGTACCTATGTGTTAGGGTCCTAATTTCCCTAACCCCCTAAGTAGATAGATATGTTACTATGTATTACTATGTATTGAGTCCATCACTAGTAAATAAGGCCAATTTAATAGTGTGAAAACAATTATTGTAGGAAGGCTTATTAGAAGGTTTTGCCTACTATAAATTTCCTTCTCTATAATGCTCTTAAGGGGTGGAAAGTACTATATAAAGATGTAGAAGCATTATAAAATATGTCTTGTGAATCATTTGTAATTGGAGCCTCTCCTCTGTAAGAGGTTTCCTCCATGAAGAGGCAAGCCAACATTGATTCCATATATATAAATGTATAATATTTTGGTTTATATTGTTTATTATGTTTGCAGATATGTTTCTTTCTACAATAGATCTGAGTAATATTTGTAATTTCTACTTTGGATATTTCTAATTGGCACACCAGAAGTGGTATTAGAGCACATTTTTAGAGAAAAAAATTATTTCGACTAGAGATGTGTTCCAACGTCTACAAATAACACAAATATTTCGTGTTTAGTGTGTTACCCTATGGTCGACGAATAATACATGTAGAAAATACAATAGGTTTCACCTAGTTGGAAACCCTTGTAACCCCTTTTGGTACCCCTTCGAGTAGTGCCACTTCAAATATCACCTGTATACACAATTTAACTTCCATGTACCCTCAGGTATATCAGAAATCATGTATTCATCCTCAAGCGATATTTAGATCAGCCACTTGATTGCTTGATTGCTATAGTGGTACCAAGAACAACACTTAGGAATACTACTCTCTAGTACCTGGGTAATTGGGTAGTACAACTAAGGGTATGGTCGAACCTCCTTAGTTAGAGCCCTAAGATATTGAGACAAGTACCACAGATGGACCCTGCCCATATATCAGAGAGCTATAGCATAGGGAACTCCTTTATCCTTAGGACCCTTGAATCCATGCTCCTTGTTGTCAGTCTTGGAAACTTATAAAACAAGGGGTTCCATTGAAAATATAAGCATTAAATCACTAGAATCCCTTCTTACTTCTATGAATCAAGGAAATTCCTATATAATCTACAATATTAACAATTTGAGTATTATGTTAGTGCAGTCTTCTTTAGGCGGGAGTATAACTCTGCAAGAGAAAAAAGAGTAAAAAGTGGTCCCATCGACACCCTTTTGGGACCTATCTTAATAGACTTCTTGTGTCACATCGATCACCGTGGTATCACTCTCTCGTAAAAAAAACTTTAGTGGACCCACTAGGCCCATTACCCACCACCTATCTCAATAGCATTAGAAAACAACATTGATCACATTAGTACAACTCGCCAATAAGACTTTTTGTGTGGACTTGCTTGCCCCATTCCCCTATGCCTATCTCACTAGCCCTAGCAAGTAGTCATGATCACCTTGGTACCACCCTCAAGTAACATTTTTTCTTGTGCACCCCGTCTTGATGGATACCTAAAACGACGATGTTGGCACCCACATTGCTCACTTGGAAATGTTTTGTGACTAATTTCAAAAACAATTAGATCAAACCCAATCTGTTGTAGAGAAAAACTATGTTGCATCTAATCCCAAGCTCAACAAATTAGAATCACTCCCTGACCAACTAGCACAACTCATAACTCAATTCCAGGAATAGTCATTCCACCTAGAGTGATTTGAATCATCCAATTCCATGGGGTCTCACTCTAACGCATTTTTTCATGATCTAAGACTCCCTAGAGTAGATATGAAAAAAATTGATGGCTTCAATCCCATAGGATAATTCACTTAGATGGAACATTATTTTTCACTGCATGGCATCATCAATGAGTTAATGAAACTTCATGTGGGTGTCTTATATTTAGACCATCACCACTGGCAATGGTGGAAATGGTGTAACAACTCCCACCGGGGATATATTTCTTGGACTCAATTTGTAGCTAATATCTATCAAAATTTTGAACCAAACACTCATTATTTGGGCTAGTTGACCAAGCTTAAACAATCTGGTACATTTCAAGAGTACATTGTTGCTTTTGAGCAACTTTCTTTCTGCACCGAAGGCATGTTAGATACCTTCTTCATGGAATTCTTTATTAGTGTTCTGAAGGAAGAAATATATTCTCAAGCCTTAATGGCTCACCAAGTAGGAAGGCTTGTTAGATGCCTTATTTAGGGAATGATTTATTAGTGGTCTGAAGGAAGAAACCTATGCTCAAGTCTTAATGGCTCACCCTACTACTTGGCTTGAAGCATCTCAATGTTCTAGGGAATCCCAAAAGGTTGTGAATTCCCAAATAAAAAAAACATCCTTTATTTCCCAATCCTTCCCCACAAATCCTTCTCTTCCCTCTCCTCCTCTCAATATCCACAAATTAACCCATGATAAAATGTTAGAATGTCAACTTAAAGGTATCTTCTACAATTATGATGAAAAATATTTTCCTAGGAACAATTGTAAGGAGTAGAAACATTTTATGCCATTTGTGAGGACATTTCAGAAAATGATATAGATAATATCCCTCAAGAACCTCTATCTAAGCCAGTTGATGACATTCTTCCCTTTGATCAACCAAATGTGGAACCTCAAAACTCCCTACATTCCTTGACTGGTATTTCCACTCCCCAAACCCTTAAATTACTTGGCTATATCAAGCATCATAAAGTCATTACCCTAATTGATAATGGTAGCACCCATAAGTTTATTCCCCACCGAGTATCCCAAGTGACACATTTCTATATCCATGTAGTGAACAACTTTCAAATCATGATTTCTAATGGAGGTTCCATGATATGTTGGGGTTTTTATGAAAATGTGCACCTTCAAATTGGTGATTATTCCTTGAAATACAACATGTTTTGTATTGAAATGGGTGGTTGTGACATTGTTTTGGGTGTTGAATGGTTACAGACACTTGGTCCCATCACCATGGATTTCAGGGAGTTATACATGAGTTTCCAGTAAGCATGGAATCTCTAAACTTTCCAAGCAATCACAACATGCTCTCCAGAAATCATCAATTCACACCACATGGAAAAACTCCTTAAAAATGGACATTTTGACATTGTTGTCGAGTTCCATGTCATTCAAGCCTTTAATACCCATTCCCAACCCATCCATCTCAACATGCAATTAGTCTTATCCAAACACCAATAATTTTTTGAAACCCCTAAAGACCTACCACCCTCCCATGGTGAGCATGATCATTATATTTCATTCATACCTAGTAGCCTCTCACCCAATGTGTTAAACTCCAGAAGTGTCCTCAGACACGCAATTTTATTGATTAGGGAAAAAAATAATTCCATAGTGGGAGAGAGGCAAAGCATATATATATAACCTCTCAAGACTTATCTCAATATGCCAAGTGTCCTTGACCAAGAACTCAAGGATAATCACTATGACAAGGATGTGACAAGGCGAACCTAGGAAACACACAACTTCTAGAATAACTTCATTAATCTAGGAAAAATACTTAACTAAATAAACTTTAGGAGTATTAGGCTAACATTCCCCCTTTTAATCCTGAAGTTTATTTTTACAAATGGCAAGTTCATATCTAAACTTGGTGAAATTTATTTTTCCTAATGGCTTGGTGAAAATATCTAAAGTTTGATCATCAGATGGAAAACATTCTCGCTTGATGATATTGTTGTTGATGAGGGTTCCTATGAAGTGATACATGGTTTCGACGTGCTTGGTATTGTTATGGAATATTGGATTCTTTTCCATTTTTTTTGTTGACTGATTATCAATCAATAGAATGGTTTTTTATTTCTGAATAGCACCAAGGTCCTGCAAAATTCTATGAAGCTAGACAATTTCACATGTTGCTTCCCAAGCTGAAATGTATTCTTCCTCTGTTGAATAATTTGCCACTGTAGCTTTCTTTTTGCAACTCCAAGACACTGTTGTTGAACCCATATTCATTAAATAACATGATGTCGATGTTCTATCATTAAAATCTCTAGCAAAATCTACATACGAATATGCAACAAGTGTAAAGTTGTTGTTTTTCTTATAGAGAAGCCCAAAATATTGTATTCCTTGGATATACATGAGGACCCTTTTTGTTGCATTCTAGTGACTTTATCTAGGTTCCTTCATGAATCTGGAAAGAACAATGAATGGGTATGAAAAAATTTGATGAGTGTTTGTCAGATAGATGAGGCTCCCAATCATCTGTCTATAGTTGGTACTGTTTACCAATTCCCCCCCTTCAAATATAAAAATTTTTAAGTTTTTCTCCATAGGAGTAAGAGAGGGCCTACAATTATCCATGCCAAATTTCTTCAACAAATATGTAACATACTTGGTTTGTTTAAGTAATATTTGATGACATTGTTGTGAAACTTCCACTCCAACATAGTATCGAAGTGGCCCCAAATCTGTCATTTTGAATCCTTTTTGAAGTTCTTGTTTTACCTTTTTGATGTGAGCTTCATAACTCCCTGTAATGATTAAGTCATCAACATAAAGAACAACTATCACCAAGGTTTGACCTTGCATCCTATAATATAGAGTATCAGCATACTCATTGCAATGAAAACCAAAATTCCTAAGGTGTTCATCCATCTTGGTATACCATGCTCTGGGTGCTTATTTCAAACCATATAAGGCTTTAATAAGTTTGTATACTTTGTGCTCCTTTCCTTCAACTTCAAAATATGGGGGTCGATTCATATAAACTTCTTCTTTTAAATCACCATTAATAAAGGAACTTTTGACATCCATATGATGAAGTTTCCAACCATATTGTGCAACCAAATTAATCACCATTATGATGGTGTTCCACTTTGTTGTTGGAGAAAATGTTTCTTCATAGTCAATTCCTTATTTTTGAGAAAATCCTTTTGTGACAATCCTTGATTTATACTCATCTACTTCACCATTATCTTTATACTTGATTCAATAAACCCATTTGCAGTCGATGGGTTTAACATTTGTTGGACAATCAAGAAGTTTCCATGTTCCATTTGCAATTATTGAATCACACTCTTCCACCATGGCTTGCTTCCATTATTTGTGTTGCATTGCTTCTGCAAAAGTTGTTGGTTCAATAGAATCATGAGTTACTAAGGAAAAATTTGACTGAGGTGAAGTATAAATTATAGTTCATGTTTTGTCTTGTTCTTCTGAGTGAACACATTTAAGCAATTGTGTGAACCATTTTGGTCTATTGTGTTGTCCCCGTGGTGAAGTTATTGCAAATCATATGTCATGGATTGAAGATTCATCATCTCAGGAAGAGTTATCTAACTCTTGAACATTCGTGTTGGGGGCTAAGTCTTTTTCAATCCATTTTGGTTTTCCTTGATAAATTGTTTTTTCTTGAGCTACCTTTTTCTCCAAATGAGTGAGTAGACTATCAATTTCTCCAGTTGTTTGACTTCCTATCTCATCAAAGACTAGATCCTGATTTTTGATGAATTTTCCATTGGATAACAAGCTATATCCTTTCTTCTCATCTGAATAGCCAATAAGAATGCATTTCATACTTTGATTTTCCAACTTAGTCCATTTTTCCTTAGGAACTAAGGCATAACAAGTGGAGCCAAAAAATCGAAGATGATTAACTGAAGGCTTGGTTCCATATCAAGCTTCATGTGGAGTAATTCCATCTAAGGCTGATGTGGGTGATCGATTCCTTAGATATATTATTGTATGAATTGCTTCAACCCAATATTGAGTGCTTAACCCCTTGAAATGAAACATTGATATTGCCATTCCCATTAGAGTTTTGTTCATTCTTTTTGTGACTCCATTTTATCATAGAGTATAAGAGTTTGCCAATTTCCTTTTAATTCTATTCTTCTTGCAATAATAATTGAATTCATGTAAAGTGAATTCTCCCCCATTATTTGTTCTAAGTGTGGGAATCTTACCTTTGGTGGCATTTTTAACTAAGCATTGAAATTGTATGAATTTGTCAAAATCTTCTGATTTGTTGTTCATAAAATATACCCAAATCATCCTTGTTCAATCATCAATGAAAATAATGAAGTATTTGCATCCACCAAAAGAAGATTCCATAGGACCACACATTTCACTATGGATTGATTGCAAACATATGTTTTCTCGCCATGTACTTGTGAAGAAAGGATCCCTCCGTTGTTTTCCAATGATACAAGTGTTGGAAAATTGATTTTCATTGATGTCAACTTTAGAGGAAGTCTGGAAGCTTATAGAAGCATTGGGTATAATTGAATAAGTCTCCAAAGTGGTCCCCTTATGGCGTAGCTTTAAGTATGTCCCTCATGGGAAGATGCTTTGAAAAAATTTACAAGAAACCCATAGGTGTGATCATGAGATCCAAATTTGATTGAGTAAAATGAGATTGAGGAACACTTCAAGTACATACAAAACCCTCATAGATTGATAGTACTCGTTGTGTCATTTCCAACGGTAGGTGGTACGCCACGTGGTTCCTCGTGGTTGAGGAGTTATGATATCATGAAGTTGGAAGCCCCAAAGAATGGTTAAGAAGCCCCTTAACAATTACAAGTCTTAATTAAAGGGTAAATTGGTTGTAACAAGAAATTAAAGTTTGGTCCTAGAATTAAGGAAATAATTCACTTTGTAAAAGTATAAATACACCACAAGAAGTCTCTCATAATGACAAACAAGTTCAATGATTATCTATATTTCAATTGATCTTTTGGTAAATATTTTCATAGCATATCTGAGGCAGCGAAGTTTGAGGTAGTGAAGTCTAAGGTAGTGAAGGGAAATGAAGGAACAAGTCTACAAAATAACTTTCTGATGTTATCCGCAGGTCGCAGTGGGGCAAGTCGCGGAAATTCACGGGTCACAGTGGAGCAAAGTGCGACATCCATAGGTTGGTAGTGTGAAAGTCATGGATTTGAGAAAAGGTCTTGAAGAAGGATGTTTGGTTCAGATTGTAGCAAGATATAATGATACAATAATGTCGTTACAGGGTATGAGATGATATGCTTCAAGTTTCATGAGTAAAGGCATGTCTTTTATGTGTTTTTTTTAGGCTTGGTTTATGGATGGTATGGCACATGCATAAGGTGTGTATTGGAGGTCCTTGTTGGCACATGATTGCATATTGTTGAGGTTCATTGATGCATGCTTAATACATATCCTTGGTACTTGGTTCATGGAATTTATGGTTCATTGTTAGAGGCACATATTTGTGATATTGGAATATACTTGAGGATTATCTTTTAGTACATGGTATGATACATGCTTTAGATATTTTTGGTACATGGTTTGGATACTTGATGTTGGGAATATGCTTGATATGATTTATGTGAGTGGATCTAGTTGATGTATCAGTGACAGAGATAGTTACAGGGAAAGTGATAGGTTACAGGTTGATGCATGTGATAATACATATGTTGGTACGTAGTTGATGGATGGTTGATGATCAGTTACAGGTTGATGATCAATTATAGGTTGATGTGACAGTGACAGTGACAGGCTGGATGACTGGTTAATTACAGGTCGATTATCCGAGGAAATGACATTATCAGTAGTAGTGACAATTTGTGTCTACACTTATATTATAGAGTGGCAGGACATGGTAAAGAAAGGGGTTTGGAGCCTCCTTCCAGTTGGTGTTGGAGAATTTGGAATTTGGTGCTTCCTATGAATGTATTATTTTGACATGTAAGAAAGCATTATGTGGTTTTCTCCCATTTTAGTTTCCACATAAATTCTAGTGTATTGTGCATGTGGTTATTTGATGTGATATTACTCATGGTTATATGTCCATGAAATATTAAATGAAGGCATAAATTGTTAATGATTATATATTCTGGTTGAAAGTGGTAATAAATTGCATAATATTTATTGACCCCCCTTCTCAGTATTCCAACAATTGGAATCATAGCAGGTCCTTCATAAATCAGTTTAACTACTGGAGGGAAGATCATGGAGTACGCTAATATTGGGGTACCGCATTTCAATGGATAGAACTATTCCTTCTGGAGAATATGGATGAAAACATATGTACAAGCACAGGGATTTGATGTTTGGAAATCAGTAGTAGATGGATACACAACACCTACCACTCCTCCACCAGATAGAGATAGAAATAAACTCAGTGAAAAACATTCAAGAGATAAAAATAATATTTTGAATGGTCTTTATGAATCAGTATATAACAAAGTTATGCTTTGTAACTCTGCAAAGGAAATTTGGGACAAACTTCAAAATATATATGAAGGAGATGCCAAAGTCAAAGGGGCCACGCTTCAAAATTATAGAGGTCAATTTGAATAGCTAAAAATGAAGGAAGATAAAGACATTATGTCTTAATTTTTGTGAGTTGATGAAATTGTAAATTCCATGAAGGGATTAGGAGAAGAAATCAAAGAAATGGTAATTGTTCAAAAGGTACTAAGGTCTCTTCCAGTGATATTTGATTCTAAAATTTCATCCTTAAAAGAAAGAGCAGATCTTGCTACATTGAGCATGGATGAGTTACATGGAATCCTTATAGCTTATGAAATGAGAATAGAGCAAGATAACCCATCCAAGAAGGAAGCAACTTTCAAAGTATCCAAGAAGACAAAGAAGAAGAACAAGCAAAATTCAAAGCCATATTGCAGTTGCAGTGATGAGTCAAATGAAGAAGAATAAATGACAAACTTCGTAAGAAATATGAAAAGAGGAACCAACAAGTACAAAGGTATGTTTCCCTTAAAATGTTTTAATTGTGGTAAAATTGGTCATTTTGCTTCTAAATTTCCTTATGCTAAGAAGACAGATAGTGATGATGAAGAATCTCCCAAGAAAGAAAAAAAATTTAAAAAAGGGAAAAAAGAGAAGAAACAAAAATAAATTCTTCCAGAAAAATCTTTACTCAAAAGGATGACGATGATGATAGAGACAGTGAATCAAAAAATGTACTCTTTATGGATTTTGAAAATGATGAAGAGGATGATGAATAGGAAGGTGAGGTAGATCTTGAAGCAAAACTAATCAATTCCTTAAGTGAACTAAAGAAAGAAAGGAAGAAAAATAAATCACTCAAGAATAAGTACTCAAGCTAAAAGAGAGCTCTCAAAGTCCTAACTCTAAAAAGGATCAACATATGATTGTGAATCTAAAAGTCCAAGTTCAAGACGGATTGAAGAAATACTCAAAATTCAGCTAAAAGAAAAATAAAAGGAGAAGGAGAGTCTAGAAACATAAATCATTTCTCCAAGAAAGGAACTTAAGAAAAGAGACATGCAACAGAACAACACCAAAATACTGGATGAAATCATCAATTCTTAGAGGTCATATCATGACAGGACTGGACTAGGATACAACCAAACACATACAGAAAAGTATTCGATCTCTATGACTACATAAGATGAAGGAAAACAAAATACATATGTAGAAGTCACCAAAGGATTCATCAAGAAGGAAGAATGCAAGGCTTCACATGAGAATGATCAAGAAGAAGGTTACAGAAGGATGGCACTGTTTATAATACCTAGGTTTTAGAATCAGCAGACAACTATGAAAGAAAACTGCAGAGGAACAACACCATTCAGAAGATCTCCCATGTATCAAACTATCTTTCTTGGTTCATGTTATTCTTGTAATAATTTTGGGTACAAAGCTATAAACTGCAAGGATTATGCTAAGAACAAAGACAACAATGAAGGCCACTTCATAATTAATCATCTCATAAAGCCTCATGAAGCGTATAACAGAAACCATAACAGTTTTGGCTCATTAAGAAATGAAGTAGAATGTTATAAATGCAACAATTTTGGACATATGGACAAAGACTGCAGATTGCCAGCCCCTCCAAAGAAACCAAAGCAAGACTTCAACAATCATGAAAAAAGAATTTGGATAAAGAAACAGGATAAACTGAATGTTGAAGAACGTTCTCTTGCACTACAAACTCAAAGTAGAAGAAGTGATCAGTATGTTGATAGTGGTTGCTCAAAATATATGACATGTGACAAGAACAGATTTATTACTTTGTAGAAAAAAAGAGATGGATCAATTTCATTTGGAAATGACAACTCAACCAAAATTATAGGGAGAGGCAAAGTCAAACTTGGAAGTAAGGATGCCAAAGCAAAAAATATTCTACTTGTCGAAAACATGAAGCATAATCTACTAAGTGTGAGTCAAATGTGTGATCAGGGTCATAAAATTATATTTGACTCAGAGAAGTGTGAGATAAGGAAATAAGGATCAGGTAAATTGGTGGCTATAGCAGTAAGAACTCCAAACAACATATACATATTGAATGAGATTGGAAAAGAAAGATGTTTCTTGGGAAAGGAAAATGAAAGTTGGCTTTGGAACAGAAGAATGAGACACATGAACTTTGAAATCTGGTAAAAATTAGCAGAAAGGAAGCGGTAAGAGAAATGCCCGAAATTTTGAAACTAGCCAGTACTATGTGCAAGCATTTCACATAAGTAAAGCCGATAAGAAATGAATTCAGATCAAAGGAATACTCTATGCCAAAGCCATTGAAAATTGTGCATACTAATCTATGTGGACCAACGAGAACAAAAGGATTGAATAGTGAATAATACTTCATGCTACTTGTTGATGATTATACAAGAATGACTGCAGTTTGTTTTCTCAAGAAGAAATAGATGCATTCAAAAATTTCAGAATATACAAGGAGATGGTTGAAAATGAAATGGATTCAATAATCAAGTTCTTAAGATCCGAAAATGGAGGATAATTCACGTCAAAATAATTCATGGAATTCTATGAAGAGCATGGAATTAAGAGGCAATTTTTAGTAGCTAGGACACCTCAACAAAATGGAGTCATTGGAAGGAAGAATATAACTGTAACAGAGATGGCCAAAACCATGTTGAGAGATTCAAAGTTGAGAAATATCTTTTGGGTACAAGCAGTGCACACATAGTTAATATCTTGAACAATGGGATGCTTAGAAGTAACAATTACAAAACTCAATATGAGCTATGGAAGGGAAGACTAAATGACAGAGTTGGAAAATTCAATTATCGAGTTGATAAAGGCATATTGGTCGGATACTCAAGCAAAAGAAAGGAATACAAATTTTACAATCTAAGACTTAAAAAGATAGTGGAAAACATAAATGTGAAGATCAATGAAACATGTGCGCTGAAGATCAAAGAAGAGAGAGAAAAATCTAAATAACAAGAAACAAATGAAGAGCAAAAATAAGAAGAGATAGAAGAAGAAGAAGAAGAAGAAGAGTAAGAAGAAGAAGAAGAGTAAGAAGAGAAACAACCAGAAATAGAACAAGAAGAGAATGATCAAAAAGTTCTTCATACACCATCTAGGGCACCTAATTGTTGGGTTCAAAAGAATCATCCACCATAACATATTATTGGAGATAGAAATACAAGAATAGAAACCATAGGAAGTAGAAGGTTATGTACACCGTAGCAGAGACACCTTGAACTATTATCCACAGTTGAACCCAACAACTTCAAGGAAGCCAATAATGATGAACATTGGGTCAAGGCCATGGAAGAAAAAATGAATTAGATAGAGAAGAATGATACATGGGAACTAGTTCCAAGACCGAAGAAAAAAAATGTGATTGGTACAAAATGGGTGTTTAGAAACAAACTAAATGAATATGGATAGGTAACCAAAAACAAAGCAAAGTCAGTATGCAAAGGATATGCTCAATTTGAAGGAGTAGATTTTGAAGAAAAGTGTGCCCCTATTGCAAGAATGGAAGCAATCAGACTATTCTTGGCCTATGCATGTTCCAAGAGAATCAAAGTATATCATATGGATGTGAAATGAACATTTTTAAATGGTGAATTAGAAGAAGAATTCTACATCGAACAACCAGAAGGGTTCCTTGTATCAAAAAAGGGAGATTATGCTTGCATATTGAAGAAAACATTGTATGGACTCAAGCAAGCCCCTAGAGCCCAGTATGCAAGATTGGACAGGTATTTGCAGCAACAAGAATTCAGAAAAGGAAATGAAGACAACAATCTATATGTAAAGGTTGATGGGAACAACATACTTATCATTGAAGTATATGTGGATGACATTATCTTTGGAAGCAATGATGACAGGATGAGTAAGAAGTTTGCCTAAGACATGTAGAATGAGTTTGAAATGTTACTACTTGGTGAATTGACATTATTTTTGGGACTTTAGATATCTCATCTAAATGAAGGAATTTCTGTTTCCCAAACCAAGTACATCAAAGAAATGTTTAATAAGTTCGAAATGGAAGATTGCAAAATAGTAAGTACTTGTATGGTGACCGGTTGCAAGTTGAGAAAAGACGGTGAATCTAAGGAAGTAGATCAAAGACTCTATAGATCGATGATTAGTAGCCTACTTTATGTAACAACCTCGATACCAAATGTAATGCAAGGATTTGGACATGTTGCAATATTTCAAGTAGCACTGAAGGAAAATCATGTTCTGTAAGTAAAAAGGATCTTCATATATCTTAAAGGAACAACAAAATTTGGATTGTGGTGTCCAAAAGGGAATGAGTTGACTATGGTTTCCTAAGTATATTAAAATTGGGCAGGAATCAGGAATCATTGATAACTGAAAAAGTACTATCGGAGCAACTTTCCATTTGGGTGAGTGTTTGGTATCTTGGTTAAGTAAGAAGCGATCATCAATATCATTGTCTACAACAGAAGAAGAATATATTGCAGCAACAACATGTTGTACTTATGTACTCTGGATGAAGCAAACTCTACAATATATAAAATTGAAGTATGATGAGACCATTTCAATATTTTGTGACAATACTAGTGCTAGAAATATCTCCAAGAATCTAGTAATGTATTCGAAGACCAAACATATTCCGATAAAGTTTCACTTTCTATGAGAACAGGTTACGAAAAATAATATCAAAGTAGAATATATTGGGACAAATGAACAGATTGTAGATATTTTCACTAAACCTATCCCAAGAGAGACATTTTAGTATCTTCGACAAAAACTTGGAATATTTTTTGCTCTACAGTGATCTTAATATGAATGATTTTCTATATGCCAATAGTTTACTTCATTAGAATTTAGGAAGCACCAATGGACTGTACCAAAAGAGAGAAAGTTCAGAAGCATGTTGTCAAGGGGAGTTACCCTTTTCCATTGATGTCAAGTGGGGAGAAATAACAGAAGCATGCAGATAGGGGGAGTATTGGTCACAGGGTAGATAGGGGGAGCATGAGTGTTTCCATTAATGAAAAAGGGGGAGATTGTTGGAAAATTGATTTTCATTGATGTCAACTTTAGAGGAAGTCTAGAAGCCTCTAGAATCATAACTTATAATTTAAGAAGTCTCCAAAGTGGTCCCCTTATGGCGTAGCTTTAAGCATGGCCCTTACATGAAGACGATTTGAAGAAGTCTACAAGAAACCCATAGGTGTGGTCATGAGGCCCGAAGTTGACTGAGGAAAATGAGGTTGAGGAACACTTAAAGTACATACAAAACCCTCATAGATGGATAGTCCAACTTGTGTCATTTCCAATGGTAGGTGGTATTCCATGTGGTTCCTCACGGTTGAGTAGTTATGATCTCATGAAGTTGGAAGCCTCGAAGAATGGTTAAGAAGCCCCTAAAATGCTACAAGTCTTAATTAAAGGGTAAAGTGGTTGTAACAAAAAACTAAATGTTGGTCCTAGAACTAAGGAAAGAAGACACTTTATAAAAGTATAAATACACCACAAGAAGTCTCTCATAATTACACAAAAGTTCAATGATTATCTATCTTTCAAGTGATCTTTTGGTAAATATTTTTGTAGAATATCTGAGGCAACAAAGTTTGAGGTAGTGAAGTATGAGGTAATAAAGGGAAGTGAAGGAGGAAGTTTGGAAACTAACTTTCTGAGGTTATCTGGGGGTCATAGTGGGGCAAGGCGCGAACATCTTCAGGTCACAGTGGAGCAAAGCATGGACATCCGCGGGTTGGTAGTGTGAAAGTCACGGATATGAGAAAAGGTCTTGAAAATGATGTTTGGTTCAGGTTGCAACAAGGTATGATGAAAAAGCAAGGTCGTTACATGGTCTAAGATGGTATGCTTTAGGTTTCATGAGTAAAGGTATGTCTTTTATGTATTCTTTTTTAGGTTGTTTATGGATGGTATGGCACATGCTTAAGGCATGTCTTGGAGGCCCTCGTTGGCACATGATTTTATATTCTTGAGGTTCATTGATACATGCTTAAGACATAACCTTGGTACTTGGTTCATGAATGTTATGGTTCATTTTTAGAGGCACATATTTTTATATGGACATATACTTGAGGCTTATCTTGTAGTACATGGTATGGTACATGCTTGAGATATTTTTGGTACATGGTTTGGATACTTGATGTTGGGAATATGCTTGATATGATATATGTGAGTGTCCCTGGTTGATATATCAGTGACAAGGACAGTGACAGGTTAAAAGTTGATGCATGTGATAGTACATATGTTGTTACATAGTTGATGGATGGTTGATGATCAGTTATAGGTTGATGAAAGTTACAGGTTGATGATCAATTACAAGTTGACATGACAGTGAAAGCGACAGGTTGGATGACTGGTTGATTACAGGTTGATTATCAGATGCAATGAAAGTATCAGTAGTAGTGACAGTTTGTGTCTACACTTATATTACAGGGAGGTAGGACGAGGAAAGGAAAGGGGGTCGTAGCCTCCTTCTGGTTGTAGCTGGAAAACATAGGGAGTTGGAGCTTCCTTCAGGCTGGATCCTATAAATAGGGGGTTGGATCCTCCTTCTAGTTGTAGATAGAGAATTCGGGGAGTTGTAGCTTTCTTCAGGTTGGAGCCTGTAAATAGGGGGTTGGAGCCTCCTTCCAGTTGATGCTGGAGAATTTGGAAGTTGGTGCTTCCTATGAATGTATTCTTTTGACATATAAGAAAGAAAGCATTCTATGGTTTTCCCCCATTCGGGTTTCCACATGGTGTACTATGCATGTGGTTATTTGATGTGATATTACTCATGGTTATATGTTCATGAAATATTAAATGAAGGAATAAATTTTTAATGATTATATATTCTAGTTGAAAGTGGTAATAAATTGCATAATACTAATCCACCCTCCCTCTCAGTATTCCAACAACAAGCTTCACACTTACCAGATTCCTTTTTGAAAGTAGGAAATTCTTTCACCATTTCATTATTTTAAATTTTACTGAGACTTTTAAAATTCAAATGGACAAATCTGTAATGCCATAATCTTAAGGAGCTTGGAGATAGATCCATTGAAGCTGCAAAATCCTATTTATGAGGAATGATTGTACCTTGTAGCCTTAACAGTTTTCCATCTTCATAGCCATTTATTATTGTTTTGAAATTTTGTTTCACTGAATTAATGTTGATCCATCCATCTTCCATGATAATATAATGGCCTCCTTGTTTGATGAGCACCAAAGACAACAAATTATTTTTGAATGATGGAACATACCAAACATTGGAAAGTAATACTTTTCCAATTCTTAGAAGAGAAAAGCGGACAATTCCTTTTCCTTGAGGTGTTTGAGTTGTGTCATCTACCAAGTAAATTCTATTTAGTTCCATATCATGATATGTACAATTTTTTTTATGTAACACATATGTTGAGTATCCCCTGTATCTAATATCCAATCGTCTTCATAATATTTTTCGATCAATTTTTTGGTGGGAACTAAATCTGTAGACTCACTCTCTTGATTTGTTGTCAACACATAATCATCTTCTTGAGTTTTTGCATATTGGGATGAAGTTGAAGCATTAGACTTAGAATTTTGTTTGAAAGTTTTTTTATCCTTAGGAAATTTTCATTTCGTGTTCTACGCTCTTTCGCCACATGGCCAATGCGAAGAAATCTTTTTCACTTGACTTGAGACATATTTTCACCTCTTTTCTCAATTCATTGAATATTACTCTTCCTATGTAATTTTCATTGGATAATCCTCTACCTCTTGTATTTTCATTGTAATCACTTCTTCCTCTAGTACTTTCATTGTAAGTACCTCTTCCTCTCACACGGAATGCCCATGTTCCTATTGAGATTTATCCTTGTCTTGAGTTGGTAAAGAGGAGATCTACCCCAAATTTCTTCTTCTTACCAAATGTCTTGTCATGTTGAACCAATAAGTCACCAAGGGAATCAAAAGTTTGATTCTCCAATTTATCAACAATTTGTAATGTTTCCAAAAAATATTTATATGAGGGTGGAAGTCCACGCGTCAAGATTGAGGTCATAATACTTTGTTAAGCATCTTTGAATCCACATTTTATTAATTCCATTCTGATATTTTTCAAACGAGAGATGTACTCCAAAACATCCCCCCCTTCATCCAATCGTTGGTTAAGAAACTTATCATGAAGCTCAACCCTCTTGACTCGGATTGAGTATCAAACATCTTCTTAAAAATTGTCCATTCATTCCAAGCATCATTTTAATTTTCAATGTGTATGAACATTTCATATGTTACAGAGGATCTTAAAAGTGCAAGTTTCTTTTCATCTCTTGATTCCCGTTTTTCTAGTTCTCTAGCATCAATCGACTTGATTGGAGATTTTTCTCTGTTACATACATCTTTCCACAAGTCATTAAAAACCAATGTGATTTGGATATGACAAAACCAAGACATATAGTTCTTGGGTCCATTCAATTTGTCAGAATCAATGAATAGATTCACCAATTTTGACATGATGAAGTAATTATCAAGTCCACATGATCAAATGAATAATACCGTGCACGTGAAACACTGCGCACACTGCAAAAAGAGTGTTATATGGGCTTGGCCTTGACCCTCTTATAGCCTCAATGAAAAATACATTGATAGAGTATTTCACTGGACTCTTATCAATGCTTTGATTACAAATTACAATTTTGTTTCAATTAGTCAAAATTTCCAAATTTAACTAAACAACGCTCATAAAATGATAATCATACCCCCCTTTGAAGTGAACAATAACTTTTAAAACTTTGATTACAATGTAAAAAAAAATGCCCCCCTTAAACTAAAGAGGACTTCAAATTAAAAAAAAACATCACCCCTTATATCTCCAGTTACATTAAAAAAACATAAGAAATAATAAAATATTAAAAAAAAACTTTAACACTTACCACTCCCTTTTGTCTTATTAGTCCCTGCCAAAGGCCTGGGACTATAGCGATGAGTTCATCGTTGACTGCCTATTAGTTTAGGTTTGACTTTCAATTTTTTTAGAAATTATAATGTTTAGCTTAGGAAACTTATATTAATATATTTTAAAATAAAAATATATATATATTTGTCACAGTTTTATTGGTTCATAAGTTTAAAGTCTTATTGTTGCCTTCACGTCTTTCCATGCATTAAATAATATTTAAAACAGTGCTTCCAACTGCCACCCTTCACTTCACTCAGGTACGCAGTGTCCTTTTGCATGCGATTTGAATTAATCAGCTGGTTTTTCACCTGTATTATTTTTTAATGATCCCAAGAGATCATAGATTTATTTCCAGGTTTCGCGTTTTCTACCTGCGATCCGCCGCTGCTTTTGCGGTCAAAAGCTGAAATATTCCGATGATTAAACGTGGCAGTGGAGGTTTGGTTAGTTGAGTGAAATATCAGATAAGAAGTTAACCAAACCAAGTGGCCTTTAATTAAAGTACGTACTTTATTGGTTAGCGATAACCACGTGATTCCTAGTGGCGGAAGACTTCACATGCATACATTGTGAAGTTCAAGGTTGTATTGTAGCAGATAGGGTTTTAAATTTCACTTGTAAAATAAGCATATTAATAAAATATTTTTATTTAATTCTATAAATTAAGAATTTTCATTCTTAAAATTATAAAATATATTTTTTATTTAATTTTATAATTAAAAAAATCAAAATATCTTTATTTTAATTTTTTTATATTTAATTATAAAAAATACATTTGACATAATATCTGATTTAATATTTTGTATTTTTTATTTTTATACTTTTATATCTTATTTCTATTTTACATAATATTTGAGTTAAGATTATGGCCAAGCCAAATACTCCTCTATCCTATYTCTTTTGRATTTTAATTTATGATTTTWAAAAAARAAACACATACTTTTAACCATTAAATCTATTTAAATTATATAAATTAATAATAAAATATATCATATATTTAAATATTTTAAACAAATATTTAATTTAATAATAAATATAATAAAATGACTAACTATAACATCATGTAATCACATTTGAATTGGAACGCAAAACCCTCATCSGAGCAGTTGTTGGTTTTTAATTTTTTTTTAAAACATTGCAAATTATAGGTGTAGGAGTTACAATAAAGTAAGAATGTGGCTAGTAATTATTCACCTCCAAATCCAAATCTATTTGGCAGGGACTAAGCTGCCATGCAGCCCTTGTTACTTTTAAAGAAAATTAATAAAATAACCTTTTGTTTTATTATTTTTTAACCAAAAGTAATAAAATATAAGCATGCCATGCCCCACAAGAAATAAATGTTGGAGAGGGAAATAAAAGTCCACGAAAAGATTATGATGAAGCTTGCTTACTTTAATGGAGCTGCACAACCATTAGATTGTAACAATGTATTGGAATTTCTCGTGTCATATCCCCGCTCAGACAAGAAAATGGATCATATATCGACTCCCGAACCAATGAAAGAGTCGTGGGTTGACTCCTAACCAATGAAAGAGTTGTGCTCCTTCCCTCTATATGGTTTGTTAACAGGATGCTAGGAAAAAACCATCTTCTTTGGTATTCTCAAGGTGAAGACGATAATGGATGTTGCAATTTCTTAGAAATATTTTCCATAATGGAATATTTCGAGGAGTACTGCATGGAATAATTTTGAGTGGCCACGCCTCTCATGCCAAAAATTAAAATAGATTTCAATGAGCCTCGGGATCAGAGAAGAAACCTGTGAATTTCAAGGGGGAAGGACTCTCTTTTTAATATTTTCCCTGCAACTTTATCCTCTGTCAACGATTCAAGATATTGGTTCATATTGATTTCAGGGTGTGGTTTATTTGGACTACTAAAGTAAGTTTACAAAAGGTGGTAGAAAATAACCAAAAAAATACAATTGGAGACTTTTCTATTCCAATGAGTTTATGTGATACCTGGAAATGACCACGATATATGGTGTGCAAGAAAGGTCAATCGAATGACACCTTGCACATTGTTAGGAATCAATCTTTGGACTCCTCTTTTGCAGGGATGCATTAAAAAAAGGGTTTTTACAGAACGCAAATTAATACCTGCTTACTGTTGAAAACTCCTTACTCCAACACCTAAGTACCTTGTTATCTAGTGATTTCCTTACTGCAAATTAGATTAGCAGCTCACAAAACAAAAACACACTGCTAAAATATTTAACTTTAAACATGTTGCCGAAGTAAAAAACTGGAAACCAAATCATGCACACATGTACAACAATATTTTTGGGTAGATACCCCTAGAAAAACCCCAGAGGAAAAACTAGTGTTGACATTGATTATATTATTTAAAATCAAGGCTCCCATAATAGGGATAATGGCCCACTGATAGAAATACAACTGCAGAAAAACCTGGAAAAGTCTGATCCATTGTACGACCTAGAACTGCACGCTTTTCAATATGTATGTGACTATCCCTATCACACACTCACGTACATTCTCATGTTTCCATTAATGCCTATGTACATGTACAAAAATCCTGCATGAAAAATTATGTATGATACAACTCTTCCCTATGGCTTCACTTGACTGAAACCACTTGCGACAACCTCTGTTCTCTCTTCTCCTTGATATAATCTCTAGTTGGAAGTCCTTCTCCACCTATACAGGATCTTGAATCAAAGTCCTTCATGATCCAATCCTCTAAAAAAAAAGGATCCTTCTATACTCTCAAGAATCTCAAGTGTCTTCCTCCTTCACCCTAGTCTTGTTTTTATAATCCTAAGTTATAATCTATTTATAATCTCCAAAGTGATTAGCAATTGAGATTTATCACTTCACTTGAGGTTTATATTACATACTAATTCCTTTTAGCATTTTCCTTAAATAAATCAATTAATTAAATAATTAATTAATAAAAGAAATTCACTCTAATAATTCTTTTAATAAAGTAAATTCAAGAGTAGAAGTCTTTGGATGACTTATGCATGCTATACACCAAGCCTATGCGGAAATACTTGTCTGATGATACATGAATCAACACTCCCTCTTAGCAATGAATGTATTCTGCACCATTCCAAATCTGTCTCTGAAGAACACAAAATTCCCTTTCTCCAAGGGCTTAGTCAGAATATCTGCAACCTACTCATTTGTGGAAATATACTAAATCTTCACTGCTCCCTTTTGGATCCTATCCCGGATGAAGTGGTATATGATCTCAATATTCTTGGACCTTTCATAGAATACTAGATTCTCCAAGAGTTTTATACAACTCTGATTATCCTAGTATATCACAATAGTCTCCAACCCTTGATCAAATAAACTTGTAAGCAATTTATGAATCCAAATGGCTTCAGAGCTATCCACACTCATTTCCATATACTCTACCTCTGTTGAATTGAGTGCTACATAAGTCTGCTTCTTTCTGAACCAAGTAATCACTACTTATCCCAAGTTGAAGTAGCACCCCAAGGTGCTCTTTCTGTCTACTGCATTGCCTACCTAATATGAGTATGTACATCCTTGCACTTCCACTCCATCTCCTCCAAGATACCTCAATCGATACTCCATTGTACCTCTCAAGTACATGAGGACATGTTTCGTTGTGATCTAATGCACCTACCTCATCTCCACCATGAATTAACTCAAGGTGTTCACAAAAAAACAAATATCTTTCATGGTGTTGACCAAATATAAGTACCCTATGAGATGCATGTATATCCCGAGATCTACCAAATTTGAATCTGAAGTGATCACCTTCTTCAGATTGGTAACCATAGGTGTAACCATCGGTTTATAGTCCTCCATCTTGAATCTCCTCAATATCTCTACTACATACTTCCCTTGTCCAAGGAATATTTCTCTCGATACGTACCATACCTCTAACCCCAAGAAATAATGCATCAAACCAATTTTGTTCATCTCGAAATCACTAGACAAATCTTCTTTGCACCTTACAATAAGCTCCTCTGCACCTGTGAGAAACAAATAATCTACGTACAAAACCAAGATAATAGGATCCTCTCCAAAAAGTATGAAATATAATTTAGGATCTACCTGTTGATAGGCATTTGTGACACACCGTCAACGGGAAGGATAGATCCAGATCGAGGTTGTCTATTTAACCCAAGATGTTTGGTGTGATCTAACATGACAGGTTTTATGGCTCTATTAGCCAACTAAGATCCTAAAAACAAATTAAAGGAAAACAAACTAACTAAAATACGATTAGTACAACCAACACATATTTACCAATGTTCAACTAAGAGTGTGAGTATACAATGGTTATATACAGTTTATATACAGTTTACAAGGTTTGCACAAAGCCTTGTGAAAGTGGTAGCTTGAGATAATATTTCTTAAACTAGATCAAGTAAAAAAAAAACTTATTCTAATGATCTAAATATCAAACCAATAAACAAAGAATGAATATGATTGTAATGATATAACGAAAACAGTCAAAGCCAATTAACGTCTAAATAATGTAACCGCTATTCATTCATATATATATATAAACAACTTAAGTAACAATACATCTACTAACCTCTAGTTGATTAGCAAAAAATAAACTACGTTCATCTCTCTGCGTTGTGTGAGCTCCTGCGTGTCTTGTATGTAGTGGAAACCTATGACAGAACCAATCATAATACTTCCTGAAGAAATTCAAGGAAGTGTTTCATACTTTGGAGTGAATTTATAATAGCAGAAAGATAACTAATTATATATGTTGTGACCTCAAGATAACCAATAGCTTAGGATGAAAGAAATCTCAATCATGGGTAGTGATGTTATCAACCATTTAAGATCAGAAGTAAACTAAAAAATAACTAAATAGTTGATCGATCACAGGTACAAACTAGACCAACAGATAATGGACAACATTTCGATAATCAATGATATGAAATATCATGTGAGGAAAAGACTAAATCTAAATCAACACAAGTAACATTTCATAACATAGAAATTATAGGAGAATACAATGAAATAAACAGTGTATAGTTTACACGGGTCTAAAGCCAACAACAAACTGCTTTCCCATATCACTTCCGAAATTATATGTCCATACTGTGATCCAACAAGCAGTCACCAAACACCAGGCAACATAGTTATTTAAACCTGCCTTGGATCTGTTACCTCCTATCATGCAAGATAGAGGAAGATCTATGAAAATAAGTTTGTTATACAAAAATAGAATAACAAAAAGATACTCATGTTGGAGTCTTTAAATCAAAAATATTTATATTAATGACATTGTTTTCTTTAAATAGGAAATTACTAGTCTATTGAACGCCTAACCCGTGATTCCTTTCCTTAAACATAGTTTTGGTTTACCTGAAAAGATTAAAAACGAAATCAAAATTAGATAATAATCAAAACAAATAATTTCAAAAGATAAGCTACAGGATTCTATAGCTAGTCTAAAATAATAATAATAAAATCAAAATGAATCTACCTATTATTTCTCAAACAGAGTCAAATAAAAAAAAATCAAAACAACTATTTACCATTTCATAGATTTGATAGAGAGACATCTGATAAGTCTGAATTTATAATGGTGTTGAAATTTGTTGAGTTTTTAATGATCACATTACCAGACCGCTTAATCCTCTTGTTAGCCATGTTTCTTTATATTTGAATCAACCTGAATTGGCTCAGGATTAGGGACAGTAAGGATTTTATTCTTTAAATCATCTAAAACTCCTTCCAAAGACTTTCTGGGAATAAAATCACATCGTGGCTTCTTTCCTTTGGATGGCTTCTGGATAGCGAAAGGGGTTTGATCTATGGACGCAAAGTTTTCTTGTAGATTCATATATGGGTTTTCGATAGTCGGGTCAGATCGACATGGGCCTGGGGGTTTCATCGAGATGCAGAGGTAATTCAGTTACATTTTCAGGTAGGGTAAAATTATTTCTAAACAAGAAATTTTCCCAACTATCCCCAGCTTTAGAAAGATGTGAAACCACGAGGATTCGAATGAGGCCATGGTGGAACAGGCTTGACTGTGGGTTTAGTTTCTGTCTCTAATAGAACTTGGCCATTTTTTGCAGGCTTTCAAATCCACAGAGAGGAAAGGGGAAAAAGAATTCCTTAAACGAAACAAATTTTTCTGAGAAATTTCTACTCAGAAAACGAAGCATACCTCTGAAATAAATTTGTTTTTGAAAAAACTTCCCTCGTGGAAGGTAAACGACCCCATTTCGGAAATGGGTTTTTAACGGTTTTTCCAAATTTGTAACCGTTTTCTCAGAATCCATCCCACAAAACCATGTCTCTGTTACACAATTACAGATTTGAACTCTGTTATATAATCATGAATGTGTAAAACCTTAGGGCCATTCGGATCTGCACTACTAAAAGAGTCATGGTTTCAAAGGTAAACCAGGAGGCAAAGAAAAAACGAAAACCACTTTGTCAAGTGATCGCCAAACCCAAAAAAGTGAACTTACCACCTGAAACAATGAATGCATGCCTGTGCTATGCAGGACTAATGAGTAATGTTTGATGGTATGAGTGTCAGTCCTATACCAGGACGACGAGACTGTGATATGACTGCTAGGGATATTATTCATATTCGGAATTAACCCAAAGTTTTGCTAGTTGCACAATCAAGCATATGTCAATGTGAAAACCAAATAATCAAGGATAGAAATGACTAAGTCATATCCCCCAAGGTGGATAACTCGAGTGTTATGGTAAGAGATTCACCCATAATATGATAGGTTTATAAAATTTTAATTTTTTTGAAAACATTAGATGCCCTTAGGTGTTATCCAACTTATAAAGGAAAATCCACAAACTGTATGATGCCCTCAAACCAAAACTCGTTCTAATTTCATGCTTTCAGTCATGAAATTTAACAAAGAAAATGATAGATTAAAAATAATGAACTCATACACACAGCTATTACAATGAATCTTTTCAAATCCAAAGATGATAAAAATGTTTGCAAGAAGAAGGAGGCAACTACAGAAAATTTTATCCCTTGAAGACGACATTTTACAATGATAAAATTGACATGAATATTTGGCTACCAACACTACCTCACTCTTGGTAAAGCCCATACTCTGCAAGTATTCGTCAATCCTGGAATACCACACCTCGGGTGCCTGTTTGAGTTTGTACAAGGATTTCTTAAGCCTACACACATGAGAATTCCTCCCATGTAACTCAAATCCCTGAGGTTTCTCTATGTATACTTCCTTGTCAATGATCACGTTGGGGAAAGTTTTTTTCACATCCATATGATGTATCCTCCACCTCATAATTGAAGCAATAGAAATAATAGCTCGAATAGAAGCATACCTGGAAATTGGAGAAAACGTCTCCTTGTACTCCACTCCCTCTTTCTAGGAGAACCCTCTCACCACAGACCTCACCTTGAACTTCTCGATGCTACCATCTGCAGCATGATTGATCTTGTAAATCCACCTGGATCTCACAACTAACTTCTCCTCCAGTCTCAACATTATGTCACAAACATAATTCCTCATAATAAAGGTGTACTCCTCTACCACGGAATCTCATTGTTGGGTTCGTGTTTTGATTGTTTTATTGCGATGATCAAATTCATTTTGCATGAGATATTACATATGCTATGATCTCATTTAGCCATTTTAAAGGTATTATCAAGCTTTATAACATCAATTTTCCATGGAATCGCACAAGGTATGTGTAATAATAGTTTTGCAATGGTTTTACGATTAATTCATCTTTAGTTGAATGGTTACACTGATATAATGTTTCTTGTTTTCTTGCAACAGGTCAAAAATGTGATCCGACCTTACATCCAGACCTTCATCCGAACCTTCCTCTGGCACTGTTCCAGGCAACGAAATTAGGGCTTAATTTATTGGAAGAGGAAGTTGAATCATAAAAATCTGGCACATGGGTTTTGTACCCAATATGCCCAATTAGGTCTAAGGTGAGCCATTTCCTAAAATTGTAAACAGATTGAGAGAAGTTTGTGGTCCTCAATCCATCCCTCCAATACTCTATCTGACACTCCATCCAGCACTCAGAGCGCAAAGGAGTTGGTGATCCGCATATCTCGGGGCACCATTATGAAATTCGAGCACATGGGTTTTTCTCCCTTGGGATCCCTCTTGCTCAGTGTCCTACCAGAATTTGCTTCCAGCCAATGAAGATGCCAAAAATCCATGGCCTATTTACTCACTCTGTTTCAAGCATTTACTGGAGATTCCTCAACAAAATTTGATGTTTAATGATGTAATTGATTTTGGTATGCCTATACTATTCTGGGAGGATCAAAGGTCGACCTCTTAGCTTTGTAAAAACTCTATAAATACATGTTGTCTATGCCAGGAATAAAAATGGATTTGTATACATACACACATACATTATTTTGATTTTGTTGTAAAACTTTGTTTTGGTGATTAATATTAATGTTGTGACTGCGTTGTTACCTTGAAACAGTTTCGCGACCTTCTGGGGGGGCACCAGTGGTCTGGGTAGTTGTTTATATCAGTATATAGTTGCATCTGTATATTTTCCTTTCACATCTCTTTAATTTCGAAGTTGCTTATTTAATTTCATTTGTTGTGTATATCTCTTTAATTTCAGATTGCTTATTTAATTTATATCACTGTACATCTTCTCTAATTTGTAGCTCATTTTCTGAATTATGTGTATATCATGGAGCATGGGTGGACATCCATGGTTACTTGTTGCTATTTAGACTTTTAACACTTTGCTTGCAAGTTGTAGTTTACTTGTTTAGGAGTTGTTCAATTATGTTGTTGTGCCTTTTTATCTCTATTTTGTAAAGCTGTAAATCACTATGCAGATTGGCTATTTAGATAGAACTCATTTATTAAATTGTAATTTCAAATACTCTTTGTGCATAACTTGTTAACCATGTTTTTAACATCAACATGATAAGATAGAAGTGAATTTTGAATTATGATTTTCAATAACATCCTAGTTATAATCCCGAGTTATGATTTTCCATGATACCTTAGTTGTAATTTCAAGTTTTGGATTTTCAATGTTATCTTAGTTATTGATTTCAATTGTGATTTCTAATTAGCATTAGTTATGAGTTTGTAGGTTTGTAGTAATTATTGATTCTATACAGAGCATTTCAATGTTATCCTATTCATGAATTTGAATTATGATTTTTAATTAGTACTAGTTGTGAGTTTATAGATTTGCATAAATGGTTAACTTTATTTCCAGCACTAGAGTGATAGGATAGGAGTTGATTTCAAATCCTGTTGTACAAAGTTTATAAATTATGTTAATTATGAGTAATTGTGAGTTTTTGAAGAGGTTCTTTAAGAATAGAGTTCACTATAAAGAATTGTTTTTTTAACGATAGTTTGCTTTATGAGTTCACTTCCCATGAACATAGGTTGTTTTTAAGCAAATATGTTTTTCTTGTATTCAATATTTGTTCACTTACAATAATGAGCTCACCATTCATAATTGTAGATTACTCTGTAAAATTAAATTAAATCCCTTCATTATTTGAGTTTATTGGCATTAGATTAGATTAGGCTAGGCTAGGCTATATTAGAGCTCTAGACCTGCACATACAGTCCTGGCACCTCGAAGCTTACGAGCCCCGGGTTGACAATTTAATGTCGAAATAGATAGCATATATTTTACTCAACATTTTTGGTGTCGTTGTCGGGGAGGTGCTAAAAGGGATTAGAGCTTAGGTAGGTAGATTTCATTTAATTACACAACAAGGGGGAGGAGAAACTTTAAGAAGAGAGGTAAGAACCTGCGCATCAATTTTAATGGGTCACTCCAAAGCCTTGTTGTTCCCTTTCCGCAAGAGTTTTTACTTTTTCTGCAAGTTTGCTTACTTTTCTCAGTTTGTTTACTTTTATCAGTTTGTTTACTTTCCTGCAAATGTGTTTTCTTTCCTGCACAGTGTGCTTACTTTCCCTCAAGCGTGCTTTCTTTTCTGCACAGTGTGTTTACTTTTCTGCAATTTAGTTTTCCTGTTAGTGTGTTTATTTTACTGCAAGAGTTTTTTCTTTTATTTCTTTTATGCAAGTTTTATTTCTTTCATGCAAGTGTGCTTCCCTTTTACAAAGTGTGTTTCTTTTTCCTTCCAGTTTGTTTACTTTGATACATCTGTGAGTTTGATTTCATTCATGCAATCGTATTTTATTTTATGCTTTGATTTCTTTCATGTAAGTGTGATTTATTTTATGCAAGTGTGGTGTGTTTGGTTTGTGCAAATCTGCTTTAAATGTCTTTCATCTTTTAGGTAGTTGTGATTAAAAACTTAAAAAATCTATAATAAAAAAAAAACTTTTGGATGTTTTAAACCCTAAACATTAATCCACGTGTGAGGTAGGACCCATCAACCAACATAATGGATTAGAAGGTGACCATTAGTTTGGGAGAACTCTCTCAAATCCTAGCAGTAGATGGGATCTCTTCTTTTCAAGAAGAACGCATCTTGACAATAGTCAAGAACTTGTCTACCTCTCCGGAAATATTAGAAGAATCAAGGTCCTATGAGATACAAAATGATTTTCCTTTCCAAACTGCGAATGAAGCTGAAAAATTATAGACTACATCCGGTGGAGAGCATTCACTAAGACTTGAGATTGAGGAGTTCTCAACATCCATCTCAGCAAATCCTTTATATACTTCAGAAACCAATCATCCAGAAGAAGAGGATATGCATGGCATGATGAAGGAGAGCATAGAAATTATTGTTGATGAACATCAAGATTACATTGAAATTTGGTTTCAAGAGGTCATCAGGCCACATTACTATTATCTTCTTCAACACCTTATGATGCCAAAACAAGTTGTTTGGTTCTTCATATCCAGGTAATAACTATGGTAAATTTTTCATATGCGGATATGGGTATGTTTCTTATCTTGCTTCGCACATGGTTACATTGGAAAAGTTCTTACACTTGAATAAATATTTTCCTTTCTTTTTAGGTAGGGTAGGATAATAAATAAAAGTTGCATGTTGTTAGTTTAGCTTAAAGTATGCACCCTCATTTTACATTTTCTTTTTAATAAAAGAACTATGAGATACATGTGCATGTGACTTGATCTCATTGATCTCATCAGTTTTTTATATTTAGAGTGTGATTTTTGACAAACAGTTTTAGACACTTTTTGCAGGTATTCATCTAACAACAAGTGGACAACTCCAAGGAGACAAAAAGGGAAGTATTTTCTTTCGAAAAAAATATTCCTATATTTGAACCTTGTTGTTTGCTTAAGAATTAATTGAAAAATGACTTTTTATTGCTTGTTGTGAATTAGCCATATTTTTGCAAGATTTCTATCTTCCTTTTTCTCAATGCATCTTTAATGGCAGTTGCTCTTAACCTCCACCACTAGAGGATATACGGAAGTGACACCTTGTCTATCAAACCTAGAGGTTACTCATACACTTTCGCCAAGAACCCTGAGTAGGTGAGTAAAGTATCTTTATGAAAGAGTAGCAAGAAGCTTTGATTAGCAGTTAACCATGGAAACATCACTACAAATTAAAAAAAGAAGAAAGTAAGTCGAGCCTGAAGATACATTTTTGTTCTTTTCCAATGGTACCATCCACTACACACTAAAATTGCTTGATTATACCATATCTTTAGATAGGCTACATCCGCTTAAGTACCCCTTACATCATGACAATCTATCAGGAATACATAAAAAAGAGTCATCCTCTAATATAAATACCATCCCAATCTTAAATAAAATTTTCAGAGTTGTCTCCCCATCTTCTTGCCAAAAAACAATCTTTATATAAAAAATTTAAAAGATGGTGGACCAGTCTTCGTTGTAAAAGGGTGTAAGAGGCTAACCCGTTGGGATACTGAGCAGGTCTGTTGGAAGTGAGTACCGACCTATGGTATGACTAGGTAAACTCATCGGAGTACTGAACAGGCTTGTTGGCAGTGGAGCATTCTACATAGCGAGGGTGATAATATAACAAAAAATAAACAAAATTCCTAAATCTTAAACTTGTCCTGATGTATGACATTACTTGTAGACAAAGCTGAAAAGAAGTATGCATGGTTAAGCAAAGGTCAATGAACTCCATAAATCTTCCATTGGGAACTAACTTTAAGACTATCCTAAGACTCTCTCACCTACCTCTTCTTAACTATATGTAGGATGTTTTGTCCTACACGTGGGGCCATATTTTAACCATCTCATTAGACTAATGTGTGAAATTTATCTCTACACTTGGCAAGCTGTAAATCTTAGGCTATTGGGAGAATTCACTGGTTTCCTATATTTTTTATTGTGAGGTGTCACAATACTTAGGAGTGAGGGAGGGGTTTCCTGAGCTGACAGATGATAAACAGTTCCCATCTATATTATAATCCATGAGAAGAGGAAGTAGAATATCTGTAAAAATTATTTTATATTGTTTTTATGATATTTTGGGCTATTATATCAGCAATTGTTTTTATTAAAATGATAAATTGTATACTACTGACATAATTTATGTGTATAATTAATAAGCATATTGTGCATTATACTTTACCATTTTTCTTAATCTATGTTTTGCAAGGGAAGACTGCTTACACTCAAATGATCCATGTAACAGTGGCAGATCGATAACAAAGGAAACTTGATCAAATATGAACTTATCACACCAAGTCTTCGTCACAAAAACAATGTTACTCCTTCCTTCCAGATGCCTACATCATCTTATAAAGTTGATATAACTTCTTCATCTATCAAAGAGCCTAAGCCTTCCTCTCTTGACCCATCTAATCAAAACCTAGCTATTGATAAATTGCAACAAGAAAATGCTCAGTTGCTTCAAAAATTGGAAGAGCAAAAAAATATGGATAGGCATCTACAAAACATCGTAAAAGGCCCAAGACAAAATCCCCAGGACAAGAGGGAGAAGCTTCTAAATCCAATCCACCCCCTCCTCACGAGTCTAGTTATGTCGGGTGATTCATTTTTGTTTGCAGAGGGACCTGAAAATACTTAGGCGTGGGGGTAATGTTGGGTTCGTGTTTTGACTATTTTATTACGATGATCAAATTCTTTTTGCATGTGATATTACATATGATATGATCTCATTTAGCCATTTTAAAGGTATTATCAAGCTTTATAACATCAATTTGCCATGGAATCGCACAAGGTATGTGTAATCATCGTTTTGAAATGGTTTTGTGATTAATTCATCTTCAGTTGAATGGTTACATTGATCTAACGTTTCTTTTTTTCTTGCAACAGGTCAAAAATGCGATCCGACCTTCCATCCAGACCTTCATTTGGACCTTCATTCGACATTGTTCTAGGCAGTGAACTTAGGGATTAATTTATGGGAAGAGGAAGTTGAATCATAAAAATCTGGCACATGAGTTTTGTGCCCAATATTCCCAATTAGGTCCTATGCGAACCATTTCCTAAAATTGTAAACAGATTGAGAGCAGTTTGTGGTCCTCGATCCATCCCCCCAATACTCCAATACTCCATCCGACACTCGGAGCGCAGAAGATTTGGTGATCCACATATCTCGGAGCACCATTATGAAATTCGAGAAAATGGGTTTTTCTCCCTTGGGATCCCTCTTGCTCAGTGTCCTACCAGAATTTGCTTCCAACCATTGAAGATGCCTGAGATCCATGGCCCATTTACTCACTATGTTTCAAGCATTTACTGGAGATTTTTCAATAGAATTTGATGTTTAATGATGTAACTAATTTTGTTATGCCTATACTATTATGAGAGGATCAGAGGTTGACCTCTCAGCTCTATAAAAATTCTATAAATACATGATTTCTATGTCAGGAAGAAAAACGGATTTGTATACATACACACACACATTATTTTGATTTTGCTGTAAAACTCTATTTTGGTGATTAATATTAATGTTGTGACTGTGCTTTTACCTTGAAGCAGTTCTATGACCTTCTGGGAGGCCCACCAGTGGTATGGGTAGTTGTTTATATCAGTATATAGTTGCATCTGTATATTTTCCTTTCACGTCTCTTTAATTTCGAAGTTGCTTATTTAATTTCATTTGTTGTGTATATCTCTTTAATTTCATATTGCTTGTTTAATTTATATCATTGTACATTTTCTCTAATTTGCAACTCATTTTCTGAATTATGTGTATATCACTGAGCATGGGTGGACGTCCATGGTTACTTGTTTTTATTTATACTTTTAACACTTTGCTTGCATGATGTAGTTTACTTGTTTAGGAGTTGTTCAATTATGTTGTCATGCCTTTTTCTCTCTATTTTGTAAAGCTGTAAATCACTCTGTAGATTAGCTATTTTGATAGAACTCATTTATTAAATTGTAATTTCAAATACTCTTTGTGCATAACTTGTTAACCCTGATTTTAGCATCAACATGATAATATAGAAGTGAATTTTGAATTATGATTTTCAATAACATCCTAGTTATAATCCTGAGTTATGATTTTCCATGATACCTTAGTTGTAATTTCAAGTTTTGGATTTTCAATGTTATCTTAGTTATTGATTTCAATTGTGATTTCTAATTAGCATTAGTTATGAGTTTGTAGGTTTGTAGGAATTATCGATTCTATACAGAGCATTTCAATGTTATCCTAGTCATGAATTTGAATTATGATTTTTAATTAGTACTAGTTGTGAGTTTATAGATTTGCATAAATGGTTAACTTTATTTCCAGCACTAGAGTGATAAGATAGGAGTTGATTTCAAATCTTGTTGTACAACGTTTATAAATTGTGTTAATTCTGAGTAATTGTGAGTTTTTGAAGAGGTGCTTTGAGAATAGAGTTCACTATAAAGAATTGGTTTTTTAATGATAGTTTTCTTTATGAGTTCACTGCCCATGAACATAGGTTGTTTTTAAACAAAGATGGTTTGCTTGTATTCAATATTTGTTCACTTACAAAAATGAGCTCACCATTCATAATTGTAGATTACTCTGTAAAATTAAAGTAAATCCCTTCATTATTTGAGTTTATTGGCATTATATTAGATTAGGCTAGGCTAGGCTAGATTAGAACTCTAGACTTGCACATACAGTGCTGGCACTTCGAAGCTTACGAGACCCGGGTTGACAATTTAATGTCGAAATAGATAGCACATATTTTACTCGACACTCATCATACATGTTGATATGTTGCTTCCTCAAAACTAGAAGGCTCAGAATCAATGATGTTACTCATAAGCATCATATAGTTCAAAAAATTCTTCAAAGGCCTGTGCTCTCTAACCGCACTCCTAGGAGCCTCACCAACATCCTTCAATGTCTGTTATAGCCACCTAGGTCTCTTGATAAAACTGGAAGGGGATAAATCCTCCTCCCCACCTGAATTATGAACTATTGACTACTACTCATCCTTCATAGCATGTTTCTCCTCATCCTCTGTCACTTTTGATGACTCCTGAGATCTCTTAGATGCCAATTTCTCCTTTAACTTAACATATCTTCTCACAATTTTCTTCCTCTGTGCTAGAATGAAGATCATGTAAGCCTTTGAGGTCTAGTTGTACCCCAAAAATATACCCTTATATCCTAAAGGCTCAAGCTCTGTCCTCTTCTCCACAGGCACATGGATGTAGACTAGACAACCAAATATCCTCAAATGTCCTATCTTTGGCTTCACTCCTAATAATGCCTCCTCCAGAGTCTTGTCCCTCAATATCCTGTGAGGACTATTTCTCTACACATACACCATCGTGTTACACTCCTTTTCCCACATAAACATAGGTAACTCTTGGCCATCTATCATAGCCCTATCAGAACCGATGATGGATTGATTCTTTCTCTCTGCAAACACATTATGCTAAGGGTTGTATGAGACTATAAGCTCCATCTTGATCCCTACTTCCTTGTATAAATCCTTGAATTCATTGGAGGTGTACTCTCCCCCATTATCCAACCTCAAAACTTTTATCTTATTACATGTCTAGTTCTCCACCTGAGCTTTAAACTCTTGAAACTAACTTAAGACCTTATCCTTGGTCTTCATCAAGAAGATCCATGTTTTCCTGGAAAAATAATCAATAAAAGTCACATAGTATGATGATCCCTTTAATGATGCTACTAACATCGATCCACTCACATTTGAATGGATAAGATCCAAGATCCCCTTGGACCTACTCTCACTGCTTGGAAAAGTAGCCTTGGAATTATTTCCAACTACACACCCTCTGCACACTCTCTATTGCTCAATACTGAAATCTAGAAGATGTAATACCCATGTTTCCCCCATTTTGTAAATATAAATATAACTGGCCAAGAGACTATGGCAGACTAGATATGTGTGAATGTTGGATTTGATGAACCTTTTTATTATAAAAGGTCAATGTATGTATTTTTTGTTATTAATAGAAAATGGATAAGTGTTTCATAACTGTTGAAAGGGGGGTTTTCCAAGATAGACCATGGTGCTATGAGATAGATGGTGAGGGGAACCAGAAATGGTTGAGATGGCCCCCAACCAAACCAGTACCTTACTAGATTTAATGGCTCAAACCCAGAACAATCCTCTGACCTAGAAAAGAATTACCAGTCAGATTGGTAGTTGGAAGAGTCATCCTCAAGAGTTAATGAGGAGATGGGGTAGAGTACCCATCTGCTAGACTTCCAGACTTGACCACGATCTGGGGATTAGGACCCACACAACATTGGTGAGGAAGGCACGAAAAGGGGTAATTCGTGGGTGGAGGCAGATCTGTGAGGAGAAGAGTCGAAAGACCAATCTTGAGAAGAGAAAAGAAGCGCTTGCAACTCTCTAGTTCGAGGAAGAATTGGGAAATAAGCTCATTCTGGGTGCAAGAATATGTTGGCAGGGTTTCATTTCAAGATTATAAACGAGGCTAACGAGTGAATGTGGAAGAGCTCGTGTAAACCTCCTTGCTTGGTACAGAGAAAACTCGTTGCCAAGATTTTGTGGGAGGAGGAGAGTAACCTATGTTCCTAACTGTTGTTGAGCAAGACGAAAGAGTCTCTTTCAGAGAATCGTGGTCTAGCTCGGGGTGGCCAATGGTAAATCTGTTCAGGAGTGGTTGTGCCTATGGTTGGGTGGAAACAAGCACCCCTTTCAGTAGTCGCTTCACAAATTATGGTTTTCTGATAAGTATTTTCATACTATGTGTGTTGAAATGGAAATGGTGATTAAATAGATATATATATGTTTATGATTGAGTTATGTATTGAATGATTAAGGTATAAATGTGTATTGTTTTTCTATGAACCCATGCTTTGAATGGTCTTCGTCTTTCCTTAGCTTAGCAGATAGAGAACTATGGGATGTAATTATGTGAGAGTGTTGGGGAATTATTTATTGGGATGTTTAAGTCATGTCGACCTCTAGAATCTACCTTCGCGGGAATACTAAGTTCAAACCCTACGGAAGGAGGGCACCTCCTTCAAACCTTTCACTCGTGTGACCAAGGGCTCATGCCCATGTCCTTAACCAAATCACAGCTAAGAGATTAGCGCATAGCCCATGAGAGTTTTTGAGGGACCCAAGTGACCAAGGTCTGGGAACCTTGCGCTAGTCTCAAAAGGAGCTAAACCTTTTTAGCTTTAAAACTCTGGAAATACAAAGCTTTGGAGTGTTTCAATCTTACCATTTGTAAACTGGCCGAAGGCAACTGATGGTTACGATTACCCACCAGGTTTACCGGCACTTGGAGGTCTCCCTAACCGTGGCAAATAGACCTGCCCCACTGTTAACCCTTGATCCATTCATCAATCATGAAGTAACTCGAGCCACAGATCCAAGGGTATTCGAGAGTCCCCTTCGCCATTGGATCTATGCTGAGGTAAGTCCGATGAAGTACTACTTTGGGAGAACAAAGATGTGATAGCCCCAAACTCCCTGAACATCGAAGTTACGAAGTGATGAGAGTCATGGATCTGGGGAGTTCATGGAGAACCCCTCTTACCCATATGATCAACTAGTGGAGGGGCCTGCATATGGTACTTCGACGAAGTCCTACTTAGGGAGAGAGGAGTGGCCATAATGTTGAAACCCCCAAAGGGTGGAGTTGTGAAGTGACGAGGACCGTAGATCTAGGGACCCTTCAGGATCTCCCCTGACTGTTAGATCTAGAGCATGGTCAGTCTGATGCTAACCACTCCAGGAGAAATGAGGAAGTCACACCACAGATTCTCCAAATGTCGAAGTTACGAAGTAATAGAGGCCATAGATCCAGGGATTACATGGACACACCTTGACCATGATATCGAAGGGATTGGAAGGCTATCAGTTTGGGGTGACGTGGCACGCTGACTTTACCCAAGGTGATGTGGACCCACATTTGATGTGCCATGTGTCACCTAGATTCATACGTTTCACAGATCCTATGTGCCCATTAAAATATGACACGTGTCACACACAGTAGGGGCCACATGTCATCTCCACCTTAGAGCGTGTCACCCCTAGCACTTACCTGTTTGTTCCATTTGGCGGGAGGAGTATTCGGGACCCACCTGTACTTGCCTTTTCTTTTAGTACGTCACCACGTGAGAGGATGGACCCTTCGGGTGTCTTTGGCTTCGGGACTTTGGAGGTTTGGAATGCACTGTCAAGGGTAATTTCAAAGGCCCGAAGGCAGGAGCCACGTGGAGAAATTTTAGGCTCCTCCAGGAGTTCAAGAATTCAAAACTCTAGAGGACATGTGTGCAGAAAGGAAAAGTGAAGTTCAGCGTCGAAGCGTCGAATGTTGAATTCCCCTCTAGCCTGCATGTTAGATGAGGATCAAGTCCCACTATTGGATTGGAAAGTGGATGGACCTTCTCTGCGAGAGGTAGGAACTTGGAGATGGTACGAATAAGATGGACCCACGTGGGCGCCATGTGGCCCTCAACTAATAATTCCCAAAGAACTTCGGGCAGCCATAACTTGCAAACATGAGGTCAGATTAGAGCTTGGTAGCAATCGTTAAAAAGATACAAGAGAGTAGAAGAGGATGAATACCTCAGGAAGGGGATTTGAGATGATTATAGTAAGCAAAAATTTTATCCCCCATCCCTAGAAAGGGTACTTAGGGGTCGAGTGTGTTACAAATTGGTATCAGAGCATGGTTACAACACTTAGCCTGCTTGGGCTCATGAACGAGTCACTTAAAATCTTATTTAGAGAAATTTTATGGGTGACACCCTATCTTACCCCATTCCTAAGAGGATTATTTAAACCTCTACTGAAGGAAGAAATGAAACTTTCTACTGTTGTATATGTTTTGAGAAATTTGAACTATGTGTTGTTCATAAAACTAGCATATCATTAACTAACATAAAATGTCTTATCAACACTTAAACATTCAATGGACCGCAGGAAAACTACAACATAATGTATGGTTACACACCATGAATTGGGGGAAAGCTCCCACAATAGAAAGGAAGAATCTGATGAAAGGAGGGCGGTGGAAATCCCTCCATATTTGGCTAAAACTGTAAGAGAATTACAGAGTTGTAAGGCTGACAATGAAAGGTTGATAAAAGAGCAGGAAAAACAAACTAAAATTAATGCAGTCCTACCACAAAGTTGATCATATATACAAAGGCAGTTGCAACATGGACCAACAACCATTCATGTGGACATACATCATACTAAGAAAACCCAGAGTCCACCCGAGATACAAAATAATGGCCCAAAAAGTGGCCACACAAGGAGGAGCACCTCAAAGAAGACCCAACATGGAGCCAAGAGATAGTTATCAGAATAATCTTCTGGTGAGGAAACTGATATCTCCAAGGAATATTCTAGTAGAAAAACTAGTTTGCATTCCCAAAGGAAAAGAAATAAGAGGAAACATTCCAAGAGCCATGACCTTGAAGAGTTCAAGAAAGCCAAACCACCCACTTTCGATGGATAAATTAAGAAATGGGAAGAAGAAAAAGTTTGGCTGCTTGGCTTGAAGAAGTACTTCAAAGTCCATGACTACTCTAAAAATTTAAAGTTTTGAATAGCCATTTTTAACATGAATGGAAAGGCCTCCATTTGGTGGGAGGACCTTAGGAACGTGAAAGGAATCCATGAGAAGGACTTGTCATGGAAACAATTTGAGAAATACTTCAAGAAAAATTATCTGTCAAAACAATACTTTGATGGGAAGACCAAGGATTTCTATGAACTCAAGTTGGGACAACTCACCATAGATAAATATATCAATAAATTCCTTGAGTTGATAGGGTATGTGCCCTACATAAATTATGAAAAGGTAAGATGCAACTATTTATTAGTGGACTGCCTCAGTCCTTCCGGGAAAGAATTGAATTTGACGAGCCAAAGACCTTAGAAGACACTATCCGGAAGGCAAGGTATTGCTGTGAGAAATTCAAGAATAAGATAAAACCTCATGAGGACTGGAAGAAGAAACGTAGTTCGGGATTCAAGAAGAAGGGGTTTAAACCCTCAATATTTAAGAACTATGGGAAGGGTTCTAAGATGATCATTCCTACTAAAAGTGTATATTAGCAAAATTTCCCCTCTCAGAGTGGAAACAGACCCTTTGGAGCAGCTTCATGTAAGACTGATAACACAAAGAGAGAACCCTTGAAATGTTGAGGTTGTGGAGAAGAACATTTGTTGAGGGACTGCCCATATAGGCAACAAAACAATAGGGGGGTATTCAATGTCCAAGAGGATACCACAGTCAATGATGTGGCTAGGAGCATGCCATGGATTTATGCAACCTTGGATAATAAAAAATCCAACCACCAAGCTCCAGTGGTGAAGATGGAAGGTATGATTCCCAACCATCTAGTTTCCATTTTAATTGACCCTGGTTCTAATTTGAGTTATGTGTCCCCTCAAACTGTTGAGAAATGTAAATTGCAACAAGTTAAACATGTTAAATCATGGCTTGTACAACTAGCCACTGGAACCAAAATAAAAGTAACATAAGTCATACCAACATGCCAATTCATTATGAGTGGATTGCCCACCCAAGTGACCCTAAACATACTCCCTTTAGTTTCTTATGACCTGTTGATTAGCATGGACTGGTTGGCTTCCCATAAAACCAAGTTGGATTGTTACAATAAATATTTGGAGTGTGAAAATGAAGAAGGGAGAAAGATAATAACCCTACAAGGGATTCAAAAGCCTGTCTCAGTGAGACAAACATCACCCCTTCAAGTGAAGAAGTAATGAAAAAAAGGGTGCCCTTTATATGAAATACAAGTGTTGGACTTTGTTCAGAAAAAAAACCAAGCCTAGAAGACCTTCCCATATTAAGAGAGTATAAATATGTGTTCCCAGAAGAGGTACCGGGTCTACCTCCAAGAAGAGATATAGAATTTTCAATAGAACTTGCACCAGGAATGATGCCAGTGTCTAGAACACCCTATAGAATGAGTACACTAGAAATGGTTGAGCTCAAGCTACAGTTAAAGGAAATGATGGACACGAGATACATTCGGCCTAGTGTGTCTTCATGGAGAGCACTGGCCTTGTTTGTGGAAAAGAAGGATGGCACACTTAGGTTGTGAATAGACTATAGGAAACTCAATAAAACGACCATAAAGAATAAGTATCCCTTGCCAAGGATCAATAACTTGTTTGACCAATTAAGGGGTGCTACAATTTTCTCCAAGATTGACTTGAGGTATGGATACCATCGAGTCTGAATTAAGGATGAAGACATCCACAAAACAACCTTTAGGAAAAGATATGGTCACTATGAATTTTTGGTGGTGCCATTTGGGCTAACCAATGCACTAGCCACTTTTATGTGCTTAATGAATAATGTACTCAGTAAGTTCTTAGAGAGATTTGTATTGGTTTTCATTAATGATGTCTTAATCTATTCCAAGAATAGGGAAGAGCATGAAGAACATCTCAAGCTAGTACTTCAAGTACTAAGAGAACATCAGCTCTATGCTAAGTTTAGTAATTGTGACTTCTTCCATAAAAATGTCCATTACTTAGGCCATGCTATTTCTGAAGAAGGGGTGGTAGTTAATCTTGACAAGATCAAAGCCATTATGGATTGGCCTACCCAAAAGGATGTATCTGATATAAGATCCTTTATGGGCCTATCAGGATATTATAGGAGGTTAATAAAAGGATTTTCCAAGATTGGTTTCCCAAACTGAAATGCCTTCTAACCAATGCAGAGAGATTCCAAGAACTGAAATGCCTTCTAACCAATGCACCTGTGTTGAATATTGTAGATCCAAACAAGGACTTCTTTGTGTGTACAAATTCTTGCAAGGAAGGACTCAGAGGAGTCCTTATGTAAGAAGAACATGTAATTTTCTACGAATCCAGAAAATTGAATGAGCATGAAATCAATTATGTGACCCATGATCTAGAATTGGCCTCCATAGTGTGTGCTTTAAAAATGTGGAGGCATTACTTCCTGGGTAGAAGATTTGTGCATATGATAGACCATAGTTGGTTGAGGTATCTGTTTGATCAACTAAAACTTAATGCTAGACAAGCTAGATGGATGTCTCTCCTTAGTGAGTTTGATTTTGAAATCAAACACATCAAAGGAAAGGAAAATAGGGTGGTTGATGCCCTTAGCAGAAGTATGAAAGTGATTCACTTGGCAGCTGTAAGCACCTGTGAAACAAATTTCAGGGAGAGAGTCAAGAGTGCACATGAAACATATGTATTTTTCAAGACTATAAAATCATACTTAGAACAAGAGCCCACAGGGCTGAAGTATGAAGGTTATCAATTGTTGAATGATGGCCTACTAACTTACAAAGGTAGATTTTATATCCCAAACTATGACGACTTGAAGAGGTTCATGATGGATGAACTACACAAAATACTATATACCGATCATCCTGGTTATCATAAGATGATCACAACCACTAGGAAATTGTTTTATTGGCCAGGACTGAAGAAGGACATAGTTGATTACTTATCTAAATATCTAGAATGTCAGTAGGTTAAGGCAGAACACCGACATCCAGTAGGGTTGTTGCATCCCCTACCAATCCCATAATGGAAATGGGAAACCATCTACATGGATTTCATCACAGGATTACCAAAATCATCCAAATAGAATAATGTCATCATGGTAGTTGTGAACAAATTGAGCAAGGTTTCTCACTTCATTCTCACCAAGTCAACTTGCAAGTCAATAGATATTGTCAGTATTTTCATGAAAGAAATATTTAGGATGCATGGGATGCTTAAGGAGATCATATCTGACAGAGATACGAAATTTACTTCAAGCTTTTGGAAATCTTTGTTTGTTGGTTTTGAAACTAAATTGCTATTTAGCACATCATATCACCCTCAAACTGATGGACAAACAGAGAGGGTAAACCAAGTGTTAGAGGAAATGTTAAAAATGCATGTAATGCATCAGCCTAAGAAGTGGGAAGACTACCTACCACTGGTAGATTTTTCCTACAACAATGGTTATCAAGAGTCATTGAAGATGAGCCCTTTTGAGGCCCTCTATGGTAGATAATGAAAGATTCCAATCAGCTGGGATAACCCAGTAGATAGAATTACAATCGGGCCAGCCATGCTGAAAGAAATGGAACGACAAGTAATTCAGATAGAGAAGAATCTGAAAATAGCTCAGGATAGACAGAAAATCTATGCAGATAGAAAGATGACTCCTAGAGAGTTCAAAACAAGGGATCATGTGTATCTCCGAGTTATACCCATGAGAAGCTCCTTGATAATAGGATCTTGTTCCAAGTTGGCACCTCGATATTGTGGACCCTTTAAAATTTTGGATAGAGTGGGACCTGTAGCATATAGACTAGTGCTTCCTCCCACAGTGAAGGCACATAATGTTTTCCATGTTTCATTATTGAAGAAATATGTACATGATTGCAATCATATAATTAACTGGTCTTTGATTCAAGTGGAACTAGAGGGAGAATTCTTGTCATAACCACAATTCATAGTATATAGGAAGGAAACCCCACTCAGGAACAAAACCATTGCACAGGTCAAGGTGTAGTGGAAACACTTTGTCCCAAATGAGGCTACATGGGAAATGGAGGATTCCATGAAACATGCATACCCATTTTTGTTTACCTCTATACATACAGAGCACATTGACAAATAGAACATCGAGGACGATGTTCCTTTAAGGGGGAGGGGATTGTAATACCCATGTTTCCCCCGGTTTGTAAATATAACTATAACTGTCCAAGAGACTATGACAGACTAGATATGTGTGAATGTTGGATTTTATGAACCTTTTTATTACAAAAGGTCAATGTATGCATTTTTTGTTATTAATAGAAATAGATAAGTGTTGCATAACTGCTAAAAGGGGGGTTTTCCAAGATAGACCATGGTGCTATGAGAGAGATGGTGAGGGGAACCATAAATGGTTGAGATGACCCCCCACCAAACTAGTACCTTACTAGATTTAATGGCTCAGACAAAAAACAATCCTCTGACCCAGAAATGAATTACTAGTCAAACTGGTAGCTGGAAGAGTCCTCCTCAAGAGTTAATGAGGAGATGGGGCAGAGTACCCATATGAAAGAATTCCAGACCTGACCATGATATGAAAGAGTACCCACTCGGGTTCCCTTTACTAAAATGTAGAGGTGTGATGGAATGGATAGGACTTCTTATCTCGGTGGATGACGGCTTCCCGACTGTGTCGGTAGCTGATTTGTCTGGTGTGGACAATGGCCCTTTCTGAGTCAAAACCTCAATCTTTTCCCAGCTTTCCTGAGCATCTTGTCCACTAGATTTCTTTGTTTCTAAACTCTGGACCTCAATTGCATGTGTAGTTGAGGGTGTGGGGATTTCTCCCTGCAAGACCTTCGGAAGGCTATTTGTCCTATGCCCTTGGAAGTTATAGAATTCGACCATTTGATCTAGAGCTAGAGTTTGGACTCGTCTCAAAACTTCTCGATATGATCTGACCCCTTGGAATATATCATCATGAGGGGAATATTCATGCTCATACCTTCTCAAATTACAAGAGACCATGTGGTTTCCTACGATCTTCTCAGCATCGTGTTTCTTCAATTCAATATCGACAAGCTTAATTTCTTCCAGGGCCGCGACTTCTACTTTTGAATGGTTGAAATATGAAAGCGAAAACATACCAATCTGCAAGGGAAAAGTAGGCCATACCTTTTTCTGCAGGGCCTTTAGCTCTTTACTGACTCTGCCCAGTACAGTTTGTCACGCTACTTCTCTGCACACCAATCAGTCTGGTATAAACTTGGGCAAGGCGTGCAGAGGGACCGAGCAACCAAAAACCCTGATATATGAAAAATGCTCTTCAATATACCAGTCTGCTATCTTTCCTAGGTTGGATACTATTTTGTCTGATATCCTGGGAGGTGGGTACCCATATATGGATATATGTGTTGGCACCACCACATAATTGCAAATTTCATAAAAGAAATATTTCTCTTTATCTTCCCATAGTTTTGAATGATAAAGATGTATTGCTTCAGTGTTTTCCAGAGTGCAGCTCCAGCCCATCAAAGGAAAAGGCATCATAAAATAGATGCATCCATAAGGTTAGCCAACATATAAAATGAGACAGGTCGTCCTTTTGCTTTCAATGCCTGATACTCGGCAATTTACTGGGCCATAATATCTGATAATATCTTGGCCCAATTGAATGAAAAACCTTATGCAACTTCGTGCATGATCGGTACCCATGGTAATAGGAAGTGGGAAGAGTTTTCTCTCCCGAAAATTCTATAGAGCATCATGGCCACATACATAATATGAGAGTCTAATGATGTGGTGGCGTATATGCCATGGGTGTCTACTCTGAATTTCTTGGGGTGTGCCCACCAACCTTTGATCAAATCAAGGTAATTCTTCATGCCTTCTGGGCACTCTTCTTCCTCAAACTTTTTTAAGAAATTAGCATTATAAGTGTGTTTGAATGCTGGGGATAATTTGTACATCACCTGTACATGTTCTAGGCGGAATGATCCAACAACAACTTTTTGCGCATTGTAGATGGTCGCGGTAGCGATGTCAATGTTTTCCAGGGCCTAGCCTATCATGTCATTATATGGCATGAGCCTCGGTCTCGTAGCTACCTTGTGCAGTGCTGATTGGGCTATGTATTTGAGTTTTTTTTCCTGAGTCTTGGTCCCTTCATCGTCTAACTCTTCATGACAATTGTTCAGTTTGTATTGTAGGATATTGTATACCTACGTCCAAGTTTTTATGGTTTCCACAGCTCTTGGTGATGTGTCTGAGAGGACATCGATGTTTAGGCTCGAGCTCTCACCAGTCCCTTTAGCCATTTTTCACGGATCCATGAGAGTAATAAACGCAACACTGTGTTACCTATCACAGAAAATGCACAAGACTTATTATCCAGAAAACTTATTGCTTAGTAAAAATGCACAATAAAATTCAAAGTTCAATATTCCTTCACTTTAACTGCATCGAGTTACCAATACCTCTATTGACGAAGCATTTACTTTCTTTAATGAGTCAGATTTAGGCGGTGATCCAGGATCTCAATTGGAATGATTGTCGTAAATCAACTATTAATGTCATTACTTTTGGGGGGAAAGCGGATATGAAATTTGAATTTATCTTAGTCATTATTCAACGAAAGATTAATTACATGATAATAATCATTAATGCATCAGTTAATTACATTTATCGTTAAGTAAATTTCAGAATTTCGGATCTCGGGATATCCTATAACATTTCAAAGTATGAATTTTGAAACGTGAAATTGCGACGTGATTAATCAATTTTAATCATGTTTAACCCTTTTTGAGTAATCGTGATTAACCTAATACAGTTTCGTGATTTCGGATATCGAGACTTTGATAGTCGCTACATGCAAGATCTCTGAAACATGAAATTGTGATATGATTAATTAACTTTTAATCATTATTAATCTTTAATTAATATGGCTTAAAGCTTAAGATAGTTTCATGATTTCGGCTATTGGGACTTTGGAGTTGTTACATGTTGAAATACTTGCATCGCGAAACTCTGAAACCTGACATTTTGAAAGTAGTCTTTAGTGATTTGACTCGTTAACGAGTAGGCGGCTCCAAAATTTTTAAGAGATTAGGATCGTTTGATTGAGTGGGAGAATTCATCAACGTTGAGAATCAAGCGCACGTTGTTTTTATTTAAACGAGAAATGAATCTATTTAAAGTCTAAAGTTTATAAAAATATATGTGTTCCAACGGGCGCCATGTGGCCCTCAACTAATAACGCCCAAAGAAATTTGGGAGGCAATAACTTGCAAACCTGAGGTCGGATTAGAGCCTGGTAGCAATCGTTAGAAATATACAGGCAAGTAGAAGAGGATGAATACCTCGGGAAGGGGATTCGAGATGATTAGAGTAAGAAAAATTGTTATGCCCCATCCCTAGACAAGGTACTTAGGGGTCGAGTGTGTTACAAATTGGTATCAGATCATGGTTACAACACTTGGCCTTCTTGGGCTCATGAACGAGTCGCTTAAAAATCTTATTTAGAGAACTTTTAGGGGTGACACCCTATCTTACCCCATTCTTAAGAGGCTTATTTAAACCTCTACTGAAGGAAGAAATTAAACTTTCTACTGTTGTATATGTTTTGAGAAATTTGAACTGTGTGTTGTTCATAAAACTAGCATATCATTAACTAACATAGAATGTCTTATCAGCACTTCAACATTTAGTGGAATGTAGGAAAACTACAACATAAAGTATGGTTACACACCATGAATTGGGGGAAATCTCCCACAATAGAGAGGAAGAATCTAATGAAAGGAGGGCGGTGGAAACCCCTCCATATTTTGCTGAAATTGTAAGAAGACTCATGGTAGAATTACAGAGTTGTAAGGCTGACAATGAAAGGTTGATAAATGAGTAGGAAAAGCAAATTGAAATTAATGCAGTCCTACTGCAAAGCTGATCAAATATACAAAGGCAGTTGCAACATGGACCAACAACCAGTCATGTGGACATACATCATACTAAGAAAACCCATAGTCTACTCAAGATACGAAAGAATGGCCTTGAAAGTGGCCACACAAGGAGGAGAACCTCAAAGAAGAACCAACATGGAGCCAAGATACACTCATCGGAAGAATATTCTAGTGAGGAAACTGATATCTCCAAGGAATATTCTAGTAGCAAAACTAGTTTTCATTCTGAGAGGAAAAGAAATAAAAGGAAACATTCCAAGAGCTATGACCTTGAAGAGTTCAAGAAATCCAAACCACCCACTTTCGATGGAGAAATTAAGAAAGGGAAAGAATTATAAGTCTGGCTACTTGGCTTGAAGAAGTACCTCAGAGTCCATGACTACTCTAAAAATTTAAAGGTTCGAATAGCCATTTTTAACATGAATGGAAAGGCCTCCATTTGGTGGGAGGACATTAGGAACGTGAAAGGAATCCATGAGAAGGAATTGTCATGGAAACAATTTGAGAAATACTTCAAGAAAAAGTATCTTTCAGAAAAATACTTTGATGGGAAGACCAAGGATTTCTATGAACTCAATTTGGGACAAATCACCATAGATGAATATATCAATAAATTCCTTGAGCTGATAAGGTATGTGCCTTGCATAAATGATGAAAAGGTAAAGATGCAACGATTTATTAGTGGACTGCCTCAGTCCTTCCGAGACATAATTGAATTTGACAAGCCAAAGACCTTAGAAGACACTATCCAGAAGGCAAGGTATTTCTATGAGAAATTCAAGAATAAGACAAAACCTCATGAGGACTGGAAGAAGAAAAGTAGTTCGGGATTCAAGAAGAAGCGGTTTAAACCCTCAATATTTAAGAACTATGGGAAGGGTTCTAAGATTATATTTCCTACTAAAAGTGTATATTAGCAAAATTTCCCCTCTCAGAGTGGAAACAAACCCTTTGGAGCAGCCTCAAGTAAGACTCATAACACAAAGAGAGAACCCTTGAAATGTTGAGGTTGTGGAGAAGAAAAGTTTTTGAGGGACTGCCCATATAAGCAACAAAACAATAGGAGGGTCTTCAATGTCCAAGAGGATACCACAGTCAATGATGTGGCTAGGAGCATGCCACAGATTTATGCAGCCTTGGATAATAGAAAAACCGACCACCAAGCTCCAGTGGTGGAGATGGAAGGTATGATTTACAACCATCTAGTTTCCATTTTAATTGACCCTGGTTCTAATTTGAGTTATGTTTCCCCTCAAACTGTTGAGAAATGTAAATTGCAACAAGTTAAACATGTTAATTCATGGTTGGTACAACTAGCCACTAGAACCAAAAGAAAAGTAACATGGGTCATACCAACATGCCAATTCATTATGAGTGGATTGCCCACCCAAGCGACCCTAAACATACTCCCTTTAGTTTCTTATGACCTACTAATTGGCATGGACTGGTTGGCTTCTCATAAAACCAAGTTGGACTGTTACAATAAATATTTGGAGTGTGAAAATGAAGAAGGGAGAAAGGTAACCCTACAAAGGATTCAAAAGTCTGTCTCAGTGAGACAAATATCAACCCTTCAATTGAAGAAGTATTGCAAAAAAGGTTGCCCTTTATATGCAATACAAGTGTTGGACTCTGTGGAGAAAAAAAAACCAAGCCTAGAAGACCTTCCCATATTAAGAGAGTATAAATATGTGTTCCCAGAAGAGGTATTGGGTCTACCTCCAAGAAGAGATATTGACTTTTCAATAGAACTTGCACCATGAGTGGTGTCAGTGTCTAGAACACACTATAGAATGAGTACACTAGAGATGGTTGAGCTCAAGCTACAGTTAAAGGAAATGATGGACATAGGATACATTCGACCTAGTGTGTATCCATGGAGAGCACTAGCCTTATTTGTGAAAAAGAAGGATGGCACACTTATGTTGTGCATAGACTATAGGAAACTCAATAAGATGACCATAAAGAATAAGTATCCCTTGCCAAGGATCGATGACTTTTTTGACCAATTAAGGGGTGCTACAATTTTCTCCAAGATTGACTTGAGGTATGGATACCATCGGGTCTGAATTAAGGATGAAGCAATCCACAAAACAACCTTTAGGACAAGATATGGTCACTATGAATTTGTGGTGGTGCCATTTGGGCTAACCAATTCACTAGCCACTTTTATGTGCTTAATGAATAATGTAATCGATAAGTTCTTAGACATATTTGTATTGGTTTTCATTAATGATATCCTAATCTTTTCCAAGAATAGGGAAGAGCATGAAGAACATCTAAATCTAGTACTTCAAGTACTAAGATAACATCATCTTTATGCTAAGTTTAGCAAGTGTGACTTCTTCCATAAACAAGTCCATTACTTAGGCCATGTTATTTCTGAAGAAGGGGTGGTAGTTAATCCCGACAAGATCAAAGCCATTATGTATTGGCCTACCCCAAAGGATGTATCTGATATCAGATCCTTTATGGGCCTAGCAGGATACTATAGGAGGTTCATAGAAGGATTTTCCAAGATTGGTTGCCCAATCACTTCCCTTCAGAAAAAGGGAGTTAAATCCCTTTGGACATTAGAATGTGAAGAGAGATTCCAAGAACTGAAATGCCTTCTAACCAATATACATGTGCTGAAGATTTCATATCCAAACAAGGACTTCCTTGTGTGTACAAATTCCTGCAAGGAAGGACTTGGAGGAGTCCTTATGTAAGAAGAGCATGTAATTTGCTACGAATCCAGAAAATTGAATGAGCATGAAATCAATTATGTGACCCATGCTCTAGAATTGGCTGCCATAGTGCATGCTTTAAAAATTTGGAGGCATTACCTCCTGGGTAGAATATTTGTGCATATGACATATCAAAGTGGGTTGAGGTATCTGTTTGATCAACCAAAACTTAATGCTAGACAAGCTGGATGGATGGCTCTCCTTAGTGAGTTTGATTTTGAAATCAAACACATCAAAGGAAAGGAAAATAGGGTGGTTGATGCCCTTAGAATAAGTATTAAAGTGATTCACTTGGAAGCTGTAAGCACCTATGAAACAGATGTTAGGGAGAGATTCAAAAGTGCACAAGAAACAGATGCATTTTTCAAGACTATAAAATCATACTTAGAACAAGAGCCCACTGAGCTGAAGTATGAAGGTTATCAATTGTTGAATGATGGCCTGCTAACTTACAAAGGTAGGTTTTATATCCCAAACTGTGATGACTTGAAGAGGTTTATGATGGATGAACTACACAAAATACCATATATCGATCATCCCGGTTATCATAAGATGATCACAACCACTTGGAAATTGTTTTATTAGCCAGGACTGAAGAAGGACATAGTTGATTACTTATCTAAATATCTAGAATGTCAGTAGGTTAAGGCATAAGAACGACATCCAGCAGGGCTCTTGCATCCCCTACCAATCCCATAATGGAAATGGGAAACCATCTCCATGGATTTCATCACAGGATTACCAAAATCATCCAAACAAAATAATGCCATCATGGTAGTTGTGGACAAATTGAGCAAGGTTTCTCACTTCATTCTCACCAAGCCAACTTGCAAGGCAATATATATTGCCAGTATTTTCATGAAAGAAATATTTAGGATGCATTCCATGCCTAAGGAGATCATACTTGATAGAGATATGAAATTTACTTCAAGCTTTTGGAAATCTTTGTTTGTTGGTTTTGAAACTAAATTGATATTTAGCACATCCTATCACCCTCAAATTGATGGATAAATAGAGAGGGTAAACCAAGTGTTAGAGGAAATGTTAAGAATGCATGTAATGCATAAGCCTAAGAAGTGGGAAGACTACCTACCACTGGTAGAGTTTTCCTACAACAATGGTTATCAAGAGTCATTGAAGATGAGCCCTTTTGAGGCCCTCTATGGTAGATAATGAAATATTCCAATCAGTTGGGATAAACCAGTAGATAGAATTGCAATCGGGCCAGACATGCTAAAAGAAATGGAACAACAAGTAATTCAGACAGAGCAGAATCTGGAAATAGCTCAGGATAGACATAAAAGCTAGGGAGACAGAAATATGACTCCTAGAGAGTTCAAAATAAAGGATCATGTGTATCTTCGAGTTAGACCCATGAGAAGCTCCTTGATAATGGAAGCTTGTGCCAAGATGGCACCTCAGTATGGTGGACGCTTTAAAATTTTGGAAAGAGTGGAACCAATAGCATATAGACTAGTGCTTCCTCCCACAGTGAAGGCACATAATGTTTTCCATGTTTAATTATTGAAGAAATATGTACATGATTCTAATCATATAATTGACTAGTCTTTGGTTCAGGTGGAACTAGAGGGAGAATTCCTGCTAGAACCACAATGCATAGTAGATAGGAAGGAAACCCCACTCAAGAACAAAACCATTGAATGGGTCAAGGTGTAGTGGAAACACTTTGGCCCAAATGAGGCTACATGGGAAATGGAGGATTCCATGAAACATGCATACCCATATTTGCTTACATCTATACATACAAAGCACATCGACAGATAGAACATTGAGGATGATGTTCCTTTAAGGGGGAGGGGATTGTAATACCCCTGTTTCCCCCAGCTTGTAAATATAACTATAGTTGTCCAAGAGGCTATGGCAGACTAGATATGTGTGAATGTTGTATTTGATGAACCTTTTTATTATAAAAGGTCAGTGTATGCATTTTATGTTATTAATAGAAATGGATAAGTGTTGCATAACTGTTGAAAGGGTTTTTTTATAAGATAGACCATGGTGCTATGACAGAGATGGTGAGGGGAACCATAAATGGTTGAGATGAACCCCCACCAAACTAGTACCTTACTGGATTTAATGGCTCAGACATAGAACAATCCTCTGACCCAAAAATGAATTACCAGTCAGACAAGTAGCTGGAAGAGTCCTCCTCAAGAGTTAATGAGGAAATGGGGGTAGAGTACCCATATGCAAGAATTCCATACCTGACCATGATTTGAGGATTCGAACCCATGCAACCTTACTGAGGAAGGAAAGAAAAGGGGTAATTCGTGGGCAGAGGTAGATTTGCGAGGAGCAGAGTCGAACGACCAATCTCGAGAAGAGAAAAGAAGTGCTTGCAACTCTCTGGTTCGAGGAAGAACTGGGAAATAAGCTCGTTCTGGGCACAAGAAGACGTTGGCAAGGTTTCATTTCAAGTTGATAAATGGGGTTGACGAGTGATAGTGGAAGTACTCATGCATACCTCCTTTTTTGGTACAGAGAAAACCCATTGCCAAGATTTCGTGGGAGGAGGAGAGTTACCTCTGTCCCTGACTATCGTTGAGAAAGAAGAAAGAGTCTCTCTCAGAGAATCATGGTCTAGCTTGGGGGTGGCCAGTGGTAAATCCATTCAGGAGTGGTTGTGCCTATGGTCAGGTGGAAACAGGCACCCCTTTTAGCAGTCGCTTCACAAATTTTGGTTCTTTGATAAGTATTTTCATACTCTGTGTGTTGAAATGAAAATGGTGATTGAATACATAAATATGTGTATGACTGAGTTATGTATTGAATGATTAAGGTAGAAATGTGTATTTTTTTTTCTGTGAACCCATGTTTTGAATGGTCTTTGGCTTGCCTCAACTTAGCAGATAGAGAACTATGGGATGTAATTTTGCGAGAGTGTCGATGAAGGATTTACTGGGATGTTTAAGTCCTGCCAACCTCTATAATCTACCTTTGTGGGAATACTAAGTTCAAACTCTACGGAAGGAGGGCACCTCCTTCAGACCTTTCACTCGTGTGACGAAGGGATCATGCCCATGTCCTTAACGAACTCACGGCTAAGAGACTAGCACGTAACCCATGAGATTTTTTTAGGGACCCATGTGACCAAGGTCTGGGAACCTTGCGTTAGGCCCGAAAGGAGCTAAGCCTTTCTAGCTTCGAAAATCTAGGAATCTAGAGCTCCGAAGTGTTTCAACCATACCATTTGTAAATTGATCGAAGGCAACTGATGGTTATGATTACCCACCAAGTTGATCGGAGCTTGGAGGTCTCCCTAATCGTGGAAAATAGACCTTCCCCACCGTTAAACCTTGATCCATTCATTAATCGTGAAGTAACGCGAGCCAAAAAACTGAGGGTATTTAGGAGTCCCCTTGACCATTGGATCTATTCTGAGGTAAGTCCGACAAATTCCTACTTCAGGAGAGCAAAGATGTCATAGCACCAAACTCCCTGAATTTCGGAGTTACGAAGTGATGAGATCTGTGGATCTGGGGAGTTCGTGAAGAACCCCTCTTACTCATCCTATCAACCAGTGGAGGGGCCCGTGTATAGTACTTCGGTGAAGTCCTGCTTCAAGAGAGCAGAGAGGTCATAATGTTGAACCCCCAAAAACCAGAGCTGGGAAGTGACAAGGACTGTAGATATAGGGACCCTTCGGGATCTCCCCTGACCGTTGATCTAGACCATGGTCATCTCGGTGCTGACTACTTAGGGAGCAAGAAGGAAGTCACACCATAGATTCCTTGAATGTCGAAGTTACGAAGTAACAGAGGCCATAGATCCAGGGGTTACATGGACACACCTTGACCGTGAGATCAAAGGGCTTGGAAGGGTATCGATGCAAGGTGACGTGGCATGCTGACATCACCCAGGGTGACGTGGACACACGTTTGACGTGCCATGTGTCACTTGGATTCATATGTTTCACATACTCTATGTGCCCATTAAAATGTGACATGTGTCACCCACTGTAGGGGCCACGTGTCATCTCTACCTTGCCCCGTGTCACCCCTAGCACTCACCTGTTTGGTCCATTTGGCGGGAGGAGTATTCAGGACCCAGCTATACTTGCCTTTGCTTTTAGTACGTCACCATGTGCGAGGATGGACCCTTCGGGATTCTGGGACTTCGAGACTCTAGAGGTTTGGAATGCAGTGTCAAGGGTAAGTTGAAAGGCCTGAAGGCCGGAGCCATGTGGCGATATTTCAGGCTCCTTCGAGAGTTCAAGAATTAGGGACTCCAAAGGACATGCATGCAGAAAGGAAAAGGGGCGTTCAACGTCGAAGCGTCGAATGTTGAATTCCCCTTTGGCCTACGTGTTAGATGAGGATCAAGTCCCGTCATTGGATTGGACGATGGATGGTTCTCCAACTGAGCTTTAAACTCTTGAAACTGAGTAAATACCTCATCCTTGGTCTTCATAAAGAAGATCCAAGTTTTCCTGGAAAAATAATCAATAAATGTCACATAATATGACGATCCCTGTAATGATGCTATTGACATCGACCCATTCACATATAAATGAATAATATCCAAGATCCCTTGGACCTACTCTCACTACTCGAAAAAGCATCATTGACATTCTTTCCAAGTGTACACACTCTACACACTCCCTACTGCTCAATACTGAAATATGGAAGACCTGTAACAATCCTCCAGAATCAACAAAGCCATGTAGTGTAGGTGTCCCAACCTCCTGGGGTGCAACTCATATAGGTTGTCATTGTCATGTACCAAATCCTGAACAGGCTTTCCCTGCAACCTATATAAATTTCCTTCTCTAACCCTAATGACCACTACGATGTTCAAGATAGCTTTATTTGGACGTATGAGTAGTTTCCCTCTTTGAAAAGTAACGACAAAACCCTATCATCCATAGCTAATACTAAAGTCAAATTCTTCTTCAAACCCGGTACGTAAAGCACATCTTGGGCGTCTAACGAACCTCCAGACTCAAGATAGAACATAACTATTCCCTCTCCCTTCACTGCATACTTGGCATCATCACCAAACTACACATGAACATCTAATTCCTTCTCCATCAGACTGCTAAATATCTCCCATGATTCTATCATATGACAAGATGCACCACTGTCCAAGAACCAAGCACTCCTCGCAATTGTGTTGGTAGAAAGGAAAGAAATCAATGAGTAATCCTTCTCAAAGTTTGTTTCAAACTCATCAAGATACATCTCTATTGATGTTGTTGTATGCATATTCCCTTTACCCTTCTTCTTCTCTGGACACTAAGATGCATAATTTCCATTCTTATGACATGAGAAGCACTTGATTTTACTCAAGTCCTTCTTCTTCCCTGGATGTGATGATCCTCCATCACTTTTACCCTTCTTGCTAGAACTCTTTCCTTTACCCTTATTTTTCTTACTGACAAGAGACAAGTTCTCCTCACTACCTCCCTTCTTTCTTCTCTCAGACTCCTCTCGAGTCTCTTCCTAGATGCAATCATCCCAAAGTCTCTACCAATCTGAGATATTTTCCTGAGCGCAAAATCCTTTGAAAAATGGTCCCCAAGACTTGGGAATACCATTCAATGCCACATTCATGAGCTCTAAATCCTTTGTTTTCTCCCCTATGGCTACAAGATGATCACACACTTGTGTGATCCTCGTGAGATAGCTAGTAACATTATCAGATCTAGACATTTGCACCGATATGAGTTTATTCCTTAAGACCATCTTCATATTCATGTTTTTCTCTGGAATAAACTTACCAAGGCATCAAACATCTCTTTGGTCGTCTTCTTCTCGGATAGGTGAGGAATTATATGATCCTTCACCAAATCCAGAAGGATCCTCTCTACTTTGATCTCCTTCCTTTTGTGAGATTCCAAAGTTGTCGGATTTGTCGATGGAGTAACTACTTTGTCCACACTCCCAAAGGTCATACTCCTTCAATGCCAAAATTACTCTTGGTTTCCAAGATAGGAAGTTGGATGCTCCATCCAATATGTCTTGAACTCTTAACAGTGTTGTTTCCATCCCTAAGACCCGATAAATTTCCCTGGAAATAACTTGCTGTTGGAAATTTCACTTGTACTGACCTGGAAAAACATGTACTCACCTGTCACAAATGACCCCATGCTTATGTAAGTGCCCTCCCTTAAGGAAGCCTGTGTATGCACACACCTATGCTTATTGCTACCCATGTACACATGCATGTGTCCAAAGAGACTCATGTATGTGCGTGCATGTCCCTACTGAAACCCCATGTACAACTACATAAACCTGCAAAACCTAGTTCTGTCTCATTATGATTGTTCCCCTGAAATATGACCTTCGATTTCATCCTACTGGTTATGGATCTACTAAGATCTCTTGTAGATCGGATAGATTTTATATCAATTGCTATGGATATAATATTTGGCTTCCCTTCATAACATGCGCTCTAATACCATGTTGAAAACCTCTTTCTCCAACACCTTGACATCTTTTTATCTAGTGATTTCCTTACTGCAAATTAGATTAGCAGCTCACAAAACAAAAATACACTACTAAAATATTCAACTTTAAACATGCAGCGGAAGAAAAAACTGGAAACCAAATCATGCACACATGAGCACCAATATTTTTAGGTAGATACCCCTAGAAAAACCCTGGAGGGAAGACCAGTGCTAAGAATGATTTTACTATGCTAAAATCATGGCTCCCATAACAAGTATAATGACCCACTGAGAGAAATACAACTGCAAACAAACTTGACAAAGTCTAGTCTGTTGTATGACCCAAAACTGCACACGTTTTGAGATGTACACGACTTTCCCTACTGCACTCCCACGTACACACTCCTGTCTCCATTGACACCTACGTACATGTACGAAAATCCTGTATGGAAAAATTTGTACAACACATCTCTTCCTTGTGGCTTCTCTTGATTGAAACCCACTTGTGACAACTTTGTTCTCTCTTATCAATGATATGATCTCTAGATGTAAGTCCTTTTCCACCTATCCGAGATATCCTTGAATCACATTCCTTCGTGATCCAACTCTCTCTGTCTTCTGTCAATCTCTCTTGATCAACCTGACAAATATGTGTGTCCAGTCTTACTCCTTCACCCTAGCCTTGCTTTTATAATCATGAGTTATAATCTATTTCTAATCTCAAAGTGATTGCGAGTTGAGATTACTTCTCACTTCACTAGAGATTTATATTACATGCTAATTACTTTTAGTTTTTCCTTAAATAACTCAATTAATTAAATAATTAATTAATTAAAGAACTTTACTTTAATAATTCTTTTAATTAAATTAAAGTTACCAAGATAGAAGGCTTTGGACAACTTATGCATGCTAGACACCAAGCCTATGATGTCTGATGCTACATGCATCAACAAGATCCACTTTGATACATGTTACATTACTTCTTCTGCATCTTTACCTCTAAATACTTCCTTTTACTAAGTTCTATGCGAGATATTTTTAGTTGTTTTTTATAATAAACATTGTTACTTGAAATAAATTCAATTCAACAATATTTTTAAGTTAAAATTAGACTAGGGCTTGCGTGTGTGAAGGATATGCCTCTGCAAATGTGGGGAATATATATTTGTGGGGACGATGTCTCCGTTCCCAACAAATATCTATGTGGTAGATGCATATGTTTAACAATATTTTTTATTTAAGCATATGCATAAAAGAATTTTGTGAACTATTAAAAGTGCGGAGTTGTGAAGTGCATGAATGCGGGAGGATGAGTGATATCAATTATCTACACAAGGATTTAAATTAGACTAAGTCTTAGCTATGTGGGGGATATGCCTATGCAGACGTGCAAGGGATATACCTTTCTTTTCACAATTCTAATGTATGGATACTTTGCATTGGTTCTTGTCGATCCTAATCTCCAAACACTTCACATTGTTTCTCACATATGCTAATCTCCCCATTGAACATTTCACTTATTTACATTGCTTCTTGCATATGCCAACCTTCGTGTTCAACACTTCACTTATCAATTTACTAAGTTTTATACCATAATGAATATTTCACCTCTTTGATTATTTTTACAAAGTTTTTTGCAAAATGTTTTCACTGCAAAAACTTTACATTGCTTCCTACATATGCTAGCGTCCACATTCAACATTTCGCTTATTTGCTAATGCAAAGTGCGTAGTTACAAAGGATATATTTGTGTAGAGTGGAGTGCATAATGCCTAGATATCAAAATATAAAAACACCCTGCACAACTTGAACTCGCCATAAATGAGTTCGTTATCATGCAAATTACATCGCTTGTTAGAATATGTATCGAAGATATATATCTTTGGCAATGTCTTTTAAGTTGAGCATACACATAAAATCATTTTGTTCAATTTATATACTTATTTTTTAATATATGTATATGCTTATAATCATTGAGATATCTAAAAAGTTAAAATACTTTTGTCTTAATGTTTGTTGCACTGACATACAATGTAACATCAAGACTATCTTATCTCTTCTACCAACAACTCTACCCACTTTGTTTCCCGCAATCCTAACTTGCAGATACTTTGCATTGGTTCCTACTCATCTTAGCCTCCAAATACTTTGCATTGCTTCATGCAAATGCTAATGCCCCCATTGAAAATTTCAGTTATTTGCATTGTTTCTCGCATATGCTAACCTCCCCATTGAAAACTTCACTTATTTCCTAACTTTTACTCCACATTAAACACATTGAACAAAGTTTCATGCTAAATCATTTCACTGCGAACACTTTGCATTGCTTCCCACATATGCTAGTGTCCCCATTGAACATTTGACTTATTTACTAAGTTTTATTCCACATTGAACACTAAATGTTGCTCCTTGTTTCTACTTTATTCTTATCATTGTCTTGTTTGCATAAACAATAATGTTATTTTTATTTATTATATGAATTATCCTTTGGAAAATATTGTTCATTGCCTTTGCATTTAGCTATATTAAGTCACATTGTTCAACATATATTTGGCAACTACTTTTGCTAGAATACCATGCAACCCTTGTTTATTTATAGCACAAAGAACTAGTTGTGCATACACTTGATTGACTTAATTGAGTATAGAAGTATACATACCCTACTATACTCCAAACAAAAAAATACATATTTTAACCATTAATCTTTTTTTTTGTAAGTAAGATTGTATAAAAAACATACCAAAATCAAAGATTACAAAACCATCATTTTGTTCCATGCTGTAAACACTGAGCTGCCCCAAGGGGAAAACAGCTCAGCCAGTTGAACAGTTCCATAGTTCAAGTCTTAAATTGTCATTCATAACAAGTCTTATCAACAAAATATTACAACTTGACCTTTTTACTGACATATAGCAAAAAAGAAAAATCCATCCCCCTAAGGGTGACCAGCTTGACAGTAATTGACACAGATTATCACTATAGCGTCCATGAGGAAAAACAACAGTTATACGACCCTCCAACAGAGAAAAATAAAAGAGAAACTTGTGCATGTCAAGTGGTGGGGCTGCAGTGCGGCCACACATCCATGGAGGTGTCGTCGAGTATCGAGTCCTCGAGAGGAGTTGGCTCCTCCTCGACTGGTGTCACGTCCTCTTGCTTGACTGGTGGCGCATCCTCCTCCTTGACCGATGCAACGTTCTCCAAAGTCCCAAGTGGTGGAGCCAGTGCCAATACTGGTGGCTCAGCCTCTGTTGCATGTGCTTCTCCTGCTGAGGGGTGGTGGGCATCCTGCATTGCTGAAAGCAATTGCAGGAATTGCGTTACTTTCCCATCCAGAATATCCAGGTGAAACCGTACATCTTACAAGTCCCGTCGTAACTCAAAGACCAGGCCTTGCAGCAATGCAAGGCCTACTTGCAATTCAAATTCAGAGTCGATGCAAGAATCGACGCGGGATTGAGGCCATTGATGTGAACCTTGGCTTGCTTCATGTCCATCACCCTAAGAGTGAGCATCAAGTAGCAGGGCATGGGGTGACTAGGAAGGTGAGCGGGCCAACGAATTGGGAGGAGCCACTGGTACTGACAACGAAGCGGAGGCCAAATATCCCAGGGGGCTTGGGTTAAATCCCAGGGAAGTCCTCGAGAAATCAAACCACTCCAACCTATAAGAAAAAGGCAAAGAGAGGGGCAGGAGGATGTTGGGACTATGACTCGATTACGCCAGGAAGGAGGATGAGGAAGGACGAGGAGTTGTGGGAAGGTGTGGGTGGGGGGCGGAGGGCCAGACGTAGTCGGCTGGGCTGCCATGCCAAGTCTCGTTTGGACTTCCCCCTCTGTCTCGGCATCTCTGAGACACATTGAGGATGGAAACAACCAGGAGAGAATGATAGCAGGCGTAGGAGCAAGTGAGTGGAAGGATGAACTCTGGAGAATCCAACCACAAGAGAATGAGGCGTACAGTGCACCTGGTGCAATTCATAGTAACTGAGTCGTTGGTTCCATCCATTAAACCAACACACGCACAAAGTAAAATCATAGCAATGGTGTTGGTCCATCGAGGGGACGGATAGCCAAAGCAGGGTGCACTGAGATTAATGGCACCCTGTCTCATGCAATGTGTATTTAATAGAATTAAGGTGGTGGGAGGGGGAGGCACGCATCCATCATGTGGATGAGGCCACAATGACTCTCTCCTCGCTGCTCCTCTTGACAAGTGGCTCCCACTATCACCCTATCCGGGGAATTTTAACCATTAATCTTATTCAAATTAGTTATTTTGAAAAGGAGTAAGCTAACTACGCTACCTTTTGGAGCCCAATGGGACGTCTTGGGAACCGGGCTCCATCCCGTAGAACGCCCAGTCGGTCGTCAACATTTTACGGGAATCAATTTTCTATTTACCTCTCTTCCGAACGTCGTCTCTGTTAGAAACACCATCACCGTTTACCAATTGTTGAATTTCAAATTCAAATTTTAAACGCCCGCCTCCTTGTTTGGACCATATACAAGCGTAGTTATGGAGAAATATACGGGCGTTGACTCCACCTTTTTTGTCCCGAAGCCGACCTGCCTGAACGCCTTCGACATAATCTCCCTCTCGCCTGACTTCAATCTCTTCGGGCTATTCAAAGACGATGTCTTGAAGTAGGAGGAGGAATCGAAGTTCACATTGACTCAGCCGACGTCGAGCATACTGTCAAAGATGGAGGAGATTGCAAGTCTGTTCCGGTTCAACTTTAAGAAGTCGAAGGACTCAAAATGAAGTTGCAGGGGTTAGAGCAGGGTATATGGCACTAGAGTATGCCATGGAGGGGAAATTATATGTTAAAGATGATGTCTATAGCTTTGGGATTCTTCTTCTGGAACTTATGAGTGGAAGAAGAACATTGATTTTAATTTATCTCTTGAAATGCAGATCCTTTTAAAATGGGTAAAATATTGTTTTCATTACCAACTAACTCACTGTAAAATGTTATCCTCCATGTTATTTAGTTCATTTATAGTTCGTTTAACGAAGTTATTGAGGTTAAGGATCTGAATGTTGATTTGAATTTATAGCAGTAATCCTTATCTATAACTTCTACAATTCAACATAAAATAATGACCGATCTTATGTATATATTTTTATCAATTTGACGATTTGTTCTGGTCATGAAGGCATGGGGATTATACACACAAAGAAATATTGTGGACATTATTGATCCAACAATAACTGAAACTTGCAACGATCAAGAACAACTCTGGAGATGTATCCAAGTTGGATTTTTTTGTACACAAGTCGAAGCATCACTTCGTCCATCAATGTCTATAGTCAATATGATGCTTTCGACTCCATTTAGGATGTTACCAGATCCCACAAAACCTGCTTTTGTGGGTTCTATACCTACCATATCATCGAACATTCCCAAGGGTTTTCCATCTAATGAAGATGCTTCAATTACGATCTTGGTACCCAGGTAACGTTGTGTCGATTCTCGTTTCCATCACACACTTGGATTTTTTGGGGAATGATTTCCAAAAACAATGGAAACAAAACTTTGGGTAATTAATATAGGAAGTCTACTTATCCTCCCCTCTGAGAGCTACACGAGTCTTATCCCAATGGACATGGTTCCATTATTGGTCATCTTCTCTCAACATTTTAATGCTGGATAACATGCCTTCTGATGGGCCTTGACCTCATAAACCCTTCTATCTTCGACTTCAATTAATATTATTTATATATTTTTTAATATATAAAATGGATGATGATGATGATATACTAAGACCAAAGGGTAAGTGATTACTTGCAATTCTTTAGAATTTTGTTTATATACTAGAAAAGAAACAAGAGAAGTTTTCCAAGATCACCATAGTTTTGTTGAGTTAAGAGGTTAGGAAGGTTGGTAGTGTGACAAATATTTTGAAAATGAGATCTAGGTATAGACTCGACAATCTAAGAGAAAATATTTTTCATCTTCAACCTTCTTAGTGTCATAAAGGTGACACACTCTTTCATCCCAAGGATTTTTAGGAATTGACCAAAGCCCGGTTTCACTATGAAACTAGTGACAATTTGTTCTTATCTTAGTCATGATTATTTATTTTTTTACACTTGTCAAAACAAATAGATTGATTACATCCTTATAATACCTTAAAATATATGAATAATTTATTAAATATAATTTAAAATAATTATATTAAATTTAATATTATTTATATATTTTAAAAATATAAAATATAATTAAATAGGTGTAAATTTCATAACCAAACTCTTTAAAATTCAATGCATGTTTACATATTTAATAACCATTTCAATATAACATTAAACCACAAAATTTATTATGAATACAATAATACTAAAGATGTTTGTTATCAATTTTGTTATTGGTGTTTCTCATTCAATGTGAAGGTTTAGACTCAGAAATTATGATTATGGTTTTTTTTTAAATAGAGTGGTTGTAGTTGATATTAAATATAGGAATTATTGTTGATAGTAAGGTTTGTATTTCTAGGTTTTGATTCACCTCGAAGTATATATTTTGGATGAATTTGATCCTTAGAAATATACTAAGTATCATTTTTAATTTAGAGAACTTACTATCAAGAAGGATACTACAAAGTTACATGAGGATTAAGGTGAATACAAATAAAGTAACATGTTAAATAATGAAAAAGGTTAATAGTAAGAAAGTAATAGTATCATTATGTAATGACCATTCTCAATACGTCTTCTTCATCTTTTATTTTACCCACATGTGCTAGCTAAATCTCATTTATATGGATCAGAAAAACGAAGTCTAATTGCAAGACTATTCAAAACTTCAAGATATATAATATCTCGGTGAAGGTCATACTCATACTCTGTCTCTCCAATATTAATAGTTTTTTTCTCCAACCTTTTATGTTCCCTCATAATTATGTTTACATTTTATTGCATGATTTTGATTTTAATGCTTTGTATATGTCAATGCATACTATATATCGTAAGATTATATATATCTTAACATTCTATATATCTTAATATTATATGTTTTAATGTGAAAATACTAATAGATAAATCACACCCAAGCAAACAAAGTATAGCACTTCAACCTATAATGTGTATCTTGAAATTGGTTTTCAATGTGTTATTGCTAAAGTCATTTCACTTGATAATTTCCACTATCTCATACTTCAGATCAATATACATGATTAATTTCCTTCATATCATTTATTCAATTATTGTACTGAATCATTTTAACTCACTATAATAAATGCACCCTATTGTTTTATGTTATATCACTGTTAAAATTAATACAACTACCTTATTCAATCATTTTTATGCATTGATATAAGTGATGATACATTGGAAAATGATTGAATCAGGTAGTTGTATTATGTCGGTATTTAAATCAATGCAACTAATTGCTCTAAACTTGATATGGATTGTGCTGAGAACAAAATGAAGGAAGATATATAACCAAGAAACACACAGAGATATTGCAAGAACCACACACAGATATTGCAAAAAACGCAAAGATATAGTAATACAAAATTTCTATTAATTAAAATGAAATGTACATGAACTGTAAAAATGCGGAGAAAAATGAACTTGCTAGAATGGTGGTGCTTATCTCTGAGAAAATATGTGACGACTACACTCATTCACAAGAAGATGTTTTTACAATGAGGCTCGAAAGGCCTTTTTAACATAAAGCATTAATGAGAAAACCCTAACCCCAGAAGATGAAATGTCAAAAGGTTTGTGGGCCCCGATGTAACCCTCAAAGATGAAACTCCAAAAGGTTTGCAGGCCCCGATGGGGGTAGTTAATACTTCAACTTCCTCAGGGAGTAACTTGTGCATATGATCTACATTTGGAGTGCTTGGTATACCGTCGGAAAGGTCTAGCCGAGGATTACACATTCTTAGTGGAATTGTAACACCCATGTTTCCCCCAATTTGTAAATATAATTAATATCATGACCAAAACTATAAACAAGCTTGTTATGTGATTATTCAAAGGCAATGGACCTTTGATAAATTATGTATTGCAAAATTTGGTTATTAATGCAATAAGAAAATGTTGAACTACTGTTGAAGGGATGACCTTCATAGGTTACGATGTCATGAGAGGAATGGTGCAAGAGGGAATATATTAATGGTTAAAATAACCCTGCCGTGAAGTACCCTATCAAATTAAAACAAATGCAAACCCTGAACTATCCTCAACCTAGAAATTTTATTACTTGTCAGGCTAGTAGTTGGGTAGTCCCCTTCAAGAATCAATGAAGGAATGGGAAAAGTACCCATCGAGAAATTTTTGAAACGACCCATGAGGTCTTGAGGAAGAATACATGAAAATAAGGGAGGAGGACAATATAGAGGGGAGAGCAGACATAGAAAGAGACACGCGGTTGGGGAAAAATAATTTTTTTTTAACTAAAACAAGTAATTTTATTTGATAATTGAAACCGGTTGGGCCTAGGCCAAATCAACCATATTTAGAAGGGAACAACTTCCCACTTAACCTAAGTACAACATGTCCCATTCTTACAAAGTTATGAGGTGAGGAAGAGCCAAATCTACGGGATGGGAATCCACAAGGGGGCTTCATCATTTTTTATGAAAGCACCTAAGGGAAATAGGCAACCCATATTCGCCTTTGCATCTGCTTCCTTGTTCGATCCATAGACTAATCAAATTGCAATAAAAAATGTTCACCTAATTCCACCTAGAATTACAAAAAAAAAAATGAACATTTTAATTGTTCCACAATCTCATCCTTATGAAAAATGCAAGTGTTACGAGGAAAATCTCTCTATGGCTAGGGTGAACCACAACAGACGGAAATGACTGTAGAAATCAACTCTATCCCAACAACATGCTATATAAACTAATATGCAAGTGAGAAAAGAAGGAGGCCTACCTCGTCTAGGTGTTCGATGATGTCCACCGTTGAGCACTTTGACCCAAAGCTATATATACCTACTACAAGTTCTCAACAAACAAGCAAAAACAAGCATATGGTGGCAATATAAAAGGTTAGCACATTAGATAACATGATCTATCAATATACATAACAAATATGCCCATCGATAAAAACTCATATATTTGCAAGATATCAATTGGACAAGAAGAGAATATTTCTATTAATAAATGATTAGTAGAAGTGAAAATATTACAGACTTTTGTGTCGGCACGGTTTGAAACCGAGAAACCAAGTTCCTTCCAGTTGGGCCTCCACCACTTCAATCCTCCACCAAAGGCAAGCTCATATAAGGGAGATGATGAGGTTCTCCATTAATAAGGGAAGAGCTTGGGGGTTGAACATTGTGTTCAGACTTAAAGGACAAAGGGATGCAGACTCAATATGAAGTAAATAATTTCTCCAGAGTAACTTTGCTCTCAAAGTTGAATTCTTTATCCTTTTCCATAGCTCAGAATTGACCTCTTTATAGCCTTCAAAATGCAACTGAAGGGCCGAGTCAGAACGTTTCTAGTATATGGAAGGCCAAGGATCAGAGATCTCCTGTTGTGACATGGAAACCCGACATTTAATTTTGATTTTCTGGCACAAATTCTGATGTACGCGGGCTGTAGTGGAGCAGCCTGCATATACGCTTGTTGTATAGTGTGCAAGATGCGTACAAGTGGAAAATTTTGTATTTTGTCTCTAGATTTTGGTAACAGGGAGGATAAGTCTGCATAAGGAAATGGAATAAGGCCCTCTCTGCAAGATTGCATAGGGTGAGGCAAATCTTTCTCTAACAGATTCCCCCTAATGTGTGAGGTCAGAGGAGTATCTGTGATGGCCGAAATACATTATAAATAACCCAGAAGTGGAGTGGTAGGGAACCAAATAGATGAACTCAGTTTCTCATTACATTATGCACTGAATTTGCATACATGGTTGCCAATAAAATTACACTGCAGATCCATGTGAAAAATATACCAAATAAGTGTTCATGGCCATGAATAGGCAAATACAAATGCAGTTACATGCCAATAGCTATCATAGTCACGAACACGGCCTAGTAGAACCAGTCTCAAAACCAATCTGAAGATATCTGTATACCATGGAGTACAATGTGATCTCCCATGATCACTGAAGTCATATAGGTACTGGTCCAATGAAAAAGAAGCAACAACTTAGGAAAGTTGCGACCACATGGGGATGTCTTCAAGTCTTCTACACAATCTGCCAAAGGTGCAAGTCTACATCATGTGAATAAAGGAGTTGAGGTCGAACATAATGAGACATCGTTTGATTACCGGTCATTGATGTATACCATTAACAAATGTGAGACAACCTACCAATAATGAAAGTAGCTATCAAGGCATCGAGTGAATTCTTACAAGTGTGAATAAAGGAGTCGGTGTCGAACACCTGAAGAATCCATCGATTAGGAGACATTAATGTATTCCCAACTGTCGATGGTGAGAGAGCTTGCCACTGATGACTGCAAGCCTCAAGGTACTCATAAGACTGTAGGTCCCATTTCCAGAATAAATGGGTTGAAGTCGATGGAAAGAGACCCGCTGAAAGGAGAGCATTAATGCATCTCTCATCAGTCAGCACAAGGTACAAAGCAAGAGCTTCATGATTTGGTGGAAATCGAGCGAAGAACATGTTCACGAATCAACAACCATGTGCATCTTCCGTGTGTGCCAAGTGCAAGTGATACACGAAAAAGACCCTCTGAATAACATCCAATGATAAAAACTGTTGACAAAGGCAAGAAAACCACCAATAAGGCTAATGGCATCCAAGACACTGCACGAATCCCAAATGTGTGAATAGATGTCTTGCCATTGAACACAAGGGAAACCACCCAGTCAACGACCAATGATGAAATGTCGACTGTTGGGTTCAAGGTTTCCTACCAATGATGAAAGTAGGGCCAAGGTGCATGATAGGACTACAATATCATGTGATTCTAAGACAAACTAAGGGTATGGCTGACATGAAAAGTCAAGAGTTCTGAGGAGTGGTCGACACAGGTTGATAGACTTCATTTGAACAAGGGCATGAGACATATGGAGGACTCTGATAGCATAGACCTGATGATAAAATCATGAGATGCATGAGACATCAATGAAGTTCTTTGTAGGGACTGGAAGAGTAACCAGTCGATAGAGAAGACTTTGTAACGAGCTCAGCTTCCTAAGGCCATGCTAATCCCAAAATTATGATGATGAATGGACTCAAATAACTTTGTGCTATGTTCAAAGGCGACACGACTAATGTCGATACAAGATAATACTCCCTTCCTGCCCATCTTTTTTTTTTTCCATAGACAAATGAATGATATGATACAGAGGAGAAAACGAGTGTCACAAGTAATAAAATCTAGTTCCAATAGTAGAACATACCTATGGTCAATGCAGGGAAGTGCATGCGGGAGATGGACACTCGGGGGAATGTTCCCTCCTAGGTATAGGGTGTCAAATTGCGAAGGATATAAACAAGGCTCTGCTTGGTTGAGGATGCAAAATTGTTGAGGAAAACGGTTTATAACGCAAAGCGAGAATCGACTATAGGCTCAATATTGTAAACAAGGGCATGAGATGCAATCACAACTTAACGCCAAAAAAGTCCCTTTTTATATCTTTTAGTGTACTTGGTGTGAAAAGGGGATAAAATTGTGCCAAATAGACGTCTTTTTAAAACCAATTTGCGAGTGTGAAAAAGACAAGTTCTCTCGACAATCTTTTCACTTTTTGGTATCGAGTTGGAAAATATATTAACTAAGACTCATGACCTTTCAAGTCCAATTTAACGAGTGTGAAAGGGACAAATCACTCGACAATATTTTCACTTTTTAGACGAGTCGGAAAATAGCTTAACTAAGACTCATTTGGAAGATTCTAGGCGTCAAGTCTAGGGGGAGGCCAAGGCTCTCGTGATGAACTTCTGTGAAAGATCATTATTTTACAAATAGATGACATAATATTGGGAAAACCCAAATCTCTCCAGGTCGAGGACGATAAAGCACTAACGGAGTATATAGTCTCCGTGATAGACCAGATACTGTCTCTTACAGGAAAAAACATAGGTGGGGGCATGGGATACCCTACAAGGCCATCCCAATCGAAGGAAACTTCCTTGGGACTTGGAGGGAGAGAACTTGGGGAGAGTATAAATCTCTCTCATTCAGAAGGTGCATGATTAGGAATTTTGATGACATGGTTGAAGGATGCATCACCCTCCATAAGGAGAGCAGGAGTGACTAGAGATGGGATTGGTACGACCACTTGTTCAACTCTAGGTTGAAGAGGATACATGATAACGAGGATAGGGGACACATCACCCTCGATAATGGGGGTGAGGTTAGGAGAGGATTGTAGTGGTGTTACCACCGTGTCAATCAAAGGAGGAACAAGGTGTGGGGAAACCACAGATGCCTCAGAATCCGAAGGGTCCTTAGGTGAGCCCCACACTTCTGGTATCTCAGTAGTAGTTGGACACAGACGAGTAAGGTGATCTCCTTCGCAAGTCCTGCAAAGGAACTTAGGATTATGTCTGAGACGTCTAGGCTTCTCAATGCCCCCAGTGGTGTTCACAGTGGCTGGTGACATACTCTCAACATGACAGATAGAGGTGGGAGAGTAATCTCCTACATGATGTACAGAGGTTGGAGATGTGATATTGATATGAATCATGGTGATTAAATTGGTGCCCCTAGCATGGCTAGTAGCGGCTGGGTGCGGGTTGTCAACATTACTTGTAGAAGTTGTTGACCCATCTCCAACATGTCTGGCAGAGGTTGGTGACAGAGCTCCAGTGTGACTTACAGTGACTAGACTAGCAGTGGGTTGTGGCATTTGATACCAAGGTCTAGGGAAAGATTGACTTTGAAACATTGCAGGCAAGGAAGGATCCCAGTTTACCCCTTGTCCAGAGGGGTAGTATCCCCTGTCTAACTGATTCGAAGAGGTGTGTACGGGCATCATGACTGAAGTCTGTGAAGAGACAGAAGTATGACAAGGAATATTCACGTGAGGATATGGGTTGCTCCCTTATGAAGGGGTTCCATAAAGAGGGTAGCCCTAACTGTAAAATTGATTCTCCCCATAAGAAACACCCAGGGATATATGAGTACCCATCATGGGGAAAGTGTTCGAAGAAACCGACATGGCAGACGAAGGCTACATGGATGGGGTGTAGTAAGTAGAGTAAGCACCCATATGAGTATTGGCTTCTAGAAGAGCGTAGCTAGGATTGGATCTGTAAGAGGGGAGTTTCCAACCTCCCATCGTAAAAGTAGGTTGAGGGACATGACTCATATCAAACGAAGACGTAGGCATTGGGGCCATGGTGCCCCCGAATCCAATGCTAGGATTCATATAAGTGGACCAGGGAGAGGATTGCAAGGGTGAAGGCATATCAACGGGAGAATGACTAGAGATCCAAGGCGCAGACTGAGTACCGAAGTTTTGCATACTATTATAAGAAACAAGAGGACAAGTCTGCATAGGGAAATGGAATAAGGCCCTCTCTGCAAGATTGCATAGGGTGAGGCAAATCTTGCTCTAACAGCAAGGGAAGCCATGATAGTTCTAACCTGCTCCTTATGAAACAAATTATGGGAGTTCTTTAATACAAGACCATCGTCATGGTGTGAAACCTTTTGTTAGCTTAAAAAAATAGAATAATTATGCTTCCAAAGGCCCTCCATGCATGGAAAAATGTTTGTCTTGCGAGGATCCCTCCTATTAAATTATGACAATCAATGTTCCATGAGGCTTAAAGCAATATTAAATTATCTCCATCAATTTTGCATGAGGCAACAAACTTTACAATAATGTGGGGTTCTTTTTGGTAAACTTCCTTAATGAATGTGTTATGAGGAAATCAGTTCTACATTAATTTGGGAAAGTTATGTGTTTTAACATTTGGTTTAGTTTGGGTGGTTGAGAGGTTGGGAGGAATGAGTGTTATCCTCCCACTTATATTCAATTTTCATAAATTAGAAGTTGAAATTTTAATGAATATTTTATTATAATGACTTTATAATCTCGAAAAAAAATATGTAAAATTGAGGTTCATATAAAATGAAATGAAATCTCTATATTATTATAAAAATTTGTATCATAAATCAAATAATTATTATTAAAAATTGAAATTGTTAAAATGCCACAAATCCAAAACATATTCTTATTTTCTTAATTGAAAACAAAAAGAGGAAAAAAATAAAATTATTATATAAATCATGAATGTTTGATAATATGGTTATATTATGGAAAATATGTGTATGAAAAAGAAATGTGAAGGCTTATAATGTTAAGTTTATTGAAATGTAACATAATGATATTTTCTATTCATACAAAAAACTTGTTTAAATGATTTAACATATTCATTTTTTATTATTAAAAACAAGAGTTCATTTTATGAATTCTCGTTATCTAAATTCATGCCTTAATTTTTTTATGAGGACTTTATGATGCATTAGTGGTTGTATAGATTAATTTTGCAAATTATATAGAATTCAAACATGACTATTATATTTATAAATGTAAAATTTCAAACCTATCTCATTTAATTATAAGTAAAATATCATTTAATATTAGATATAGTTACTATATTATTTATTATAAGGGTTAATAGATTCATTTGTAAATAGGAAAAAATTGAGGGGTTAAATTTCTCCTATATGCTAATTTTCCATGTTTATTTCTTCCAAAAAAAGGTTGATTAAAGTATCTTACTCTCAAAATCACCAAAAAATTCTAGGCACTCTATAAAATCCTTATAAATTTGAATATTAGAAATATGGAGTATCCATCCTTAAAATCTAAGTGGCCTAATCTATATAACACTATATAGGTGATGGAAAAATCCAGATAGATGGGAATATGCACCAAAGGGTGGTGTTGCACTTATGTATTTGGGACCACATTAATTTTAGAGCTCATTATTTTTCCGAAAAAACTAGTTTTTCATTGCCTTGTCTTTTGTTTGAGATGCACTTCCTTAGAATAAGTGACATTAAACCTATTCGAAAAATGTCTAAGAGACATCATGTCGTTATCAAAACCACTTATGCCATAAGACAGGAGGCACTACTGGCTGACACAAAGATCTCATCCATGGTGAAGCCACCCAATGTTGTATGGTTGCAAGTGTGGTGTTTTCGACAACCCCAATTGTTTAATGACCTCAATTGAGATGAGGTTCTTCTGGCTGCCGCTATCGACAATGAAATGCAACGACGCCCCCTTCACCCACATCTATGAATGGAAGAGGTGATCCCCCTCTTTAGGATCTACTGGTTCTCCTGGTTGAATTTTTGTGGTCGCGATAGTAGCAGTGGGGTCTGCGTCGATGATCCGTCTGTTTTCAATATTTTCTGGATCATATTTTGAATCAGGGTTTGGCTCCTTTTCTTTGACCTTGGCCACCAATGATTGTTTCGAGTGACATTCATAAGTGGTGTGCCAGGGGATTTTGTGGAAGTTTCACCACTTCCCAATGTCATTCTTCATCTTTCCTTTACCCTTATTTTCCTATGTCTTAAACTGGTTGTTGGGAGGTTCTTGGTTAAGGTCGTCTTTCCCATGATTTGGTTGTTGCAGATTTGTAGACCTGAAATCCCATTTGTTCTGGTGCCCAAATTTCTACTCGCTAGAATGGTGGAAGATTTATCTCTGAGAAAAGATGTAACGTCTATGCTCATTCGCCAGAAGATGATTACAATGAGGCTTTGAAGGCATTTTTATGAGTCTCTCCTCTGACGTCACACTTTAGGGGGAATTTTTTACACACAAAAATGTCACACCAACTTGTCACACTTAAGTGTCGCACTTATGTATCTCATTCTACTAAGTGTCGTAAATGTCATGTGCACCTTACTAAGTGTCGCATGCACTGTATGAAGTGTCGTATGCACCTTATTAAGTGTCACATGCACTTTATTAAGTGTCACATCCTTGATACCATGGAAGAACATTTGTCACAATCCATAATCAATGTGGAGGAGAAAAACTCATCATGAGAAGGTCGAAAAACTGACTCTGACCTTAATTTTTGACCCATTTTTGAAGATCAACACTCCCCTTCCCATGTATAGGGAGCGTTGAACTCTTATCAACGCTCCCCTACCCGTGTACAGGGAGCGTTGACAACACTCTGTGCTCCATACTAGGGGAGCATTGAAGTGGTTAGAGGAAGTTTTAGCTATTCTAAGGGTCAACTCTGAGATGCTCTTAAGTGGTTTTGGTCAAAGGGTTGAGTCATGAGTTGAGTCACCCGTATTCGCTCCATTTTGGGTAACCAAATCCTAACCTAAGGAGCTAAATCCTCAACCATTTCTTAAAATCCTTCATGGTGGTTAAGCCTCCCAAATCCTATATAATGAGGTCACTCAAAGGTGAAAGGGGAGAAAGGATTTCATAGTGTCAAACCTTTGATCTTGGAGGAAGGAATCCATCAAAACATCATCATTCTGATCTTGAGACATTCAAGAAATTCCAGAGTGTCCAACCTTTTCCTGAATGTCTCAAGATCATAATGATGATGTTTTGATGGATTCCTTCCTCCAATTTTGTTTGCTTGGGTGTGATTTATCTATTAGTATTTTCACATAAAAACATATAATATTAAGATATATAAAATGTTAAGATATATATAATCTTATGATATATAGTATGCATTGACATATACAAAGCATTAACATCAAAATCATGTAATAAAATGTAAACATAATTACGAGGTACAATAAAAGGTTGGAGAAAAAAACTATTAATATTGGAGAGACCGAGTATGAGTATGACCTTCACTGAGATATTATATATCTTGAAGTTTTGACTAGTCTTGCAATTAGACTTCGTTTTTCTAATCCATATAAATGAGATTTAGCTAGCACATGTGGGTAAAAGAAAAGATGAAGAAGATGTATTGAGAGTGGTCATTACATAATGATAATATTACTTTCTTACTATTAACCTTTTTCATTATTTAACATGTTACTTTATTTGTATTCACCTTAATCCTCATGTAACTTTGTAGTATCCTTCTTGATAATAAGTTCTCCAAATTAAAAATGATACTTAGTAAATTTATAAGGATCAAATTCATCCAAAATATATACTCCGAGATGAATCAAAACCTAGAAATGCAAACCTTACTATCAACAATAATTCCTAATTTTAATATCAACTACAACCACTCTATCTAAAATAAAACCATAATCATAATTTCTAAGTCTAATACAAATGATGGTTTCATTCTTAATCTCAACTATTTTCCTACCTTAATTCCTAATTTTAATATCAACTACAACAACTCTATCTAAAAAAACCATAATTTCTAAATTTAATACGAATGATGATTTCATTCTTAATCTCAACTATATTCCTACCTTCACATTGAATGAGAAGCACCAATAACAAAATTGATAACAAACATCTTTAGTATTATTATATTCATAATAAATTTTGTGGTTTAATGTTATATTGAAATGGTTTTTAACTATGTAAACATGCATTGAATTTTAAAGAGATTGGTTATGAAATTTACACCTATTTAATTATATTTTATATTTTTAAAATATATAAATAATATTAAATTTAATATAATTATTTTAAATTATATTTAATAAATTATTCATATATTTTAAGGTATTATAAGGATGTAATCAATCTATTTGTTTTGACAAGTGTAAAAAAATAAATAAGTATGACTAAGACAATAACAAATTGTCACTAGTTTCATAGTGAAAGTGGACTTTGGTTAATTCCTAAATTTTTTTGAGATGAAAGCTTGTATCACTTTTTTTCCACGGAAAAGTTTCTCGTTTATATTCATCAATATATAAAGTATTTACAGAGCAGCATTACAATATCCATCCCGGAAACTCAACAGGGTTCGACCACAAGACCTCCTCCCATCTCTTGGAGAAAAGTACGCTTACCATCTGAACTGTCTCACGAGACTTTGTATCACCTTTATGACACTAAGTCTTGTAATGATATCATACATATATGGAATGACTTTATGATGTATTAACAAAAGTAATATTTTATATTATTTTTAAAATAATTTTTTTATATGAAATGACTTTATAATATATTAATAAAAAAAATATTTTATATTATTTTTAAAATAATTTTTTTTATAGTTTAAGATAATTTTATAAAATATTGATGAAAAATTATGATTAAAATTAAAATTTGTTTTCTATATTAATTAAAACTAATTTTTATTAATTAAAAATATTAAATACTAAATAAACATTCTAAATTTATATTAATAAAAAAATTGCATTCACAAATATATATTTTTATAAACTTAACATTATTACGGTGACTTTCGGAGTGATAATAGTAAAACCATATGGCATTGTTAATTGAAGTCGAAGATAGAAGGGTTTATGAGGCCGAGGCGCAGCAGAAGGCATGTTATCTAGCATTAAAATGTTAAGAGCAGATGACCAATAATGGAACCATGTCCATTGGGATAATACTCGTGTAGCTCTTAGAGGGGAGGATAAGTAGACTTCTTATAAAGAAAGAAAGAAAAGAAAGAAAGTATTTTTAATGTCCATGAAGTTAAAAATAGCCTATGGAACAGATTGCTTTTTCATCTGGCTTTTGCATTCGGTCCTTTTCGTGTGAAGTTTTACAATAACTGCACCCAGCTTTTCGACAAACTCTTTGCTGAATAGATTATCCCAAGAACTAGCTGCCAAAATACCTGCATAATTTTCCCTGCTATCTTTGAGGGCCTCACATTCTAAAATGAAATGTTTTTCTGTTCCCACTTTTCCGGAAGAGCACAAAATACATACTCTTTCCTCCCACATTTCTTTTGCCCCTTTCAAGCACCCTGTTTCACAACGGAGTTGATGAGAATTAGTCCTTAATTGAGCAATAAAAATTTTAGATCTCCAATAAATATTGGCCCTTATGTATGCCTTTTGTTGATGGTTATGAGTGGAGTTAAACTCTTCAATGTAGTACTTCTTCTTTCTCCCTAGCTCTTTCTCTCAAGTACGTTTGTGGAACTTATCCATAACAAAAGTTTTTATCTCTTTACTCTTTGTAGGACACATGCTCAAGCAAATGCCCCATTTACTAAACC
>ML777502.1:1395812-1415133 GCA_009831015.1 Picea engelmannii
AATCTGTCACTAAACACAACCTTAGGCCGTCTACCCTCTTCCATTTGCTCAATTTTTTTTCAAATACCTTATGACTCGCACCATAGCAATTGCTTCAATAGGGGCAGTGCCTGTTTCACTTAATATGATAGCATAAGGAACTGCACTTTTAATTTTGAATTTGTTTGTAATCAACCGCTTCTGAATTTTCTCAATTTGTTTCCACTGCATCTCGGTTGTGCTGCTGGCCCATAGTTCACAACCGTAAAGAATCACCAGAATCACTAGAAGCCCAAAAAGAGTTAGAGTGGTTTTCCAGTCCCACAACTCTGCCTCTCTACGCCTGTTTTTAAAAGCATAAAATGCATTGCAACCCCCTAAAGTTCTTTTCTTTCTACAACCATCCCAATTTAAATTTCTGTTGTTGAAGTCAATTCCGAGGTATTTGTAGTCTACAACTTCTTCCAAAATGTTGCCTTCAAAGTAAAACTTATGCTAGTTATGCTTTCTTTTGTTAGAGAAAACCACTACTTTCGTTTTGCTAATATTGACTTGCATCCCCACCCTTCTACAAAAATGCTAAGGGAATATAAGTGCTCTTGCAAACCAAGTGCTGATGAAATAGTGGACAACCTTGCTCGATCCCAATATCGCTTCTAAAACTTTCAAAAATGCCTAAATTCTAATTTTGACTTTCGCCTCTTTATACATACTATACACACCCAAAGTTTTGTATTTTTGGAAATCACTCCCCAAAAAATCCAAGTGTGTGATGGAAACGAGAATCTGCACAACTTTACCTGGGTACCAAGATCGTAATTGAAGCATTTAGATGGAGAACCCTTGGGAATGTTCGATGATCTGGTAGGTACAGAACCGACAGAAGCAGGTTTTGTGGGATCTGGTAGCATCCTAAACGGAGTCGAAAGCATCATATTGACTGTAGACATCGATGGACGAAGTGATGCTTCGGCTTGTGTACACAAAAATCCAACAGAAGAAATGTTAGTGGAATCATTAGTAGATATCCCTCTGCCTATCAAACAGAAGAAATGTTAGCGCAATCATTATTTGATATCCCTTCTTCTTTGGCCCTCAACACGGGATGTGCTTATCCTTATCCTTATGACAATAGACTTCCCAGGAGGACGAAGAAGAAACAGCGGGCGAAATACAAGCAATCTTTTCAATCTGTTCATGTTTCTCCAGGTACTGTAACTCCGAGACCATTTTTTATTTCTGATTGCGCGTGTAGAGGGACACCAGCATTTCATTCAATATGCAAACCCATGAGATTATATTGCTCTTCCATCGAAAACGACGCATATCCATTTCAGAATCACCGTGACAAACCTTCAGAAGAAGAAGAAGAAGAAGTCACGAAGAATAAAAGTAACGGGTGCTCGTTGTCAGGCCAATTAGACGAAACCCAGGATTTGTTGTTTGGGGAATTTAGTAATCTTTCAGAAACACAAACAGAGGGTGTTCGGCATAAGGATGGATTGGGAACCGTGGATGATTTGGAGAGTGATATGGCACAATTTGGGGTGGACGAAAGGGCTTTGGAGGGGTTTAAGGGCTGTGCCGATGTGTTGGGCAGGGTTGGGAAACGGTTTGAGGGCAGGACTGGAGACAAAAGTAGGGTTTTGCAAAGGTTTAAGAGGGCAGAAGACGAAATTAGGGCTTTTAAAGGGAATACAAGCAGGACGGAATCTGAAAGTAGGAATTTGGATGTCTTTATGAATGCCGCTAGAGACAAGGGGAGAATTATTGAAGGGTTTCAAAGTGAGACTGGAATAGAAAGCAGAGTTTTGCCAGGGCGTGTTTTGGAGAAAGATGTTGACTTGCTGTTTGTGAGTCATAGTTTGTTGCATAATGCACAGTGGTTTGAGGCAGAAAGAAGGGTTTTTGAAGGTTTCAAGAACATGAATAGATTACAAGGCGGAATTTTAGAAAGGAGAAATGTAGAGAGGATGGTAACTGCTAGTAGTGAGTTCCAGCATCAAAATTTGATGAAAAATAGGACCGAAGGTGATGTTTTAGGGGAGTTAAGTCACCGGGCAAAATTGGAACCGAGGATTTGTAATGCAAGAAAAAATGACAGCCGGAGTTATGCAGACGACATTGGCATGCATATGGTGCAGAGTTTGGGGAAAAAAATGGAGGAAAATTTAAGAGCAGGAGGAAAAGATATGCCAATCTCTATGGAAAGTCTGCAGGATAAGAAAAATACAGAAGGAAGGATTTTGCAAGTGGAAGGCCTTAACAGCGACAGAATAGAATTGCATCAAAGCCTAAGAGATATGCCAACCCCTATGGAAAGTCTGCAGGATAAGAAAAATAAGGAAGGAAAGATTTTGCAAGTGGAAGGCCTTAACTGCGACAGAGTAGAATTGCATCAAAGCCTAAGAGAAATTTTTAACACAGAGACAAATACAGAAGGCCATTGTTATCCACGAAAACGGTCTGAGAAGAGCATACTAGTAAAGTTAAGTTCAGGGTGCAGAAATATAACAAAGAAAATGGAAACTAAAAGAAGAAGCCCATACAACTCGTATGGTGGGTGTATTCCAGCCATTTTACAAGCTTTGGATTCTACAGAGAACATTGACGAGGCGCTTGCACCTTGGGAAGCAAACCTCAGTGCAAAAGAACGAAGCATTATCCTAAAGGAGCAGTGGGACTGGGGAAGGGCAGTACAGATTTTTAAGTGGTTTCAGAGGAAAGAGTGCTATGAAGTTAATGTAATTCACTATAATATCCTGCTTAGAATTCTAGGAAGAGCACAGAAATGGGATCAACTGAAAAAGTTTTGGGAAGAAATGGTGAAAGACAAGGTCTTGCCTACCACCACCACCTATGGTACTCTCATAAATGTGTATGGGAAAGCTGGGCTCAAAGAAGAGGCTCTTCTCTGGCTGGATCACATGATATCACAAGGCCTCTGGCCAGATGAGGTCATCGTGAACACAGTAGTTCATATTTTTAAGAAGTCAAGGGAGTTTGAGAAAGCTGAACAGTTCTTCAGGGACTGGTCTTCTGGGAAAATCTATCTAGGAAACACTACAAATGTTTGTTCATCTGAATCAGAGCCTGATCGACAGCAACAGAAGGATTTCTTATATATCAGTCGTCATTGTGAAGTAAAAATTCATTTTGAGGATCCAGTGGGTAAAAGGGACTGCACTACAAATACTTTTCCTAAAGGAGTGCCCAAAATTAAAGGGTTATTAGATGATAAGTGCATGGATCGTTGCAGAGAGAATCATCAAGTTCAGAGGCCGCACAGTTCTTACATGTATAATACATTAATTGATACATATGGGAAGGCAGGCCGCCTAAAAGAAGCTTCAAAGTTATTTTCTGAGATGTTAAAAGAAGGAATAAGCCCAAATATTGTAACATTCAATACCATGATTCATATCTGTGGATCTTATGGATATCTTGATGAGGCAGATGCCCTCATGGCAAAAATGGAAGAGCTTCATTGCTTGCCTGACACAAGGACGTATAACACTCTTATAGCATTGCATGCTCAAAATGACAATATTGATAAAGCATTTTGTTACTTCACAAAGATGAAGGAAGAAGGACTTGTTCCTGATACTGTGGGTTGTCGAACTATCTTATATGCATTTTGTATTAGACACATGGTCAGTGAAGTAGAAGCTGTTGTCAGGGAGATGGATGCATTGGATGTTCATGTGGATGAGTACTCTCAATCAGCTGCTATTAGGATGTATATAGATCTGGGGATGCTTAAGAGAGCATGGACATGGTTTGAAAGGTTCCATCTTGCTGGAGGAATGAGCTGTGAATGCTATGCTGCCAATATTGATGCATATGGGGAACGGGGTTATTGGTTAGAAGCTGAAAAGGTGTTTAACTGCAGTCAAGAAAAAGGGGAAAGTCAAACTGTATTAGAGTTTAATGTCATGATCAAGGCCTATGGAATTGCAAAACTCCATGACAAGGTTCTGAAGTTGTTTGAAAGAATGAAGGTTCAAGGGGTTTTGCCTGACAGATGCACATATGCTTCTGTCATTCAGACACTTGCAAGTTCAGAACTTGTAGATGTTTCAGAACACTTTATTACCAAAATGCAGGAAGCAGGGTTTGTGCCTAACTGTGCATCATTTTGTGCTGTTATTGCTGCCTATGGAAGATTGGGTCAAGCCGTAGAGGCAGAGAAGATGTTTGGAAAGATGATTAAAGAAGGTGTGGAGCCAGATGYTTTTGTTTATGGTGCCTTGATAAATGCATTTGCTGAAGCTGGATGTGTGGAAGAAGCTGTACGTTACTTTCAAATAATGCAAGATGCTGGCTTTGCAGGGAACCTTGTGGTGTATAGTTCTTTGATTAAGGTTTATAGTAAACGCGGTCTTTTGAAAGAAGCACAAGAAACCTACAAAAGCATACAGAAATTGGGTGTTGATCCGGGTGTCTTTGTATCAGGCTGTATGCTTGACCTTTATACTCGTGCTGATATGGTGACTGAAGCACAGGAAGTGTTCAAAACCTTGAAGGAGAAGCGGCAGGCAAATGAATTTTCCTTTGCCATGATGTTGTCCTTGTACAAAAAAAATGGAAGGCTTAATGAAGCCACTGAAATTGCAAAGGAAATGTTAGAATCAGGATTTCTTACTGATGTTCTTTCTTTTAATAGTGTCATTAGCCTGTTCATTGCAGATGGAAGATTGAGAGAGGCTGCTAAAGTTTTTCATCAAATGTTAAAACTAAATGTTTCACCCAATGAGACTACATACAAAACACTGGGCATTCTTCTGAAGAAAGGAGGCATTCCAAGAGAGGCAGTAGAGCAGCTTGATGTTGCACGTAAAAGTGGGCTTCCACATGGTATTCAGGCCTTGACTATGACAATCTATTCTGTAGTGGGGATGCATACTGAAGCTTTAGGAGCTTGTGATGAACTGCAAGCTTCTGGGTTGGATCTTGATGTATCTTCTTATAATGCTGTTATATATGCATTTGGTAGTGCTGGGAGGATCAATGAAGCTTTCAAGATGTTCATGAGCATGCAAGCCGAAGGTCTTGAACCAGATACAGTTACTTATGCAAGTATGATAATTAGCTATGGGAAGCGAGGCTTGGTAGACGGTGTTAGAAGAATGTTTTACAAAATGAAACAGAAGGGTTTCCAGCCAAACGAATTCACGTTCAAGGCAGTTATAGAAGCTTATAAAAGTGCTGGGAAGTTTGATCTAGCCAGATTTGTTACCCAGGAGAGGGAGTTCATGCACCAGTTGGAAGAACATGGTCACATTATATAAGATTATGCAGATCTGATTTCGAGCTTCAGTTCATGTGTAAAGCTTTTAAAGGGAAGCCGGCATATTCTGTACATTCATGCTGTTGTGTCTTTAACATTTTGTAAAATTGTAACAGGTTGTTTTCTTAGGAAATTTAACTCTAGGGTCCTTGTTGTGTACAGAGAAATTGCAGATAAAAGGATATTAGTAGTTCATGTAGTGTATAACAAAAATGCAAATTAAAAGACATTAGTCATTCCCTCGTTCAATATTAATTAAGGCTTTGAAGACAGACCACAAGCTTTGGGTTTTTGAAGTGGGAAGTTTTGATTTTCTGCTTCCCAACAGTAAGGGTAATCAAGGTTTTGATTTTTGAATTTGTATGACAAAAGAATAGATGGGCATTATGGATGCTACTTTTGTTGTTTCACAAGAAAGCTAGGTACTTGTATTTGACAGCTACTGAACCTGACAACTTCTTCTATTCATTTTCTGGTCAGAGATTAGTTGTATCTCATTTAGCCTGTTCAACATCAAGTAATACAGCATTTCCCACTAATGGCTTTTGTTCCAGTGACATCTTGAGGATGTCATAAAATTATATTATTTTTTTTATTCTTATTTTGAGTTGGTTAGAATCGGGGCTCAAACATAACTCCAGACTAACTAGGTGCCTATATTCGTTCTGTGGTTTGGGAGTTCCATGCCAGCTATGTATTAAATCCCATCCTTTTCAATAAGGTATGAGCAGGAGTGATACAAGTCAGAAAAACATAAAATAAGCACCTCATATTTACTCCTTCAAAGAGATCATTGAGAATCTATGCTAAGAAAAGTAAAAAATTTCACAAGAAGACAAAATATAATAGAAGTTGCAAGTAAATTAAGTAGGTGCCAAGAATGTTCAAATTGTAAAATGCAGAATAGAACTCATAGAGAGCAGCCACTCCAGAAAATAGAACTGAACAGAATGATCCAAGCATTTAGACGATTATTTCTGGCCTGCCAAAAGCTACTTGATTCCTTTTCAAGTACTTGCAATGAATCATGAAAGGCACATGAAAGAGGAAAGAGGGAGAAAGGACTTGAGCCAACGAATTTTGATTCATAAACTTTGCTAATATCAAAGGGTACAGTTATATTGACTTCCAAGATGTACATGGAGTTAATTAACATATTTAAAGCTCCCAAGTACCCCTCAAATAGATGATGTCTTATAGGGATGAACATTTTTCCGATGTAAGTGTTGTGTAATGTCAATTAGTAATGTTGTATTATTTATAGTGAAACACCACAATAATCTAATCATAAAAAAATATCAAGCTCATTCTAATCTATTGCATCACTAATAAATACATTCCATTCAAATGTGATAAACTCCATGATCACTAAACCAGTGTAATAACCCCCATTTTGGCACCATGTCTATGATGCAAATCCCTGTATATATTGAGCTATGATTATGTTGTGATGGCATCCTTATTCTGCAATGGAAGCTCAAGACCGAGGCACCATCTAATAAGGATGCAGTTCTCTTGCTCTTTCTCTCTCTCTATATATATGTGAATCTCAGATATTATGCATGACCCTAACTTTAGGTGGGTGTAAACCCAAACATGTAATTGATGTAAATAAGATGTATTCTGAAGAGGACATGTGGGTTTACCGTTTGATTGCCTTAGGATATCGCGTATGATATCCAGAGAACAGATGCACCACTGGAGGGGGATGCTGACCATAAGTTTTCTCTTCCGCACGCTCTCCCGTGATACATTTTTCCATCCCCTTCATGTTCCCCTCTCATATAGTTTTGAAAGATTGCTGACAGCTGGCACATGCCACTTGGCCCACGCCACCAAGTGCTGTGACTGGATTGTGGATCAACCAATTTCATGTGGCAATACAGGTAAGCCAGGTTTATCATTTCTAGGCATCGTTTTGAGATTTACTACCTGCCATTTTTTTTAACATACCTTTGACACCAAGCTTCCTGGGGAAGAAGGTCTGAGAGTATTGGGTGAGGGTTTTCTCTGGAGATAATCTTCATCAAGTGGGCGTTTTCTCATCAGGTGTTGTGTGAGCAGTGAGGAGATTATATAAGTCTGAGAGCATTTTCCAGGAAAAGCTTCAAAAGGAACTTTTATTTGAGCAGAAAGAGCTGAATAGGACTGCATCAAGTTGCTGAGTTTGTGGAATAGCTCAGCACAAAGTGTGATGAATAATTGCTTACTATCCTTAAATCTTTGAAAGCAGAAACTGGTGAAAATTCAGAACAGAAGTTGCAGATAATGAAAGACTTGGAAACAGAGCTTATTTAACTTGAGTATCAGGAAAGAGAAATGACAAACAAGATTGCGGGAGCCAAATCACAAATATTTTCTTACCTAATGAGGTGAGTTTGCCTAGAAAACATCCTGCATTTCTATTTTGAGCTTTTTCAACAACACACACGGCATACTGGGTTATAGAAATATAAGAACTTGCAGTGGTTTCTTTGATATACAGAGTTGATAGAATGGATTAAACTGTGTAACGAGGTTTAGAATTGAGTTATACCATTGGGTGCTTCATTACAAGATAAAGGTCATGTTAATTCCTGTAGATATAAACTGTATTTGTAGCATAGCAGTAATATGTATTTTTTATTTTGGTTGGGCACAAACAAACTGATTACAATCTCTTTTTGATGTTGAAGGCCAAGATACGTGAGTGACCCAACAGCATAGGTACATCCTTCCCCGTTCTATCTAAGACAGCATCAGCAGAGCTTGCAGGAAAGTGCCTTGAATCCAAAGACAAACTGTTTCTTCATAGCATTGGAAATGGAGGAGAAAAATATGGTAGAGAATTAAGTAATAACTGCCAAGTGGTCTGTTTTGATAAAACTTATGTCAGCAGAAGATGGAATTAGGCTGTTCAAAGAATATACCCAAACCTCCAAAACTTTCGTCAGGAACTGCTGCGGGCATAACCTATGTGCCTCCAAAAGGTGCCAGCACTGTCCCACCATCACCGCTTCCCCTACTTGCCCCTCATCACGCCTTTCATCCTATGTTAACAGTTAAAAACATTGTCGTGCAGAAAGCTCCAGAAGTAGCCAAGTTTTTATGACTCACTGATATGCAAAGAAAGATTCCACAGGTAAAAGGTTATGAGCTCCGGGACTGGAATTTCAGATAACCCCAGATATAACAGTTGCTCATAGGAGCATGATTGGAGAAACTAAGTACGGTTCTGCACTCTTAGTGGCAGTGAGTTAAACTTTGTTTCAGTCCCCTTATTATTTGAAATGTGGTTCAGTTTTTGTTTTGTTTTGCCAGACTGAAAAAAAAAAACAGTTGCTCACAGGAGCATGATTGGAGAAATTAAGAACCGTTCTGCACGCTTGACGGCAGTGAGTTAGACTTTATTAGAAATGTGGTTCAGTTTTTGTTTTGTTTTGCTAGACTGACGGCATGATTAGATTTTCTCCTTTTCTGAAAATTTTGCACTTCAAAGCAGATGTGGAGTCACAAGGTGACTTTGTTTGATTCATGATAAGAGAAATGCGGGCTGCAGCTCATGAAGACATTGAGGATGTTCTAGCTTTTGTTCAACGACTTGATGATGGGCTCGCTTTCCTCAGAAGTTAAGTGACTCCAGATTGATGATTGAAATAATTTCTCATTTCGAATGAAAACATTTTGTACATACTCTTCAATTTGCAAATATTCACTAGATTGTCTAGACAGAAGGGGGGGTTGGACACGTTTCTCTCTTGTGATCTAGAATGTTACAAATTCCTTGTTACTAGTAGTAGGGAGACCAGTCCTGAAGATTTTTTACTTGCCAGAGAGGAAAGCTGACACAATGTGACAAACTGACTGAGATTTGGAAAAGTTGGAATCGGAAGTTTGGTCAGATAAAGCCCATATTTGTTAGGCTTGTGATGCAGCTTTAAACAGCATGACTGTGTTATTCAAAAGGTGAAGGCTTTACGAATCTTCTAAATTGCTGTTGCAGTTTTGTATATTAGGTATGTTGTCCTGATTCAATTTTACAGTTTCTTAGAAAATTATCACTGTGGCGGGATGGACAAAAGTGACTATAACCAGCTACCTAAGAAAGACAGCAATGACCATCTAGAAAGAATTTGGGATTCCAACTGATTGGATGATGGACAGTGGAATGATAAGCAAGATATCTAGTGGAGAATTGAAGAAGTCTTTGTACTTGTTTTCTTTGTCCTTGCTTCAATGCATTTATCTTTCAAGCTGCTCTTAGAGTGTGGGGGTGGAAGAATGGATGGAAGAGATGTGTCATGTGACGTGTGTAGCTTTAATAAACTAAAATGGAAAAAATTTGATGTTTCACTTCTAATGTCAAATACAAAAGGAGCCAACAGAATTTTTTTTTATATAAATTAAGTAGCATACATTCATCTTAACCATGGATCTTTTAAGTGGAGAAAGGATTGCACTTGGATTTTTTCGATCGCCCTTGTTGCTTAATAGATCTAGGGTTGAGATGGTTCTATACTAGTTAATCTTCCTTGATATTGCTATCATTCACTCTGGGTCTAGGGTTAAGACAGATATGTACTAGTTAAATCTTCCTTGATATTGCCATCGATCACTCTAAATGAGAAGAGATGTTTTGACTATTGTTCTAAAAGGAATATTAAGCACTCTTATGGTGAGATTTAATATGTAACAAGTGACATAATACCGGTGTAGGTCCATCATAACTCCGTGTCTATTAAGCATTGACAGGGATCCAAAATAAATTGAGATGCAAATATCTTGTTGCTTAAAATATCCCGAGGTATGATGGATATATGCTGGTGTGCTTTATATATATATGTTTAGTATCATGAAGCTCACTATTGTGCCAAATAATATTGCCTCAATTTCCTCATCTTATAGATGATCAGATTTAGAGAGAGAGAAAGAGAGAGAGTGCTCATATTAGATTTATTATTACTATATTTTTAGTTCTTTTTATAGCATATTTTATTGAACAGATATACATTGATGTCAACATTATGGACATGGGATAGATGTTACATTCTCTTCAGTACTAAGCTATAAAATGTACCTTGCTTCTCTTGATGTAATAATTTTGCATTTCTATTTGTAATTCCTTAGTTAAGGAGACATTGTAAACATATCCTGCTAGTCACTCAATGACTCCACAAATCCACCTTGCATTCCACTAAAATCACTCGACTGATTGCTAAATCCTTCCATATTTGGATCCCATGCACTATCATTAAATCTAATGAATAGAGTGCACAACATGTGTACATTTGCAATTTTTCTGTATTGCATTTTTTTGTTATGTGAGTTTTTTCCATTGTTGTTTGTGTGCACATATCATTTGGTATCAAAGTCTTCAATTAGGCCTTACAAAATTTGCAACTCTAGAATTCTCCTTCGACCTTGACATCTTTGATCTACCTCACCAAATCCTCATTCAAAACTTCGGCACCAACAAAAAAACTCAAGAAATATGTTCATGGGTGCTTTTTAGATGTTGTGTTGTAGATTAGAAGCGTGCCTTCTCCTTGATTGATTGAGTTTTTCTCATATGTACAAATTTTCCCATTCGATGTTTTTTGTTTATGTAGAGGCATAGTTCCATGAGATTCGGCCCTATAACCCCGTGGACTCATTTTGCTAGTTTGTTGTTCAGAGACAGTTTGCTCAAACTAGTGGATATTGATGGTTTTGTGTGTCTCAAGGAAGAAGAGGCACATCCAACCTATAAAGAAAGAGTAGAAATACCCTTCCCAATGAAGAGACCAACTAACCTTAAGAAAGGAACAAGGAATCCTAAAGGGGATCCCACCTTAAGGAAGCAGGCCAAGTGACTACCAAAACAATGCTAGCCAAGTGGGGAAGACTAGACTTGTTAGAGGTTGAGTTGTCACTTTGTTTTTAGGAGAAATCGAGAAAGCAACCAAAGGGGAAGATGGGACAACAAACTAAAGTAAATTAGGGCATTTACTTAGTTTAATGCACCGTGACTATAGGCTTAATGTTTTATTTGTATTTTAATGTTTTTACAAGTTTAAATGGACTGTAAAAGTGCAAGCTTAAAGCAAAGTAGATCACTAAATTAAAACGAAACAAAGGGTTATTATCCTCTTTTACTTTGACTCCTACTTAGCCTAATTAAATTATGTGCAACTGAAAAAGGAAATGAAAATAACAAAAATGAGTCTTCCTTTCACTTCCTCAAAATTTCAAATAGACAACCAACAAACAAATTTAGATTTACTCCCCTATTTGCTTTTGTGCGATAAGAAGACAACAAGAGACAGGTTGTTTAACTCCCTAAGTGAATAAGAAATTCCATAACTAGCTTTAACTTAACAATGCTACTTAGATAATGAATGGGAAATAAAACAACAACTAACTCAAATCAAGGGTTCTACGCCTCCTTGCATAGTTGAAGAACACTATCCTCCCGCAAAAGATAATCAAGGCTTTTTTGGGTCTCCATGTAGATAAACACAAGTAAATAAAGTAAGCAAACAAGACAATACTATTTAAACTAAAAGTATGAGATTGTATTCCTTCATTAGAAGCATGTATCTCTTATCTCATAAGCTCGAGTTGAAGCTTTAATTTTGGGTGGAAATTTGGAAGGGAGGATTGATTGAAGCAAGAGGGGAGAGATTTGTAACCACCATAAGATGCAATCACCCAAGTAAAAAACGGAGAGACAGACCCAAAAGCATAACCAACGAAGCAAGGATACCCTTGTAGAAACAACTTTTTGAGAGAGGAGGATCAAAATGGAAACCCCATCTTGGTCAAAGATGTGGAATTCATCCATGCCTTCCAAGCCAACCTACTAGTACTCAACTTCTCTAGACCTCAAAATTTAACCATCAACATGTTGGGCTAACCATTTTAAAACAAGATTTGGCCCAACAAAAACTAATGCATTCTAAGTGTAGATTTAAAGACGCGTTAGTAGAATTTAAACATGTAATCATGAATATCATGACAACACATGCCTATATTTATTCTTGAGTAGATTCATACAAAATGCATGCACACATTTTTCATCACAATATAATCTAAAGTAAAATCATAGAGAAGAAAAATAGTAATTAAACACTTATATTTTAATAAAGGGTGCTCCAAGAAACTTGCCATGTAAGAGCTATTCATTTCCCAACCAGATACATCCATTGTAGATGCCACTCGCAAGTTGGGCCATGAGACAATTGTTGATGCCTTGTAGATGCCACCCCCAAGCTGGGCCATGGGACAATTGTTGATGCCCCAAATGGAATTTAGGAAATTAACATCTCAACACTCTCACAAGTCTAAGTGGGAGGATAGGGTGAAATATAATGAGTTATTTATAGGAATTTATCATGAAGAGTATCCCAAATTTTGAATAAATATGGATTATATCTTAAAAATATCGATAACTACATCTCTCCATTTTTAATATAATTTTTTAATCTTGTAATTTTTTGTTTTTTAATCAAAGAAAATAAACAAATCATTGATACAATGGAACAAAAATATTCCAATGAGTAACTAAAACAAGAATAACACGAAGAATAAATATTTATATTTTTCATAAATATTTAATTTTTAATATTTTCAATTTTGTCAAATTTTGCTAGTGTGATTGGTTTCGAAGGGTTTCATTTGGTAATTCAAGTTCGAAACCCACTGTAGTCGAGAGGAGACACCTAAAAAATCCATCCAACTAAGGGTTGGTGTGGCCCAAGCCGGGTGCGATCCCCAGATGATTTTGATGGCTTAGATGCCCTTGGGTCGCGGTTTCTTAACCAAAGGCTAGTCCCGCAAGTCATGAACATGTTAACAAAAAAGAAAAATATTTTTAATTTTTGAAAATTGGAAAAAAATGTAAAAACAATAATCAAACATAGACACAAAGACATAAACCAAAATCCTTTATTTCCTATGCTCATATAAAAAATGCCATTAGAGATACAACCATAATGATCCAACACTTTGCTACTTCAATTCTCGAGAGAGGAATTAATGGACTAATCCTAGTCACTATGTCTATGTTTATGAGGCCATACAAAAACATGCACTAAAACTCAAGAAAAAATGAAGGACAATTCAAAGAGTAAGCCTTGATCTCAAGGACATCACCATCTTCATTATCCACATGTAAAATATGCAAACAAAGACATGCATTAAAACTCAAGAGAAAATGAAGGATAATTCAAAGAGTAAGCCTTGATCTCAAGGACATCACCATCTTCATTATCCACATGCAAAATATGCAAACATTAACTAAGTATCACATGTATGCTTTTAAATCAATGAATAAAATGGGAAAAAAATGGAATATTTCATTCACAAGAAGACATGGTTTCACTGAAAAAAGAATTTTTAAAGAGTATTCTTGTTGTCACAAGTTGTGCCACTTCCTTCTAGATTAAAACTTGGATGGAATTACAATAAGATGTAAACATTACACAACTAAGTTTTGGTATACCTCTCTATCATCTCATGTTTCTTCTTCTCCATTTAAGGAGTTTGGAGAGTAGTTAGAATTGCTAAATATAATTAATAAAATTTATAATATTAGTCTTTTAGGTTTATAATATGTAAGGGGAAAAAAAATTAATGCCAAAGAGGAATATAGAAGGATCTTAGTTATACTTAAGGTTAACTCATGGGCACACCACACTACTCAAAATTTGGGCACACCACACTATTCAAAATTTGGGTTAAATATAAAAGTAAGATTTTCATTTAGGTTATTGAGTCATGACCTCCTGTAATATTTGGCATATACTCCTTGTAATTCCAAATAGTAACATCAAAAGTATGGTGCATCATGTAACTCCATTATGAACATCCTACAAATACAATGCCTCCAAGTAAATCACGCCAAAATAAAAGTATTTCATGCACTATGATCAAGCACAAATAATATGTTTTGAATAAGATATAATACTTTTGAAATAACTAAATAATAGATGAATATCATTAAATGGTATTGCTCCCATAAGCTTAATGGGAAACCAACATCTTCCAAATAACAAAATATGTAAAAAAGATGTACATATATTGTTGCAAAAAAGATTACGTCCACCATGCAAAATCTATATCATATGTGCCACTCTCTGCTACAAAATCTATTATAGATAGTGCATGTGCAAAATATAGCAATAGAAGCACATGATCATACCTTGCCACAATGTTTATTATTTCCTAACTTCACACACATGGCCAAATAAACAATGATCTTATTGTTAAGCTAGCAACATGTGTGAAGTTGGAAAATAGTAAATATTGTTTCAGGCAAGGGAATTATCTCATTGTTAAGCTAACAACTTTGAGACTAGCAACATCATCTAAGACAACATCATCTAAGACAACATCAACTTTAGTAAAGGGATAAAGAGGACAAATTGTATTTTTTGGGGGAGTTTGGGGGGCAATGGCATTCATGTTAGCATTTTGAACTATAAAAAACACCATCCCAAGTAGTTGGTTGAAGTGGAGAACAAGGTGAAGCATCACCCCAACCATCATCAACCAACATGAAGCACAAGAAAGGAAAATATATTAACTTACCATCCCACATTTGCATTTGGAGGATTAAACAACTCAATAATATTAAGTGCAAGGGATTATGAGGAATGATAACATAAGAGAAAGGATTTGAGTATAAATAATTACCTAAATACAAACAACCAGATTGAGCTAGGTAGGAAAATTCTTGTGAATTGACATCCATAGAACTGTATTCTCTTTCTTCATCTACCTCACCAAACATTTTTTTTTTCTCTTTGATCGATTCTTTGGCCATTAACATGATGGGGAGGATGCTCTCCCACACCAAAAATTCATACTCAAAACATAAAAAATGTAGTGACCATAAACATGCACCATTTTCAACCATCCTTATGCCATCATTAAATTAACTTTGTAGCCAAATTCATAAAACATCAAACAAATAAACCAATTCTTTGTGTGATTAGAGAATAAAATGCACCTGGGTCAAGACTAACCACATGTAGAAAAAGAAGACAAGTAAAAAAGTGTCATGCAAGCATATTAGGTTGGTCAAAGAAAATTTGGGCAAGACAAGGCACCTTGATGGAACACAATTTCTTTAATCGCATCCAATTAACTCCAAACAAAAGACAAAACATTGAACAACATATCACTTGATTTATTTTTTCTACCAAAGTCCCATCACTTCTAAATTGTGAATCAAAACCTTCAATGTCACATGCTCGCATGAATATTATTTGCACACATCATGACACAAGGCATGCGACTAAAATACACCTTCAAATTTATGACTTCAAGCATGAAATAAGAACAATATGTTTATATTGTCAATCAACTAACATCATTAACAACCGATCCATATTTATTTATCGCCCGAATTTCCACCAATCCAAAACCAAATTATTTTTAAATTAAAGTCATACTTCAAAACTTAAACCCAAATTTTATATCTAAATTGATATTATTAGATTATACATAGGTTGAACAAAGAGAAATTAAAACACAAGAATGCTGATTTTTCAATGAGCAAGGGTTAAGCATGAAGTTCATTCCATTTTAGCATTTTACTTAAACCATAAACAATTTGTTGCAGCAACCAAGATCACAAGAAGAAACACCATGCACAAGTACACAAGAAGTATCCTGGGAAACCCTTCTCAACAAGGGAAGAAAACCCAACCAATCCTTTGCTATATTCTTCAAGAGAAATACCTCCACCACCACAAACACCTAGCACACAAAAGGGTGCTCACAAACCCTAGAAACCTAATGCCCAAGAGAGGTGCACACTTTTCCCAAGAAGAAGTGTTTGTTGAAATTTCCAAACTCACACTTGTGATATGATTCCTCAATGAGGAATTTACCTTTACTTAAATTATATTGAACCTATCAACAATAATGTCTATTGGCACAACGGAGAACCGATCACCTGAGAGTCGATCGCCCCCCTGAGCCCTGCCCATGGGGCTCCCTTCTGGTGCACTGCGTCCCACCCTTTGAGTTGCCCCTGAGGCCTGATTTTACCCAAAGGGCCCCTATCCTTTTGAGGCCGCTGTTAAGATGAGCCCTCCTAGAGGTGGGGAGAAGATGCCTCCCCTCCCACCTTCAGCTAATGCAACAAATTTCAAACGATTATTACTCGCTCAAGGAAAGAAGAAAGAAGGAGGAGCTATGCCAAAGTTCGTAAAAAAATTAGAAGAAATTCCAGTTATCGATTTACCCCCAACCCAACCCATGAGTGTTGACGTTTCTCTAGTAGATCGGGCTCTAGTCGGACAGTTCACAGGGCTCTAGCCCTCTCCATGATTAGCTGAGAACTGGATTAAAAAAAAATGGAGGCCATTGATTTCAAACAGTGTCACCTGCTATGCAGTCGGAAGAGGTTTCTTCTTATTCGAATTCATCTCTAAAGAGGATCGAGATTTGATATTTAGGAGTGAGCCTTACTTCATGGGACCATGAGGGATCTACTTAAACTGCTGGACACATGATTTCGATCTCGAAGTGGATGTGCCAAAGGCAGTTCCGGTCTGGGTACGCCTACCCAATTTGCCGATCCATTGTTGGAACCCTTCCTTCCTACAAACTATAGGCATTAGGCTTGGAAGATTTATTGACAAAGAAGATCCAAAAGGCCAATACTCTTGCGCTCGGATCTGCGTAGAAGTTGACCTGGAAGCAGGACTCCCTGAAGCAATCAAGTTAACTGTCGGGGAATGGCGACATTACCAAAAATTGGACTACGAGCAATTGTTGTTTAAGTGCCGCAACTGCCAGGAATACAGACATTTCCAAAAACAATGCCCAAAAATCCAGATTATGCAACAAGATAAAGAAGCAGGAGAAGGTTGGCAGCAAGCAAAAATATCCAAGGAAAACCCCAACCCTAACTCCAAAAAGGAAAAGAAAAACAAAAAAGGACAAAGTGATATGGAAAACAACTTTGCAATACTCGGGAATCAAGAGAATGAATCACTTATCAATGGAAATATAGCAAAAAAGAAAGACAAATCAGAAGTGACAAGCCAGGATAACAAAGAATCTCCTCTGTAGTTTGAACCAGGAGAAATCCCTGAATCCCAACTATCAGAGACAGAGGAAGAGACATCAGAAGAAGCTGAGGGGGAAGCAAATACTGGATTATCTCAGAACCTCTCGAAACCAGCTACCATAGGAAGGAAAACATAAAAAGAAAGAAGAGAAAGGGATACATATAAAGACAATCTCCAAGAATCTCAGCCAACTATGGAAACAATTTTAAATCCAAGAAGCACAAGGAACCAAGGACAACCTTCTCATAGGATGCCCTCCAATCCAAAAAGCAAGTAATGAAGATAGTCTCCTGGAACTGTAGGGGTTTAGGAAGCCAAAGAAAAAAATAAGTAATGAAATACCTAATTCGAATCTCAAATCCAGATTTACTGCTAGTCTAGGAGACTAAAATGGAGGAATCTGAATTTCTCCAAACCAGTGCAATGTTTTGGAACAAAGGAGCAGGTGCAATGATTAGCGCTAGAGGAGCCTCTGGTGGTATTGGCTCCCTGTGGAATTCCTCTACTTTCGAATTATTGAAGACAAAGCATTATACTCACTAGATTCTCACCATACTTATACATAAGGAGTCAGGTATCCAAGTAAGCATTTTTAATCTTTATGTTCTTGTTCTCCTTGAGGAAAAAAAAGACTGCTGGAATAAATTAAAAGAGTTTCTTAGCATGCATCAAATTGAGAATATAATCCTTGCCGAGGATCTCAATGTCACTTTATCCCAAGGGAAAAAAAAAGGGGGAACCATTGTAAGAGATCATATTCGAGAATGGGTTGAGGATACCATTCTTGACTGGGAAATGGAAGATATAAAACCTTCCAGAGGAAAATACACTTGGTCTAATAAAAGAAATGGACTGGGGCACATAGCGGACCGGGGAACATAGCAACAAGGTTGGACAGATTCTTGGTCCAAATCTCCTTCCTTCTTTTAGGCCTCAACGCTGAGTCTAAGATCCTTCCTTTTAGTGCTTCCGACCATAAACCAATATTACTAGAAATCACCAAAGACTCCCCCTGTAACAACCCTAGTAGAATATATGTTTAGGAATTATTAAGTAAAAATTAATTAGGGGATTAATTGTCTTAACATGGTTTTAACTAAACAAAGATTGGCATAATAATACTAATTAAATATTTATTAATTAATTAATTGTTATAATTTTGATTAAATAATTAATTAAATTAATTACCTATCACATTGAATGAACAAGGTAATAAATTAAAAAAAAAAGATTAATAAATTATATTGTTTAAATTAAAAAGGTTACGTATACGGAAGGGATAAGGGGCATTAATAAACGGATAGGGAACATTAAATAATTGGATAAGGGGCATTAACTATGTGTAGGTAAGGAAGTAAATGGGGTGAAAGGGCGGTGAAGGAGGGATATGAGGGGAGGAGGTTTACGAAGGCAGGGATGATTTTATGGGGAATTTCATTTTTTGGAGGGTTCTCTTGGATTTGCATAGAGAGGAGAGTTTGAGTTCTGTAGTCGGAAAGGATCAGTACAGGGGGCACCGGTTTGCTGGAGGTTTTGGGCACGGGGGCCAGGATATCCTAGAGATAGGAAGTTGTCCTAGTTGGCAGGGTGGAACAAGTTTTGGGCAGTGTTTACACAGTTTAGCAACGAACAATAAGACAAGCGGAGGGTTAGCATCAGACCAAGGTATGTTAATTTATGTATTTGTTTTATGAAATTTAAGGAATATGATGTGTTATGAGGCTGTCCGTAAGCTATTATGTTTAGCTCAATAAATTTTATATGTTCTGGTGATTAATTTATTTGTGCAATTGAAATGATTTATATCAAAATTTTAATTACAGTCACTACACATGGTATCAGAGCTTTTTGTTTGAAATCTGGGCCTGAGGGCCAAATCTCCAAGCCACAAGCTCCAGCTCCACCTAACCTGCAAGCCAAGTATACATTTTGGTTTTAGTATATACACAAATCTATATATATATATATATATATATATATATATATATATATATATATATATATATAT